>JAQPZY010000971.1:77500-677500 GCA_029931535.1 Margaritifera margaritifera | reverse complement strand
TTGATAAGTTAGCAGATTGCTCTCATCTACAATAATGAAAGCTAGACTGTTTGTAATAATGTATTTATACTCACAACTGAAGGATTTGTGAACACTTGTTTTATCCATTTATTTAGCAGTTATCATCTGGTGACCTTGAAATCAGTGACAGGCATACAAATATGTAACAAGTTGACTTTTGAGACTGAGAACGCTTTTTATCCATTTAATTGTTTGCCAAGCAGTAAGTATTTATCAGTCTACTGTAATTATCATCAAAACAACAGATCATAAACACCACTTGTAGTTGCTACATTTTCAGTACATCGGTCACGCCTTTTGAACAGAATCCTCCTAGTGGTTAATCTTTAGTCACTAGTGCCTTTTATTTCCAAACACACCTGTCAAAGAAATCTCATGAGTTATATTATTAACAATAAGCACCTCCTCACCTTCAAATCGGCAACATGCATCAAAACAATCTTTGACAAGCTGATTGTTTAGAGTCGGCAAGCTCACAAACTGCAAGAGGCTAGGTTGGGAACTGAAAGTTGGTGTATCCTGGATGCTTAAAAATATTATGATTAAAATGTAACTGATAAGTTAAAATATAAATATTTATTCATTATTTGTCAAAACATACTTTAAATAGTAAATATTCACCTTATCATGTCTGCACGAGAAGATGCGAGACTAATTTTGACATTTACTAGATGGAAATGACTTATGATAGATGTAAGAAACTGTGCTGATATATGTACTGTGGTGAGATTGAAGGGTATAAAACTTGCAGAACATAAAGCATTATGAACGGAACATGACCCCTTTCTTCCTCTCTCTGTTTCAATTTCTTTTGACTTGTTTGAGGTCAAGTACTTTGGAAACTTGAGCTTGTCTTGGGCAAGTGGTTTTGTAAATCCCTGTATTAATATAAGAGCTACTATGTGTGAAACGTTGATTAAAAATATGCATACATGCTGATCATTTGTACAAGAATATTTTACTGGACTCTTCTACCTCTGAGATAAATTTCTCAAATTTTTAATATGTAAAATAAATTCTGGACCAGAGTTCAGAATTCAAAGATGATTTTGAAAATTTTGATCTATAAATAAAATGTTTTGTTATTACAGCTAGAAAGTAAATAACATTTGGACAATCAATTCCAAATATTATAGTTTTGTTAGTTTCTTTCTTAAAATTATCCTTCAACCAATGTTCTAACTTAATCCATAAAGGATTAAATTTTTTACATTTGAATAATAAATGCACAATTGATTTCTTCTCCGATTGACAAAAGCTACATTTATCATTTTCTAGTATTTTGGCTTTGTGTACAAATAAAAATGCACAAAATTTATGCAATATTTTAATTTAAAATCATTCAGTTTCGTATCATCCGGGTGAGCAAGTGAAGAAAAATAATAAAACATTTTATCAGAATTTTTATTTTCAAACTCTTCCATTTGGTATAAATTCATATTTGTTTTTCAGCACTAACATTGTAAAAAGTTATGCACCTGTTCTTATTCTTCAAGAAATATGGTAAATAGACAATATAACTTATTAAAAAATTTTTTTTAAATATATTCTTCAGTTGTCACCTTTTCATTTTTAATTAGAGCTTTCCAATTTTGAGGAATTGTTCTTATTACTGACATAACCTAGAAACATTCCATTCAATCCGTACATATTTTAATTCATCACAGAAGAATGAAAGGAATCATCTCATGCAACCATGTGAATAATATGTTGGCTGCCTTTTTCATTCCAAGACAAGACAAGACTTTATTACACTCAGGTTGGGGGCACTGGGTGGCAGAGTGGTCTAAGGTGCTTGCCTTTACCAGTCACTGCCATCTCACATATGTCCACGTGGGTTCCAGTCTCGGCTCGGCCAATGTGGGTATGTGAGAGAGCTTGCCAGTTGCTTCCTGTGGGTCGGTGGTTCTTCCCGGGATTTTCCCAGATTCTTCCTCCACCAAATACACTGACTGCCATGTATAGCCTATCATGTGCTGAAAAATGGTGTTAAACTCACAAAAACAAAACAAACACTGAGATTGTAAAGTGTACAACATATGAGGTACATAAAAAAATGAACATAAATATATTGTGTGATATCATAACATAATGCTTAACAGGGAATACAAAATTTGGAAAATACAATCTAAGAACCCGCAGATATTTTTCAAGAGTCATATATTACCTGTTTTCATTAATTAATTATATTTATAAATGTTAGTCCTGGAAATATAAAAATAGGGTTTACATTTTTGTCTTTCATCATGAAAATAAGAACAAGACAGAAGATAGTGATATTCATCACCCATTTCTTGCGACTGACAGAGTGTACGATATCTTTTGTTATCGGAAACATTAGCCCATCTACCAGTTTCAACAGGAAACCTATGATTTGCAGTTCTAAACTTAATTAAGCTTTTAGATATATTTTTTGGTAATGAGAAATAGATCTTTTCTAAATCCAAACTAGTTTTAAATAACCTGTAATTGAGACCTTTAAATGACAATATTTTATAAAAAACTTTTGTGACCCTAATATATTTGAATTATCCCATATTGGTAAAAATAAAACCTTTTCTATTGTATCAATTTTCAACTTACCGTATATACTCGTGTATAAGCCCGTACCAACTGCAATCGGCATAGTCCCAGATCTGCCATCGCATTATGCACTGGCAGATCTGGCTCTATGCAGTTTGTAAGGATTAATCAGTAGAACAAACAACTTATACCCTGATCTGCTAGCTCATTATGCGATGGCAGATCATGGTCTATGTTGTTTGCATTTGGTCTTTGATTATACACAAGTATATACGGTAGTAGTAAATTCTTGCCATGCATTTATTACATTTTTCCAAAACTTTTTCGTAAGATTTTTATGTACTGGTAATTCAAAAGTAAATATTTTGCTAAAATCAAGACATCCATTTTGTTTCCATGTTTAATGTCTTTTCTAAACCATGATATCTACATGTATAATATCTTTATACTCCCATTTTTAGCTCTACTGGTCATAGACCAGAAGAGCTTATGGGATGGTATGTCGTCCGTCCATCCGTTAGCAAAAGTTTGTTATTGCTACTCCTCCTAAACTACTTGGAGGACTGCCTTGAAACTTTACACAAACATTCATCCCATGGTCTAGTTTGTCCTAGATGAAAATGGTACCGCTCAGACATCTAATATGGCCACCACAGTGGCCATCTTGAAAATCTTATTATCGTCACTCCTCCTGAATGGATGGTCAAATCAACATGAAGTTTTCACTAAAAGACTTATTATGATGTCTAGTTGTTTCTGAATGAAAATCGTGCCAAGCTGACGTCGAATATGGCAGCCATCTTGAAAATCTTGTTATTGCTACTCCTCCTGAATGGATGGGCATATCAACATGGGGTTTTCACTGAAAGACTTCTTTTGATGTCTAGTTGGTCCTAAATGAAAATAGTGCCAATCTGATGTCCAATATGGCCACCACAGCAGCCATCTTGAAAATCTTGTTATTGCTACTCCTCCTGAATGTATGGACATATCAACATAGGGTTTTCAGTAAAAGACTTCTAATGATATCTGGTTGGTCCTAAATAAAAATGGTGCTGCTCTGGTGTCCAATATGGCCACCACAGCAGCCATTTAGAAAATCTTGTTATTGCTACTTCTCCTGAATGGATGGTCATATCAATATTGCGTTTTCACTAAAAGACTTCTTATGATGTTTAGTTGCAGGGCTCTCAGGAACCCGAGCTTCTGGGTCAAATATGCATGAAATTCTCAAAGGACACTCCCTGTCTCTCTGTAACATGTCCCCATGACATGCCTCATTTTCCTCTGGGATGCTTCCCCTTTTTATATTTTGGTCAGCTGTGGCCAATCTGTAGAACAGCTAAAGGCTAGACTTAATTAGTAAACAGGCATGACACCAGTGTGACTAATTAACAATTAATGGCAAATAAATTAAATTGGTGATGATGCCAATATAAATCATGAAAGTAAAGCTTTATCAGAGTTTGATTTGGACAGTATTGACAGATCATCAATATGCCATAATAATAATAACTGCTGTTTAAGTGCGTGTGATTTGTACTAGGGAACTACAGTATCAGTAGGGACTTTTTAAAAGAGCGCAGAAAAGTACGTTGATTCATATAAATGAGTCCGCAAAGTCCGTTTCATTTTGGGGGGGGGGGAACAGACCTGTAATGAAAGTGACACTAATGTCAACAAAAGGCAAAAGAATAGGCGAAAGTTCCCTTTGATGTGATATTTTGAGTATCAATACCTAAAGCTTGTGTGAATTCACCTTTACATATTTCACATCTGCTGTCTCAAGCTCCTTAGGTACCATACATGTACCATGATTAATTCATCTTTTCTATTAAGCCCACATTATATCCCACCTTTATTCCTTAGGGCCAACTCTTAAGGCAATTAACACTGTTTACTAATTAACGTATTTATTTTGAGTTAGTTTTTTGCACATATGCTGCTTGGTATATTTTTTCATTCCTTCTTTGTATCATTTAATGATGGTAATTTACATTTATATATACGATACAGTGTAATGCCAGGTGTTTACTCCTGTTAGTTTCTTTGGTGTAAATGGAGATGCTGTTTTACTTGCAGAGAAAACTACACAGCATTATAAATGATCATTCTTGGGATTGAAACATATTGCTGATGATTTTATTGTTGTGGTTTATTTATTTTTTTTAGTGATATTGTAGGGGTACAAATTATAAATTTACATGTATAATGTTTAAACTTAACATTCTATTTACTGAAAAATATTTTCTTTTTTGAGTGATATTATATATGGCTAAGAATTTAATCCAGATATGTAATAAAATAATGATCATGTACTTTTTCATTTTCCATTCTATCCATTTGAAAGTGAGGGACTCCCAAGATTATGCCAGGGACTCTCAGAAATAGGCTGGGGATTCCTGAGTTCCATGCGTGAAGACTCCAGTCACTGGAGGTGCGATGTGGGGGGGGGGGGCAATTGCTGGGCGAGGGTGTGTGCTGTTGGGAGCTTTTTGTTTTCGTTTCTTAGATGTAACCGGGGCATAGAGGGGGGATGTTGGAGGTTGGCAACTGACATAAAAACTGTTTTTCTGTGCAAAGTAGTGGCGTCACTAAAAAACATTGCCCCCGGGCATCTTGAACCCTTGTGCCGCCACTGAGTCCAGGACTCCTTATCCTGAAACTCTGTTGAGAGCCCTACTAGTTGGTTGTAAATGAAAATTGTGCCAAGCTAACATCCAATATGGCCACCAGGGCAGCCATCTTGGAAATCTTATTGCTACTCCTCCTGAATGGATGGTCATATCAACATGGGGTTTCACTAAAAGGCTTTTTATGATGTCTATTTGGTCCTAAATGAAAATGTTACCAATCTGATGTCCGATATAGCCACACAGCAGCTATCATGAAAATCTTGTTATCGCTACTCGTCCTGAATGGATGGTCATATCAACATGAGGTTTTCACTGAAATACTTCTTATGATGTCTAGTTGGTCCTAAAAAAAAATGGTGCTGATCTAACATCCAATATGACCGTCATGGCAGCCATCTAAAAAATTTTGTTATCACAACCCCACTTGAACAGAAAGTCATATTGACGTGGGGTTTTCACCAAAAGACTACTAATGGTGTCTACTTTGTCCTAAATGAAAATGGTGCCAAGCTGACATCCAATATGTGTACCACAGCAGCTAATTTGACAGTTAAAAGGAAGAAATGGTCTTCTCCAGAATTCCTGGAAATTCATGGTCTTCTCTTGAATTCCTGGAAATTCTTTTCACCTGCAAGCATCAGTCTCTTCGAGGGACTCTTGTTATAGTCTTGAAATATGACATCTTTTAAGAGAGCCTGACCCTGAATTCCAACAAAATCTAAAAAAGAAAATTTCTAAGTTTTTCAGTGAGAAATTGTGGTGGATCAGGCTGAGATTAAAATAGGTGTGTGAATTTGGATAAAGTTAAAGATTTGATTATGGTGATTTTTTTAAAGCAGTAATTTTTAAAAATCTTTTTTCAACTATTAAGAGTTGATCATATCGTCTTCATTACCTCGTGTGAATTCAAACCCAAAATATCATACACTTGATTTGACAAAATTACATCTAAAAGTTTAAAATGTTTTTGATCGCAGTCTAAATTAAAGTCGTGGCACAGTCATAGATTTAATTTCGATAACGCCCCAATCCAAATTGCCCTAGTATTTTCTACATTAATTCTTAAACCTGACATTCTATAACATTTTGTAACACATCTAATGTAGCTTATAACAGATATTTCACTACTACCTAAAATATTTGAATATCATCAGCATTTTGTTATCACTACTCATCTTGAAGGGATCATCATGTCAACATCGAGTTTCAGTAAAGCACTTGTCACAATATGTAGCTGGTCCTAAATGAAAACTATGATAATGTGACCTCCTAAAATGTGAAAAATCTTATTACTGCTACTTCTCCTGAACAGATGGCCATACTGACAAATTTCTTCTTTTTTTTTAAATATTTGCCTTATTTCTTGCATGTACCTGTATTAAAATACATGTGTTGCTGATCCAATTGTCAGAATTGCTGCCTTGATGGCCCTCTTGATAATTGTTATAGGGGTGGTCTCTATATGACATCATGCACTGAGGGGGGGGAGGGGGTCCGACTTGTGTGACAATGGGGGGTAGGGGTTTTTGAAAAATGTGATGTCACAAAAGTTTTTTAAAAAAGTATTAAATAATTCAGAAAGCAGTGTTGTATTGTTGTGTGTTTTTCTAATACAAAGTTATTTCAAACCAATTTTATTTTTGAAATTTTTTATTTGGGAGGGGTCAAAGCTTGGTGACATCATATATGAGGGGGGTCTTAGTTTTTGTGATGAAATGTGACGAGGGGGGGGTTTAAAAAATCCGCTTAAATTTTGTGATGTTATATATGGATGGCTCCACATTATTAACTACTCCTCATTTGGTTTGGTGTTTTATGGCACTTCAACACAAGCAGGTTATTTAGTGCTGAGGCAATTGAAGTAAAGTGCCATCCCCAAGGACACACCACAGTAGCTGACCTGGGCTGATTCGATGGTAGGATTCAAACCCGCACCCTTTCTGTCACAAGTTCGACATGCTAACCATTGCTCCACAATGAAGACAATTTAATTCTTGAATAGCATGAATATTATATACATTCACACAATGTAATAGTCAGACTAAATAATATAGTGATACAAACAGAAGTGCACATTGAAAATGTTACAACAAATGGATTTTTGAAAATGCAAACAGAAATTGAGGCAATCATTAATATGAAATGTGGATTCCATAGTATACAATATATTTGGGGGGGGGGAGGGGAGGGAGTGGGTAGAGAATGTTAATATCCCAATTAATGTTCAACAGAAATCAGTTGTTGCTTTTCCAATGGATTACTCTGAATTATTTGTTTGGATCCACAGACATATGTGTCATTGTACTTGGCTTTTCTACTTTTTGTCAGTACATTGGAATTGATATTGAGTGAAGAGAATATTGTTCAGTTATTAATTCCTGTGCAATCGTCTTTCGCAATCCTTTAGTGTCTCAGAAATGACGTTGATGGAATAGATACTAATAATAACTGAGCAAAGATGTTTCTTTGATTTATAATCAAACATAAACCTGTCTAGTGTCATTCCTTGAGACTTGTGAATGGTCAGTGCAAATCTCAACTTCAGTGGTAACTGAATTCTCGCTGCTAGATTTATTTTCTTCAAGGACTGTATACTGTAAAGAGAGAATAATGCCAGGAAGAAAAAGAAATGAGTAAACGAATCACCCAATACAAGAACCTCAATATAGCACTTTTTTTTTTCAAAGATGTGTATGGTCATGGGTCCAACAGCATTATGTCATTATAAATCAATATATTATTGCTCCCAATAACAGCGATATATATATATATATATATATATATATAAACTCTGTACAGTAAAACAATGAAGCTATACAAATATTGGCCTTGTTTATGAATTTTTTATTGATGTAAGTTCTCATTAGTAAAGCCTGCATTATATACATAGCAAAAATGCAGACATCATTCACGTTTACATTCATTCCTGAAGGAAAAATTGGCTTTGTGAGAAAATAAATTATTTAACAAAAGAAGTCATCATCCATGACCACATAAAAGAACAGTCTGTGCTGCCTATATATGCATATACCCATATGGTTTTACTGGTCTATACTTTAAATTCGAAGGTAATTGCATTGTTAACATGCTTTATGAAAGTATAGAAAATATCAGTTATAACTGGCATGTTCAAAGTTTAAAGTTACAAATTTTCATTTTCTTTTTTAATACATGAAATGAATTTCTTATTTCATTTACAATGCACGAAAATAAAATAACATATTACATCCAATATGACCAACTTTAAAAATAGTTTTATGAAACTAATTTCTTAACTATCACCTCTGGTCAATACTGCTGATATTGAAAGCTCTTACCTGTGAATGACGTTTAGGGATTTTGGCTGTCAATTTCATCTCTTGGAAGAACACTGTCACACCATCTTCTTCACAGTCTACTACTTTACCCTGTGAACCATTCATTAGGGTGTCAGACATGTTTCTTATCAATACTACAGGGCAGTTCTTTTTCAACCAAAGCCTCTTTGGGTCCAATATGGTGGAAAGATATTTTTTCTCATCAGCATCCTGAGCAACATATTCAAATAAATCTCCTTCCGTTTTCAATAGTTCATCTCAGTTGTAAGAGTCTGCCAGCTGATTGGTAGCAAAAAGTGTAAGACTTTACATTTCATCATCTGCTAGTGGTCTACACAACTGATTCATGAATGAAATGGTGTCCTCACTAATTTGTTTTCTGGCTCCAGTAAGGTCAGTGATAGCATTTATTAAGTCATGTTGAGATTGCCTCACTACATCTTCTAAAAATACTTGGTATGGAAATACAATATCAGACAAATCTGATTCAAAACAATAACCACCATCATCATCATACAAGATGTTCATTACAGGTGGTAGTTGGAAGAAGTCTCCACAAAAATAACCTGCATACCACCAAATAATTTTGAGGGTTCCTTTAATGAACAAATAGATTCCAACTGCTCAAAAAGATGCTTGCTGAACATGGCGACTTCATCTATAACTAAAACATCAGCAGATTTGATTTTTTCAAAAGTGGTTTTCATGTTACCTTTGGTCTTAATGAAATTACATATTTCTTTACATGTTATCCTCCCATCTCCAATTCCAGACCACCTATGTATTGTCTATGTACCAATGCTGGAAGGATAATTGGTGCATGCAATGCCAGTTGTACAGGTTAAATACACAATTTTACCTTCCCCTCTCAAGTATTTCACACATTCTTGTAATAAGAAGGTTTTCCCAGTACCTGCCTGCCCTCCAATGTACACATTATGGCCCTTTTTAATGAGACAAAAGGCCTCATTCTGCTTTAAATTAAACATGATTGTGTACTTATTAAACGTATATTTGTTTCATGTAATTTAAAAAAAACAACACCCCCAACAACAAAAAATATGGCACCTTATTGAGCCTGATGAATCATCGGATTCAAACACATGCCATTGCTATTGATAAGAATTACTTGACAATAGCCCGGTATGCAAAGCCAGCTTAAAACCAGTTGGTCACTTCTTAATTTGAGAACAAAAGCCCCAAAATATCATACAGAAACAAATTATGCAAATATTCGTTGATAAGTGCTCTGGCAGTAATGTAGCACAAGAAACGTCTGCTTGATTTCCCGTGGTATGCCAAACAGAGCAAGTGGAAAAGTGTAGATTGATATACTAATACTAATACATGATTCTCATCACAAACACGTATATATGAATAACACCCAGTATAGAATCATAAATATTTCATTTTATTATAAATGCCCTAGAAGCATTCAATAAATGAAAGCTTGATCGAGGGTCAGGTGTAGAACAGAGTGTTTGGATGTTACTTATCTTGTCTCTTATATGTATGATAGGCAGGGTCCAGTGGCAGAAGAGATCATAGGAGTGATCTGAAGAACTTTTGTCACTAGGTATGATTTTTAAAATTCTGGCTGTTGCTTTTTTTAAACATTAAGCTTGCATCGGCCACCATCGGATTGGAACACTTGCATTTTATCGTGTACCATACATTTTTTAGAATAATAGTGCCAAGATTTTGGGACTTGTTTTGTTTGTTGCAGGAATGCAAACTCCCATGTTAATCATGTTAAATTGGCAGCTGTTTTTTAGGTGTCATATACATATATACTTTAGTTTTCGAGTGATTATCATATGTGTACTATTCCGATGGCAACTTTACATAATTTCGATGGTGACAAGCACAAGGCTCCAGAGCAGCACTTTTCTCTTAAGACTGGCTGATAGAAATTAGAAGATGTGTCTAGTTTTGATCAAGAATGCCAAAGAGACTGAGAGATTCATAGAATGAATCATGGAATAGGACATACCCATGGGCCGAAAAATGAGAAAACAATGGAACAGTATTAGTTTTATGTGCAGGGTATAGCAACTGTAGAAGGAAAAATGCAGTGGCAACCCAAGGAACACCAGGTCCCGAACTTAAGGATTTTGATCCTAAATCTGCTGTGGAGAAATTTTTTAAAAATATGTTTAAGAAGAGAATGAATGTTGTATGTTGTGTTGCTTAAAGATGAAATGAAAAAAATGAGTGGAATATGGTAATTTGTTTCTTTTTCCAATGTCTTGGAAAATGTATTGATTTGAAATGGAATTAATCTAATTAAAATAAATTAATACAGAAAACAAAGTCTAATCTCTTCCTTGATTCCTTTTAGCTGCACACAGAATTAAAGAATGGCCAGGTAAGGCACTGAGAATTGTTATAGTTGTAACATCACAAACAAGCACAATTATCATCAAACACAATTTATCAACTGCCTTGATTTTTCTTTTGTTTATTATATTACTAAATATTTCCCAATGAATGAGCATTAGCAATCTGATGACATATTGGTGACACAATAATACACACATGATGTTCTGAATTATTGCATGGAGGGAAAAAAAAGTATTTTTATTGGACTCATAGTATTAGGAATGGGACTGCAACTTTTTCCAAGGAAGGAGTCCTGGGCAGCAACTTTAAAAATCCTATGGAGCATCAGTCCCATCTGGGGACACTTTTTTACATTGTGGTTTATTTAAAGTATGTCAAACTTGCTATCTATTTTAAGTTTCAAACACATATGCACATGGTAAATAGCATCCAGAATTTAATGTTTTCAGGACTGTAACATGATGGTAATATGTTCTTGTTCAATTATCCCTGCTGAACAATCAGAATTAAAATTGAAAGTAATTTGGAAACCGGAATTGTTTCTGATGTATAAAATATATGCACGATTTGTTGTTATGATCAAAAACTTGATACTTTTGAGGGATGAACTTCCCGAGTAACATCCAGCATTGCCAAGGCAGTTATGGTGGACATGAAGTCATATTATAACCAATGCATTCCATATTTTCTTGGCAGATATTAGTTTTTAGCTCACCTGGCCAAAAAACAATGTTCTCATTATAAAAGTTGTAGTATAGATGTTTTGACGGTCGGGATTAAAGTTTCAAGACCTGTCAGAAATGGCATTATATTTTCCGTGAGAATTTTAGAAAGGGGTCCCATTTATTTCTGTGTGGCACAGAGAAAAAAATATAACCTGACAGATAGTGGAGCATATAGCAGAACATATCACTAGGTAGATTGAATACAGAAATAAAACTGATAAGATTAAAAATTCAAAACACTAATGGTGACGGCAAATACTAGTAATTACATACACATTAATTAACATACAGTAATATTAATTATTAACATTCCTAGGTGGTTTGGTTGGCTCAGTTCACACCGTACTGACACATAGTATTCAAGTTCAAAGAATCTGTCTGCAGCGGAAGTTGAAACCATGTTAAATGAAGCAGGAATCCAAAACCTTCAGGTGAAGCCCTCTGTCGTTTTTAAACAGAGTCCATTGAAATTCCTTTTGAGAATAGACTTGAGTAGTTTTATCTGTGTACAGTTGCTATCTTTTTTGTTTTTATCTGTATACAAGGCAGTTATGGTGGACACAAAATCAAAGCCCCTCTTACTGTACCTTCAGTCAATGCTGTCCTGCATCAGTCATGCCATGCTAGTGCCAGCATAGAGAACTATTCAGTATGGGGAGGGTGTCAGATGTACTGTTTGTAGTACTCTTGTTATTGTCACACTTTAGCAAAGAACAGGGATATTGGCGCCTTTCCCAATGCATCTTTTTGTCCATTCATGACAAAGCTGGTAATTGCTTGTCCTCCCACACCATTTGGAAGATTTGAGTGAAACTTTGCAGTATGTATATATATATATATATGTGCAGGGTTTAATGGCACATCAGCACAATCCTAACTATACTGCAAAGTAAGTTTAGATATCTGAAAGAAGACAAAACAAAGATAAGGGCATTAGAAAGGGTAGAATACAAAACAAAGATAAAGGCATTAGAACGGGTAGAATACAAAACAAAGATAAAGGCATTAGAAAGGGTAGAATACAAAACAAAGATAAGGGCATTAGAAAGGGTAGAATACAAAACAAAGATAAGGGCATTAGAAAGGGTAGAATACAAAACAAAGATAAAGGCATTAGAAAGGGTAGAATACAAAACAAAGATAAAGGCATTAGAAAGGGTAGAATACAAAACAAAGATAAAGGCATTAGAAAGGGTAGAATACAAAACAAAGATAAAGGCATTAGAAAGGGTAGAATACAAAACAAAGATAAAGGCATTAGAAAGGGGAGAATACAAAACAAAGATAAGGGCATTAGAACGGGTAGAATACAAAACAAAGATAAAGGCATTAGAACGGGTAGAATACAAAACAAAGATAAAGGCATTAGAAAGGGTAGAATACAAAACAAAGATAAAGGCATTAGAAAGGGGAGAATACAAAACAAAGATAAAGGCATTAGAAAGGGGAGAATACAAAACAAAGATAAAGGCATTAGAAAGGGTAGAATACAAAACAAAGATAAGGGCATTAGAACGGGTAGAATACAAAACAAAGATAAAGGCATTAGAAAGGGGAGAATACAAAACAAAGATAAAGGCATTAGAAAGGGTAGAATACAAAACAAAGATAAAGGCATTAGAAAGGGGAGAATACAAAACAAAGATAAAGGCATTAGAAAGGGGAGAATACAAAACAAAGATAAAGGCATTAGAAAGGGTAGAATACAAAACAAAGATAAAGGCATTAGAACGGGTAGAATACAAAACAAAGATAAAGGCATTAGAAAGGGGAGAATACAAAACAAAGATAAAGGCATTAGAAAGGGGAGAATACAAAACAAAGATAAAGGCATTAGAAAGGGGAGAATACAAAACAAAGATAAGGGCATTAGAACGGGTAGAATACAAAACAAAGATAAAGGCATTAGAACGGGTAGAATACAAAACAAAGATAAAGGCATTAGAAAGGGTAGAATACAAAACAAAGATAAAGGCATTAGAAAGGGGAGAATACAAAACAAAGATAAGGGCATTAGAAAGGGTAGAATACAAAACAAAGATAAAGGCATTAGAAAGGGTAGAATACAAAACAAAGATAAAGGCATTAGAACGGGTAGAATACAAAACAAAGATAAAGGCATTAGAAAGGGTAGAATACAAAACAAAGATAAAGGCATTAGAAAGGGTAGAATACAAAACAAAGATAAGGGCATTAGAAAGGGTAGAATACAAAACAAAGATAAGGGCATTAGAAAGGGGAGAATACAAAACAAAGATAAAGGCATTAGAAAGGGTAGAATACAAAACAAAGATAAAGGCATTAGAAAGGGTAGAATACAAAACAAAGATAAAGGCATTAGAAAGGGTAGAATACAAAACAAAGATAAAGGCATTAGAACGGGTAGAATACAAAACAAAGATAAAGGCATTAGAAAGGGTAGAATACAAAACAAAGATAAAGGCATTAGAACGGGTAGAATACAAAACAAAGATAAAGGCATTAGAAAGGGGAGAATACAAAACAAAGATAAAGGCATTAGAACGGGTAGAATACAAAACAAAGATAAAGGCATTAGAAAGGGTAGAATACAAAACAAAGATAAAGGCATTAGAAAGGGGAGAATACAAAACAAAGATAAGGGCATTAGAAAGGGTAGAATACAAAACAAAGATAAAGGCATTAGAAAGGGGAGAATACAAAACAAAGATAAAGGCATTAGAAAGGGTAGAATACAAAACAAAGATAAAGGCATTAGAAAGGGTAGAATACAAAACAAAGATAAAGGCATTAGAAAGGGGAGAATACAAAACAAAGATAAAGGCATTAGAAAGGGGAGAATACAAAACAAAGATAAAGGCATTAGAAAGGGGAGAATACAAAACAAAGATAAAGGCATTAGAAAGGGTAGAATACAAAACAAAGATAAGGGCATTAGAAAGGGTAGAATACAAAACAAAGATAAAGGCATTAGAAAGGGGAGAATACAAAACAAAGATAAGGGCATTAGAAAGGGTAGAATACAAAACAAAGATAAAGCCATTAGAAAGGGTAGAATACAAAACAAAGATAAGGGCATTAGAAAGGGTAGAATACAAAACAAAGATAAAGGCATTAGAAAGGGGAGAATACAAAACAAAGATAAGGGCATTAGAAAGGGTAGAATACAAAACAAAGATAAAGGCATTAGAAAGGGGAGAATACAAAACAAAGATAAAGGCATTAGAAAGGGTAGAATACAAAACAAAGATAAGGGCATTAGAAAGGGTAGAATACAAAACAAAGATAAGGGCATTAGAAAGGGGAGAATACAAAACAAAGATAAAGGCATTAGAAAGGGGAGAATACAAAACAAAGATAAAGGCATTAGAAAGGGTAGAATACAAAACAAAGATAAAGGCATTAGAAAGGGGAGAATACAAAACAAAGATAAAGGCATTAGAAAGGGTAGAATACAAAACAAAGATAAGGGCATTAGAAAGGGTAGAATACAAAACAAAGATAAAGGCATTAGAAAGGGTAGAATACAAAACAAAGATAAGGGCATTAGAAAGGGGAGAATACAAAACAAAGATAAAGGCATTAGAAAGGGTAGAATACAAAACAAAGATAAAGGCATTAGAAAGGGTAGAATACAAAACAAAGATAAGGGCATTAGAAAGGGGAGAATACAAAACAAAGATAAAGGCATTAGAAAGGGGAGAATACAAAACAAAGATAAGGGCATTAGAAAGGGTAGAATACAAAACAAAGATAAAGGCATTAGAAAGGGTAGAATACAAAACAAAGATAAAGGCATTAGAAAGGGTAGAATACAAAACAAAGATAAAGGCATTAGAAAGGGTAGAATACAAAACAAAGATAAGGGCATTAGAAAGGGTAGAATACAAAACAAAGATAAAGGCATTAGAAAGGGTAGAATCACCAAAATACAAAGTCAGGTAATTTTCATACACTGCACTCTTTTAAAAGCCCAAGACCTCATTTGGAACATCATCAAGGTTGGCTCCATTAGATGCCTTTTATGACATGCAGGGGGGGGGGGGGGGCACATTAAATCCCCGAACCTACATGGCTGGTGGTGGTGGGGATGGGGGAGATGGGACTTTGTAGACTAGATATAGAGGTGGTGCATATGTACAATAAAGTTTTACTTTTTTTCCTCTCGCCCATTTTTGATGACATGTTTTGAAAAATTGTCAGGAAAGGGGTATTTTGGTAATAGAGTTCATCATAGCTTCTCTTATCATATGGCTTGGAAGATTTTGTTGAAACATTTTGTAGGCTAGATATATGTTTGGCGCAGATGTACAATTAGGTCAAACTTTTCCCTCTGACCCATTTATGTGGACATTTCTGGAAAGGGTTATTTTAAAAATTTCTCTGAGGAAATTGCTGGGAGAATTTTGTTGAAATTGTATAGGCTAGATATGCTTAGTAAGGTGTACATATTCCTCTGGCCCATATTTGTGGACATTTCTTAAACAATTGTCAAAAAAGGTGTATTTGGGGAATTAAGTCCATTGTCACTTCTCTTGCACTGCTTGGAGGATTTTAATGAAACTTTGTTGGCTAGATATATGGTTGATGTACATGCTCTATAAGGTTTACTTTTTCCTCTTGCCCGGTGCATTATGCGATGGCAGATAAGGGTCTTTGTTGTTTGCATTTTGACCCAGATTATACGTGAATATATATGGTAATTCGATTATTACTTCAGGACATTCACAGCTGTTCAAGAAATATTCTGTTCTTTAATTGCTCCAGAAGTTTTGAGATAGAGGGAATGCATGTCATAAGAAAATATAATGCACCGTCTGATGAAGGTCTATGTTGTTTGTTCTACTGATTAGTCCTTACAAACTGCAAAGACCCAGATTTGCCAGCGCATTATGCAATGGCATATATGGGTCTATGCAGTTTGCAGTTGGTATTGGCTTATATGTGAGTACGCACAGTACATCTAGTTGTGACTTGTATACCGGTAGTCAACATAAAAATAGATAAAGTTTAACGCTTAACCAGTAAAACAGTTTTTATATGTCTCTTCTCTTATTGATTATTGATTATTTGTTTATTATTAGATTATTTAATTGTTTATTATTATTGTTTGCCTTTTTTATAGCTAAGAATGATACTAGAACTACAGAAGATACCACCGATGCCAAGGGTGAACCTGGAAATCAAGAATACAGGTATTCAGAGCTCTCTTTATAGGACTTAGAATTTCAAGCCCTGTATTCAGAAAACTCCTCAACTTGAGTGTATACTCGCAGACTCAATTTTTAATATTTAATAATCAACAAACTGATTCACATCTCAGGTGAATTGAAAAAAGTGGTTCATTTAGTTGATGAATGTTGGAAAAATAATATATACTTGTTCATGGAGATATGTAATAATTCCAAGTGAGAATATTTGAATTTGAGTGTACACTCTAGTTGAGCAGTTTTGTGATTATATGGCTAGTGCAGCATTTATCCCGAACTGAGTATGTATTTATGTATGTATATGGTTTAAAGCTATATAGTGCAGAGCAAAATCTAGGTTGCAGAAGTGATGAAAGCAAAAACCTTGCCAAAATCCCTAGGAAGACAAACCCCTCCAGCTAAAAGTAAATAAGTACCATGTGATAAAAGATACAAGGCAAAGATGTTGCAAAAACTCAGAAAAAGTACTAAGGCAAAAATCCTTACAATACAAGGTCAGAATTTTACAATATAAACTGTACTTGTTTAAAAAGCCTAAAACCTCAGTTGGAACATCATGTAAGGATCAGATGGCAATATGGCAACCAGGTTGCCTCCTATAGTCACCTTTTATTACATTTCCGAGCCAACATGTTTGGGGGTGGGGGAAGGTGGTGGGGGTTTCTACAAGCTGAGAATCCACTATATGCAAATCTAGACCAAATAAATTGTAAAAACTGAAGGTCATGGATCAGAAACTGTTAGTCGTGGAAGCAGAGAGGATATCAACAGAGAGGCCTAGGTATAGACAATTTTACTAAGTTTTGATACTGTACCTCCCCATAAAATTATTTCCCTTCTCAAACTTTTCAGTACAAAAAAATTAAATAAGGTGTCCAGAGTCAACTTCTGGGTAGCAAAGGTGAGTGAAGATGTAAGGAAGAACATAAGACTTGATGGGTTTTTTTCTTCCATAAATGACAGTTATAAATTACCATTATGATATGAGGATAATTGATTGACTACATCATGACAAAGTAAATAATGCTAAAAATCATCATGATCTGTAGATGCAGCATTAATAGTTTTAATGCTTGTATACATGGCTTTGTCAATTTTGACATCTTTGATGTTTTATATACTAGTATTAATTTATATAGTTATTTAATGTATACATTAGAAAATTTTGACTCAGAAATGCAGTGCATTGTGGATAAAATCAAGGGAAGTAAATCTGTAATGAAGGTAACAACACTTCTTGAAATAGCCTATGCATGTGACTTGTACAATGCATGCAAAAGGATTAAATATAGAAGACTACCGTATATACTCACGTATGATCTGGGTCCAAATGCAAACAACATAGACCCTGATCTGCCGGCTCATAATGCGCCAGCAAATCATGGTCTACTGGTATGTTGTTCTACTGATTTTTCCTTAAAAACTGCATAGACCCAGATCTGCCAGTGCATTATGCGATGGCAGATCTGGGTCTATGCAGTTGGTATCATATAATACACGAGTATATACAGTATAAACTGACCACAAACCCCCTAAAATAATTGAATGAAAAAATTATAAAGATGCTGTAATTCTCCCATGATAAGCCCATTCTTGATGGAAAACCCATCTAACATGTTTCCAAAAGTTTGGCAATTTTTGTCGAGCCCACGATAGTGGGATACCAGATATAGTGGTCACTTTTCTGGCACAGGCATCATCGTCAACAACAGTTTGTGAAGGTTTTTGTTCAAGTTTTTCATTTGCATATAACATTTTCAAAATTCTTTGATCGATTCCTACCATATATGGCATGAATACAGAGTCACTTGTTTTACAACAATACTTACATTGTGGGTTTGACAATAAGCCCTTGCATTCTTCTTTTATCAAGGAAAGCTTTTTATGATAATAAGCCAAGCCCCACTTTGCTGAGACATACACACTTTTGGCTTATTTTTGGTGAACATACTTCAAGTTATAATTATATAAATTTAATATAAGTAATACGGTATCTGTTGCTATTGCATAGCTTACCATTTGCGGGACGGAAATGACCCTCGTCCATATGATGAGAATTCATCCTCCCATAGGGTGACTTTCAAGAAGTTTCTGAAAGTCTCCCCTATGACCCAGCACATGTCCAATAGTCCTCATGCTATTTCCGGACATTTTCATGTTGTGTGGTGCAAATTACACTCTATGGAAAACTTGCTTTCACTTCACAAGGTACAACACGATTAGTGCATTTTTAAAAAAATATGTGTGTCATATTTATTGAGTGTATTTACCCTCAGTCCAAGTGTTGTTCCTTAGTCAGAATTAGTTCTCTTGAAAGTTTTTGACATTTTAGGTTACCTTTATTCATAACCTTGCCATTTAGGTTACACACACACATACACACACACACACATATACACACGAGCGCAAGGCATTAGGGTAACTTTTTTGTTGTGACTTAATTGAACTAAGTTCATTTTCTGGACATTGGTTAGATATTTAGTCTTCCTATGCTTGCCGTATTGGTTTGTGGCCTCCTTTTCCTTAATTTTTTTGAGATACAAATCTCCAAAATTGACAGCATATTCTATATTATTTATGCTGAGTTGACTTGCGGAATGGGGTCTCACACCAGCATTCATATTCATTTGTGTGTTCAGTTGTATGCACACCCTTATTTTCTATATAGTCTGTAAAGGATAGTATTCTTTTTTATTCTATGATATTACCTTGCTGGTTTTTATATTCTTCTTCTCCATTAGTTAGAATTAAACATTGCTGACATCATTTTGGTTGAAACATCATACTCACTGGGCAGGTAAAGTATTGCTGTTTTAATTTGCATTCAATTTAGTTCCATGCAAATTCTCATACATTATATTCATTATACTGTTGTGTACAGCAATGTCTAAGAGACAAAGTGTGGGCAAATGTGTGCACAAGAAAGTCCCCTGGGAAACCACCCCACTTGCCTGGCATGTACCAATTGTATAAGGCTGCAACATTTACCAAAATTTGTAAACATGTTCGCGGAATACAATAATCAAAATGATGCCATTTAATCAAACCAATTCGAGACTCGACCCCTTTTCCTAATCAGCATGTTAGGCTAACAGCTTTATATGTCAGCCACTGATAATGCGAATGCTTTACCTCGTTCAACTTGTTTAATTTGCTGTATGTCTTTTACCTCTTATTATGACAGGATTCAGTTTGTAAGACATGTCTTTGTTGAATATATCTAACAATTTAGGTAAAACATACACCGGTAATTGTCAATATTTTGTTGCGTACATGATGAAAAAATAAAAAATGTAAGCAGACGCACTACCTGAACATGCGCATGAACTGATGTACTACTGGGGGAGATCTAAAACAATGAATTTAATGTATTGCCTGTACCTGTAACAAACGTAAGAATACTTGCTATAACAACATGGTGTGTCTGTATTTTAAAGCAGATTTTCATTTAACACTGATTTAAAAATATTACTAAGGCTATATACAACATTAAAAGAGCATACAAATGAAATAGTATGCGGGAAATATTTCCTGGATTATATAAATGGACAAACAGATGAAGATATTTGCATGGAAATGGGGGAAATTAAAATACTGGGTCTGGTGAAAACTATTACTTCAAGACATGGTTTGGGGGACTTCATACGAAGTATAAACTGGAAAAATAAAATTAGGGTTGTTACAAATGTTTGCTTTAATATATTTCTGATGAAAGTTATAATACTCATGTAGTAAATAAAAAGTGACTTATACTGGCTCATTCAGTAAAGTTTAAGATCTATTTAAGATCTTATGCTAAACTTTAAAGTGAAATAAAACTTTAAAATTCCAAATGAATGGACAATTTGTGGATTTCCACTTAAAGTTTTACACTTTGGTGGATTAGGAAGTGGAGGTAAGTCTGTTTCCTCCTGCTCACTAGCACTAGTTGTTGTCTCTCCATGCATTCTTGTTTACTAGTTGTTGTCTCTCCATGCATTCTTGTTTACTAGTTGTTGTCTCTCCATGCATTCTTGTTTAATGCAGGGCCTAGAAAGGGAACTGGTCCCAGGAAGAGGATCATTCATCTCGCTGACCTTATTGTCAGATTTTAGCTTCCTATTCACAAAAAGAAGCTTGTCAATGCTATCAGAGTCAAGAGGCAATCACAGTTTTGTTACAGTATCACCAGCAGCAGAGAAAAGTCACTCAGATGGGACCGATGTGTCGGGAATGCAAAAGAGTCTCCTTGCAAGTTTTGAAAATATGGGGACATTTTTGGAGTTAAAGTTCCAGTTAGTAAAGCTCTTGGTTGAAACTGGCTTCTCAGAGGCATATAATTGGACTTCAGCTTCAACTGAATCTGGAACTACAACAGAACAATCGTCTCCCTTAAAATAGTCCTCTAAGAAAAAAGCCATTTCATCCTGATTCAGTCTTCCTCATGAACAAGGAAATGTACACCCTGTCTGGTTAGTCTGATTACTTTCAGAAGTTGGTATGGTGTTTGTGACACTGTCTGTGGGGTTAAATGTTGCTTGAGGGATAACCAATTGTTAAGCAGGTGACAGGATGGCCTTTTGGACAATTTGTTTTTTCTCTTTTTCTAAAAAAGGGAGAGATTTATATCTGTGGTCAAGAAAGGTGCACATCATTACAATGTTTTGACATATGTCATCACTGTCAAGCTTGTGTCAGGACTGGATATCATGAAGCATATGACGTTTGAATGCAGCAACAACTGAGATATCTGTGTCTGATTCATGCAGTGGTACGAGCTAAAGCAGGAACAACATTAAATGCACTATGGTTGGATAACTGAAGCATGTGACCAAAACAACTAACATGGGGGTATTTCTGGGTCTCTGCACAGACTATCATATTTGAGGCATTGTCACTTACTAGTGCACTAACTTGATCGTGCTTTATTACAAATTCTACACAAAGCTTCGTAATATCAGTTGCAATATTAATACCAGTGTGTCTATCATCCAGCTCTCGCTTTGCAAGCACAGTATTCTGTAAATTCCAGAATTTGTCTATATAGTGCCCTGTAGGGGTGAAACGATACACCTGTGCCACGTATCAATATGATTCACGATACACAGCCTATGATATGATACATTATCAATACACATATCAACTTGATGGTCTTTTCATCTTTAGAAGGTCTGTTAGTGGTAGGGTGGTTCCCTTGTATGTGGGTTGATATAGTCGTTATATTTCCTGTATACAGATTACAGACAGACAGAGACTTAGCATCTGCTCATATGCCATTCTCATCAATGACAAGATAACAAAAATACTTCCAAACAGACTACCTGTAAGTTGTCAGTGAGTTTTATTCAGCCTTTTAGGCAATTTCAGACTGCTCCACTTGATTGGATGCTGGACTCATCTTTTGGCCCTTTGTTTTCCACTGCATGAATGTTTTAAAAACATCTTATTACCAATTTCATGTCTTAAATTAAACTTTAAAGACATTACGTTGTTATTTTCAAAACAGAATAGTGCAATTTCCTCGTGCAAGGAAAATGTCATCTAGAACAAGTCCTTGTGTGGTAGCGGAGATGACTAACAACCAAATCACATTGTACTTCCTTGGACAATGGCACTCTCCTTCTGTAAAAAATTGACAAATTTACACAAGGTGACAAAATCGTGCGGTCTGAAATCTGCCTCTTCACCAATTCTGTGTTAATTTTATTTATCCCATCGACATGTTCAGTCACTGATTACATACATATATCAACATAAAAATAGACATTCCAAACTTGTTCCTTATGTACAATTTAAGTACTGTACAGATCATTTAATAACCACTTTTGCACGCAAAGTTTCTCAGTTGCTTTGTATTTACTTGGATCGAGTTTGGATGCCAATACTTCTGCTGTGTCACGCAGAGAATAAGCTACATTAAGTTCTGATTGGTGGTTATTGTTTACCCTGGACTGCAACAGACGATAACCACAAACAATAAGTGCCCTGTCAGCATTAGGAAACCTTCAGTGGCTTGACTTGTCCACTTATCAGTTGTAAATGATATGCCACATTCATTTTGAATGTCTTGTATCAGAGTATCTTTCTCTCATTCATAGAGAGAAGAAAGATATTTTGAAATGGTATGGCAACTCGGTACTTTATAAGCCGGATTTAATTTGTGGCAGAAACTTTTGAAACCATCCCCTTCAACAATACTTAATGGTCTTAAATCTAGGGTGTACATTGAAGCCAATATCTTCTTGCATCAGATCCTTTTATCATAAGTCATGACAGAGGATCAATAAGCTGTTATGGGTATCTATTTAGATATAGGTGCACTAGATGTTGATTGTTTTGGCATGTGACACATGTTTAAATTTGAGATGATTTGCCATACAGCCAGTACTTCCCACAGTGTACGAGAGCTCAAGTTAGCACATATTGCATTTAACCTATTTCTTCTTCCCATCGCTTGACTTAACTACAGAAAGTATTTCCACACTTCAGAACATCTTGAAGTATCGCTCATAGCTGTCAGACATGAAGTGCAGCTCTTGCATTGCAAGTCCAGGCTGAGCAAATTTTTTTTTTATCCACTTGTCCAGGACAGGTGGTTTCAGAAAATTCACTTGTCCCACCTTACTTTTCACTTACCCCACCTTACTTTTCACTTGTCCCAAAATGGTAATCACTTGCCAAGATTTGATGAGATGTATGCACTTAATCCATAGAAAGTACAAATGAAATAATATACAACATACTTATTTCTTAAGAGAATTTAATTTTTCTGAAACATTTGTTGATATACATTTGGGTATATGTTTTAGCTGCTGGCTTTGAAAAAATGTCCATGTACATGTCTGCCACCAGTACTACGCAAGCAGTTGATAGCTGTGTCTGGGTTAAAGTCCTCAAGCTCTGGTCCATTTGCTGAAATGTTCATCAGAATTTGTAAACTCTCTTGGTGTAAGGAATTCTCACACTCAGCAGTCTTACATTTTATCCCTCCACTTTCATCAAAATGTTCCTTCTCTGTATTGTCCTTATTACCTTCATTGCGAAAATAATTTAGCAAACTCATTTTATCAACAGAGTAAATATCAGCTTGCTTGACAACTACTTCTAAAGTGATCATAACATACATTTTCTCTTTTAAATATGAACAGAGACAGCTCATTAATTTGCGCAATTGTATTTCTTCAAATGCAGTATCGCAGGTGGAAGTTAATCCTCTGTATAATCAATTAAAAATTAAAGAATCATTACTGTCATTTAATCAGTTCATAAAAGAAACCAACACTGATGTTGGTAAAGTACCTTTCATTAATTTAATTACACTGACTCTCTGGATTAAAATCAGTGTGAGCCGCTCGTGAGGATCTGGTTTGAGTAAACACAATGCTGCAAAGCTGCTTAAAACACTGCTAATTAATCCTACTGGCTTTGTTTTGTTTGACGTGTTTTTATTTGCCGATAATTTGGTCGCTTAGCCCAATATGCAGTCAAGCGGTAACAGAAAAATGTGTGCATATGCAACAGTTATCACTGACCACCTGTAGGTGTCATACAGGATGTAAATGTATACATGGAGAAGGGTAGAATCAAGTATTCAGTACACCCGGAGGGCATGAGTGGCCAAATAAAGGTAGATATAGTGACTAAAGCATGAAAATAAGGACTTGCCTGACTTTTTTAAAATAGGAAAAAAGGACTTGTCCCGGACTAGCGACTTTTAAAATTTTACTTGCCCGACTTTTAAAATTAATAGTCCAGGACATCGGGCTATGGGATTTGCTCAGCCCTGCATGTATATATGGGATGTTTTCTTTGTCCCTGACAGCCATGCACATGCATTTCATTTACAAGGTTACCGGTTTTGTAAACATTTACATGCATTAAACGAAATTCAGCTGTTTACATGTGTCAACATTGCAGCCATACAATTTTATCAGGACAGATGGTTTTCGTTTTTGTTGTCACTTGTCAGACAAGATCTGGAACCTCGCTTAAAGCAGACATGTAAGGGGAGGAAGAAATGGCCTGCCTCCATGTCCTCAGAGTTTTCAGGTTTCTCAATCTCCGAGTCCCTCAGGTCTCAGTGAGGAATTCTTGGCTCTTACAGAAAGAAGGGCACTCCTAGGCCCCTGGAGTATATGGGATCAGTCTCTTCTGTCCATGTGACCCCTCTCAAGGGAGGATATAAATGGGTGTAGAGTGAGTCATGCCCTTCTGTAAGCAGCACCCTCTCCAATCCCACAGGTAGAGATCGAGTTACATGCCCCCCGTGAGGGAGGGGCAGTACCTTCTCAAATCCCAAGAGTCACTCTTATCCTTCAACCGAAACTGCCACCAGGGAAAGTCCCCTAGCTCCGCTTGATGAGTTATGTGACAAGGTTTCCCTAACTTCTAAGTCTCCCCCACAATGGATAGATACCAAACAACAAAGTCCTGCCTCCCAGGAGCGAGAGCAGGATGATGATGTCCTCTCAGTTCTCATGGACTCTCACGAGTTTGACACAGAACAGGCAAAGTGGCCCCTCACTTCTGGTCCCCTGCTTCAATCCAACTGTCGTCACAAATGGTGGAAGAGGAAGAGATCTAGTCCTTTGATAAGGCTGTCAATGAAGTTTACTGTTTTCTGCCCCCAGATTTGTGTCCCAAGCCTTCAGGCTTGGAGAACACTAAAATTCTCACCAATTTGGAGAGACACTCTGGGGTACCTCAAGCCCAGATCTCCTGTTGCTTCCCCTCGACAGTCTGGCTCAAGAAAGGGTCACTGGAAAAGCCAAGAGAGGAAGTTTCTTGGCCCCCTTCCACCTTTCCTACGAGTGGGGATAGCTTTAGGGACTCGCTCCCTCTCCTGCGGTGTGCTCCTCTTCCCTCCATTCCCCTAGGAGCATGACTAACCCTATTCAGAGGTTTGGTCAAGCATAATGGATGATGGATGGGTCCTCTCATCATAAACATATCATAAACAGAGGATACCAGCTTCAGTTCCAGGAACTTCCTCCTGTAAGGACCCCCATGCATTTCCAACAGTTGAATCTGGTGTGATTAAAGGAAGAGGTACACTCCCATCTGCAGAAGGGTGCAGTAGAGAGGGTGTTCAACAACCAGTCTCCATCCTTCTACTTCCAGATTCTCCTGGTCCCCAAAATAGATGGGAAGTTTTGACTAATTATCAACCTTTCGACCTTAAACAAGTTTTTGTAGGAGGATACTTTCAGGATGAAGACAACAGCCTCATTCAGGAATGCCATAAGGTCTGGTGACTGAGCTCTCTCCATTGACCTACAAGATGAGTATATTCACATCCCTATCTTCCTCCTCACAGGAAGTACCTCCAGTTTTGCTTGGATGGGGAGATCTTCCAATTTTTGCTCTTTGCTACTTGGCTTACATGTAGCTTACACACCCAGAGCTTTTATCAGAGTCATGGGAGTAGCTACTGTCCACCGAAGATCACTGGTGATACCTATCATCCAGTATTTTGACAACTAGTTGATCCACAATGGCCAGTTAGGGTCCCTCAGACAAGATTCTGGCTCATGGTTGGTCTGTAGTGACCAGACTGGGCTTCTCAACATTTATTATATGTGTGGATGAACTCATGAACCAAGGATTAGCCTGTGTTCCGCAGGACAGAGTAGACAGAATATTAGCCTTGTTGGAGGTGCTCAGAGCCCAGACCTTGTCAACTTGTCTATATCTATCCCTTCTTTAAAAGCTTGAACACAGAGTTCACCACGGAGGTGGACGTGGTTCCCCTTAGGCAGACTGCACTTGTATGCCCTCCAGTTTCTCATTCTAACAAACTGGAAATCACACAGGGATCTTCTGACACCTCAAATTTCTCTGGGACCAGACTTCCATTATAAAATCATCTGATTTGGTGGTCAAATTGGGACCAGTTTCTGGCTGGAGTCTCCATGCATGCCCCTGAACCCAACTCCTATCTGTTCCAAGATGCATCAGATTCTGGTTGGGGCACTCATCTGAGGGTTCATACAAACTCTGGAAAAAGTATGGAATTTCAGGTTTGCTGTGTTTTATTTTTGTTGTTGCTTGAACACGTTCATGTGTTGCACCAATGTTTATCTTTGTGGGGTTGGATGGAGCATCGGATGCTGCAGACTTGAATACATGTGCCAGAGGGGTTTGGATAAAAATTGCAAATCAGTCTGGACAAAGTCTGGAAAAGGTCTAGAATCTTTTTTTACCAACATCTGTATGAACCCTGTCATCTAGAGCCAGAAGGGGTAATTCATCAGGGTTCATGGTCCCTGGAAAAATCCGCCTCCACATCAACAATTTGGAAATGAGGACAGTGTTCTTAGCCCTTCAGGGGTATGTCAACAAAATAAGTCACTACATTGTGGTCTCCTTCGACAACAAGTTGGTTGTAGTGTACCTTGGGTGGCCCTTTTCTCCAAATGGAAGTTTGGAACCTCCTTCACTGGGCAACCTCAGAAGGGATTACCCTCTGAGTTTGCCACATTCTGGCAAAATGAATATTTTGGCGGATAGTCTGTCCAGGAGAGGCAAGATAGTCCTCATGGAATGGTGTCTGCACCAATCTGTAGAAGATTCCCTATTCAGACTTTGGGGTAGACCCTTGGTGAACTTGTTCGTGACTAGGATATACAACACATTCCTGGCAAAAAAAATATTTTGGCAGACAGTCTGTCCAGGAGAGGCAATATAGTCCTCATGGAATAGTCTCTGCACCAATCTGTAGAAGATTCCCTGTTCAGACTTTGGGGGAGACCATTGGACTCGTTTGCGACTTGGATATACAAGACGTTTCCACAGTCCTAGACCAGAGAACCTGGGCAATTGATGCTTTCAGCCTGAAGTGGGGTTGTCTGTTTGCTTACACCTTCCCACCCCTCAGGATGATTCCAAAAGTACTTCAGAAGTAAGGACCTTCACTGTCCAGCTCATTTTAATAGCCCCTCTGTGGCCCCAAAGATTGTGATTCAGTGATATTCTTGACCAGCTAGTAGACCAGTCCAGGACTTTGCCTCAGAGGAGGGACCTTCTGTTGCAGCACAGGGGCTCTCTCCCACACAACAGCCCACAGATTCTCCAACTTTATGCTTGGCTCATCTCAAACAATCTATCCACCATGACAAGTTTTAGAGCAGGGTTGCCAAGTGCATTGTTCAGGCCAGGAGGCACTCTATTTCCAAGGTCTATAATGCCAAGTGGAGTATCTTTTGCAATTGGTGCAGTAGGAAATGTGTTAATCCTCACTGTCCCTCTATGGGTGCAGTGGCTGATTTTCTTTTTTTTTCATTTTGAAGGGAGACAATGCTCAGTTTCTACTATCAAGGGCTATAGAGCAGCCCTTTCCAACACAAAAATTTTCAAAAGGCCTGACCATCGGTTCAGATTGTCATATTGCTGACCTGATCAAGTATTTCAAGCTACAGTGTCTTACTCTCTAATGCCTAGATGGAATCTCTTGTGTATCTTGTGGTTTTCAACTACCCCCCCCCCTTTTGAACCTTCGGGTGAAGCTTCTTTGCAGAAGCTTACCCTCAAGACTGTTTTCTTGCTTTCCTTAGCATCCACGAGACAAAAGAGCGAGCTTGATGCCCTATCCGTAGAACCAGACTGTCTGTGGTTCAGTGGCAATTATGAGTAAGTTTCTCTAATTTGCCAACTAGGTTTTTTTTAGCAAAAACCCAGATTCCATCGGTAGCTCCACTCCCTATACAGATCCCCAGTCTCAGTCGTATCTGTGCTGGGGATGATCATGATTGATTTTTATGCCCAGTGCGGCTTTATTTTTCTATTTGGCAGCTTCCGAAGTGAGAAGAACTTACAAAGGGTAGAAAGTGTCTTTTCCTTCCTCCAAGGGGCTCTGCTGATATTTTGGCTTCCTCTATATTGAGGTGGATTGTCTTAACAATCAAGAGAGCTTATCAGTCCCTTTGCAAGAGGGGCCTTTCATTCATGAAGATTAAAGCCCATGAGGTTTGAGCCATTGCTGCCTCATGGGCCTATCTAACTCATTTGTCTTTGGAGGATGTGATGAAAGCCGCGTTCTGGCAATCTCACAATACCTTCTCTTTCAACCTTCACTCTTTGGTGCCCCAAAGCAAAGGCATTTTTTCTCTGGGGCCAATTGTCATGGCACAAAAACTGGCCCAAGCGGATACCATCTTACAGTAGTGGACACATCTACCATAATGGTTAGTATTCCCATGTTTTTCCTTTCCAGTTTTGGGGGTCATCAGCCTCCTACCGAACTTGCAAAGTCAGCTACAGAATAGCAACAGGTAACATGACTGATATTAAGATGTTTTTTGTTTTTGTTTTTTTTTTTTTGGGGGGGTAAACTAATTTTAATGATGTCATATTTACCTGTTGCTGTTGCCAGATTCCCTCTTTCCACCCTGCACTAAGGTCCCACTAGTGGACTACATCCTTGAAAAGGATGAGGGCTACTGGGCATATGCCAGGTGGTAGGGTCAACTTCCAGAAACTTCTGGAAAGTCACCCTATGGGAGGAGGATTTGTCATCATACGGACAAGGATAATTTCTATCGAGGAAAGGATAAGCTATGCAATAGCAATAGGTAAGCATTACATCATTAAAATTAGTTAGTAAAAAAATGGAAATGTCTTAAATGACTGCTTCTCCAAAATCTCTTTACAGAATTTGATCATATTTGATAGAAATTTTTCTGGCATGAAGACCATGTATATTGTTGCAAAAGGTGCCTATCAGCCATCAAATTTGGTGGCCATTA
Source organism: Margaritifera margaritifera (assembly GCA_029931535.1). Taxonomy (NCBI): domain Eukaryota; kingdom Metazoa; phylum Mollusca; class Bivalvia; order Unionida; family Margaritiferidae; genus Margaritifera; species Margaritifera margaritifera. Next base: position 648,024 of record JAQPZY010000971.1, on the reverse strand, counting down.
CTAAAATTAGAAAAATCTTTAACAATGTTTCCAAAACCATTGAATAGAATTTGATCAGTCTAGACAGAAAGAATTTAGATAGCTTTAAAAAAATTGTTTATAAATTATGTCAATCAATCATCAAATATGGCTGCCATTACTAAAAAAAACTCCACTTTTAAACAACTGCTGCTCTAAAACTGCTGAATAGAATTTGACTGAACTTGACAAAGCATTCCAATATAAGAAACTTTAAAATTTTTACAAATGATCCCAATCCTCCATTGATTTATACACCATTGCTAAAAACTAAAACCCTGTTTCTTTAACATATCTACCTTCTTTTCTTTCTTTAATCCATATAAAATGTCTCAAATCAAAAATCAAAAATAAAATAAACAAATCTAACGTCTTTTCCAAAACTGCCTGATAGATTTTGACCAAATTTGATACACAGATAATTTAATGATAAAATCTTTAATGAAATTGAGTGCAGTATTATTATTTCAAAAGTCTCAATATCAACATTTTACAGTATACCGTATATACTCGCGTATAAGCTTATACCAACTGCAAACTGCATAGACCCAGATCTGCCATCGCATAATGTGCCAGCACATCAGGGTCTATGTTGTTTGCATTTTGATCTCGATTATACGCAAGTATATACGGTACCATATGGTATACAGATATGTTTGAATAATGAAAAGATTAATATAAATCAGGCAGAATCAGACTGAGATGAATATATAAAAAGTAATTTAAGTTACCTAATAGGAACAAAATTAGTTTCAGAAGACATTTAGGTCTTTTGGTGGAAGGAAGGAAGAGTTTGAAGAAGAAAATGAAGCTTATGGATTATCCGTCTTTCCTGAGTGTTGAGGTAATTCTTGAACTGAGATCATGTAGGATTGTTATTGTTCATAATAAATCAATAAATTGTTATAATAAAATACATTAATCATAGTTTCATTACTTCCATTTACCTTTTTATGTTTGAGTTTAGGAGATGCAGAAAAGTTGCATACCCCCCATAATCACGGTAAGTCTTGGGACACCATAAGTCTTGGGACACCCTTAATTATTTTCAAAAGTAATTTTTTTATGACCTATAAAAGTTGGGACATGAAGTTAAAGCAATTTTTCATGTCCTATAAGTCTTAGGACACCTAAAACATTTTTTCTTCTTCTACTGATCGATTGGCGTATTTTATCAATCGTAACCTCATGTAAAATAAACCGGACTTCGTGGTTGTTAAGGGACTCTCATTATGAATTATTACATGGAAATATTATAAATTATTACAATTTGTTTGAAGAGTCAATAAATATATTGAATTTTCTCTGTTTTTTTAATTATTTCTATCAAATTAAAATATGCATAATTTAATCAGACGATGACAAGAACTGAGCATTAGCAGTGTGTTATACCCATTCAACAATAATTACTCCCTTTTGTGCTCTAGTTTACTATTGTCAGTTTATGCATTATTGCATTAAAATTGTCGAAAGTCACCTATAATTATTGGGGAGTTTTTTTCTCCCTGAAAATGGAAATACCTAATTCATTACAATGTGATACCAGGATGAGAACAATGGAAATGGTGTTTATTTCAACTCTAGCATTTATTGTACGCATGTTTACATCATGGCGTCACCACCTGCACATTGAAGATTTTACTTGTGACGAATGAAGTACATACATTTGATTCGAATTATAGGCACCACTGCACTAAACTTAAATAGTATCTTTAAAATACGATAAAGAAGTTTAAGAAATAATTCTTTTAAAATAAAAACTCCGTGGTAGTTTGCTTTGATGTAAGCGACCTTAAATAAGTCATGTTTATTCAGTTACGGTAATCGTGCTAATATTACGCAGCAGAAGCCAATCATACATCAAAGTACCGGCATTGCCGCCGGACAAAATTCCTCTTTACCCAAGCCAATTTCAGGGTTTTAACAATTAACTGGCCTGGATTGCTTTCGGAAAACAAGACAAATCCGCCAATTATAAACAAAGGAGACACCAAAACAACCAGCTTCCCAAAATCAAAAGTGGAATGAATAATGCGTGGAATATTATCATTTTGTGAAGCCGAAACACTGAACTAAAATGGATCAATCATGCTCTTAATCGATCTATTCAGAATTGTAACATATATTATATATGAAAAGTTATTTGAATTTATGCTGGTTGTGTGCTTTATAAATTAAATACGCGTGCCTTTTCATATATATTACATCACTTTGTAGGATCGCTAATACTATGAAAAACAGTAACTGTTGAGCGCGTGAATCCAAATAAATGAAACAGCAATGAATGTGTAGCTGAAATGTAATCTGGAAGAATGTGATTTGATAAAAATGATGAATAAAGCAAAATCTGCATCAAATATTTTTGGGAATAAACAAGGATATAAGTGACGCCAACTACGATTTGCACTGTGTAAGTACTGTACACTATAGTACAGGTCTTTCCTTAAATGTAAGCGGCCCGTGAATTATGAAGTCTTTATTTACCTTTATTTTAAATCATGTTGGAGAAATCGGAAAATATGCACATGCAAAATAATAACATAAACAATCATAGTAGTGTATAACAGTTTATTGACGAATGACGTGGTAATTGAACGAGCTGGTCACTTCTGTGTGACGTATGGCGATCTTCCCAATTTTGTCTTTACATTTTTTTGTGTCTACAAGTTTTGGGACACCGAAAATTTTATATATTTTACAGACATATAAGTCTTGGGACACGAAAAAAAATAATTATTTTTTCGTGTCCCAAGACTTACCGTGATTACGGTACCTCAAACTTGAAGGAAGTGAGTCTAATCCTGTAATAAAATCTAGATCAATTATCTTGATGACCAATCTTCATAATAAAATTCATGTTGAACAAAAGTTTAGATTGTTTTTTATTTTTAGCCTTGATTCTCTTCCAGCAGTCTCGGAGGCACATCACAGAACTCATACAAATATAAGAGGCCAGTGATTACTCAGAAGGAATTTGAGTCTGATGAATACAACATGAATCATGAGAATAGAGGCATGGCCATCATAATTAACAATCAGTATTTCGAGGAGTACTTGAAGCTGAGTAATAGATCAGGAACAGATGTAGATGGGCGGGCTTTGTATGCTGTATTCCGGGAAATGGGATTTTTTGTCAAGGTTCATGAAAATAAGACAGTTAAAGAGATGAAGGAAATTTTACATGACGGTAATACATCTTTAAAAGAAAGGAATCTTTCAACATCATTTTGTCCCCACATCTGTTTTCTGGGAAAACTTGAAGATTATGAGAACTTGCTTTTGTGCATGTGTGTGCTGTCATGCAACACCTGCTATATTGTTGAAGTTAGAGGTTTCAAACATCGATATTGGGGGGGGGGGGCAATGTGCATAATGGTCAAAGAAACTAAGCATGGGAAAGATGACGCAGGTTCAGTTTATTCAGGTTGCTGGTCTTGTATTGTCTTCATTTGTTATTAAGCTATGATGATTATAAAGTAGAACTGCAATTGCCCAAACTCATTGGAGAACATTAGAAATTGTGGTAAAACTTGTAAAAACTAAAATAACAAATTTTTGTTTTCTTTTTTCAATGTTTGAATTTCTATAAATTGCTTTTCTTGAATAATTTTGGTGTTCATAGTTTTAATTTACTGGAAATGATCTCATCTTGATTGTCTGAATGCTCGAAATTCCAAGCATAGTCAAACAGGATAATCTTTGCTTTTATCTGCCCGTTGTTATTCCCATATAAGTAAATAAATTTTCAATTTGATACTTGTGCCTGTTGTTTTATCCATCAGCTTACTACTCAGTACTCATAATATTCTCAATTATACCAGTTTCATTAACTGTAGCATAACTCAAACAGTGAATTATCAACGCTTTATTTGAAAACTTCAGAGTGCCAAATCTATCATTAACATCATTTGGGGGTGTTTTAGGGCTCATGCTGGACTAAAAATTTCAGGCAAAGTGCCTACTCCCATCCGTTTTAATAGGACACAGTGATGGGAGAAAAAGGAGAAGTGACTTAGAGGCCAAGTTTTGCCATGGCAAAGCAAATTTGTCAACAACTAGTGTTTTACTGGCTTGGCAACTTAAATAGTATTCAATACACAAAATACTCATAATAATTTATGAAAATTTTTGAATCCAAAAAACTGCTGCTGTTAATAGCATTAGATGGTAAACCTCAAAAATAGGTAATTGATCCAAAAAATATGTGACTCATACTCATCTAGAGCAAATAAGCTCATCCTGCCACATTATCAGGTGCAATGTAAATATAAAAAATCGTTACTCTTTTATATCTTTTAATATTGAAACTTTTTCAACTTAACAGTACATGTATCTGGCTTTGGACTTTAATTTTCACACTTGTATGGACATGGTAAAATTGTAACTTTGTGAATATGACAGAAGCTATTAAATAAGCACAATAGTTGATTTTAAAATGTTTTTCCTATAAACATTTTATGGCTAAAGAGCGACAAATTTATTTTCTATTGTTTGGCAAAATATTAATGTGTTTAATTAGGAAGGAGAATTGGTAGGCTTTTGATTTTCTGGTGTTTTGAAGCCAAATTTTGCAGATTAAGGGAACTATTTTGCCTGAATTGCCCCCTGGCATGATGCCTGGTATTTACTTTCTGCATACAAACCACTCAGATAGAAGCACCCATGAACAATGTTTTCTGGTTAGATTAAAAAATGGAACTGAAACCTAGGTTTTGCCAGCTGGTACAGAAAATGGAATTAATCAAATCACTTTATTATTCAAAGTTCAATACCTTTAAGGGTAAGATGTTATAAAGAAAATAGGAAATCAGTGCCTTTAAAGGTGAAGTTCTTGACTTGAAGACGATGTTAAATTTGGAGTTGATGATGTTACTTATAGTAATTGTGGAAACTTTGACAATTTTTACTTGGTCAATTAAAAAAGATGTCAGCTATAGTATTCACCTACACTCACGGCAATTTGTACACCTTAGTGATTTTAGAAATGAAGAACAACAAGCATATAAAGAGTGCACAAAACTTATTCTTTTCATTTATCAATTTTTAATTTCAAACCTGATTGTCACCAGGGGGCCCCTAACATTGTCATCTTGTTTGCATTTCAAACCAAACAGAAGCCATCAATGTAAACAACCAGACTTCTCACTGTCCTTTTCCAGTTCCTAGAAGGTGTAACTCTTATGTATGTGTGTTTAAAGGGATGTAACTCCCAAAGTTATAGAAATTATGGAATTGTTCAGAGTTTGTCGAAGACAGCGAACTACATCACATTTGTTGTCTGAAAAAAAATAACCACGCAAATATGGCAACTATGTTGGTAAACAAACTCCCGTTTAGTTTGAAACACGATGACGGTGACCCACTGGTTAGAAATTATAAATTGATGAATGAAATGACAAGTTTATCTTTTAATATCCTTGATGCTTTTAGTTTTTTAAAATTGGTAGGGGGGTACAAACTGCCAGGGGGTAGGTGAATACTATAAAATAATTGACAACAGTCGACTGTCATCTTGTCTGTCATTGCAGTAGTTAGTACTGATTGGAGTAGACTACCTTTGCAATGTGTGGTGTCAGAAAAGCACTTGTTGTATATGACAATATTTGTTTAACTTTGTCATTAAAACACATAGGTCATGTTGAGGGGTTCATGGATTTTGTTCATACTCTGAAGTAATCATTATAAAGCTAAGACAATTAATTTTGTGACATGCATGCTCAACCTTTTGACCTTCGGGTCAGAATCACATGTTCTTCATTAATGCATCAATTGTTGACTTGACATACAGGCTGTGGCCTTTTTGTTTGTAAGTGGGTTACACAGTATATATACTGGGCTAAGCAAATTTCTTTTTCACCCATGTGACAGAGGAATCTCACGTACATGCAGACATTACTGTTCTTGTCTCAGTCTGCTTATCTTGCATCAGTTATCTCTAGATGGTTGTCTATGTCAATCACGTGACTGTTTCATGATGTCATAATATAATATGATGTGTTTTAATGATGTCACAATGCATGACATGATGAGAATGGAAGTAAAGCAAGTCAGTGATGTGATGGAATAAACTTGAATTATTGTTTTCTCTATCCTCTTTGAAAAACAATGGGTGAAAAAAATAATCATTGATAGAGTTGGTACCGAGACATGGAAATTCCAGTCTTGGAGTTACAGTATTTGTCTTGGTGCATTGCTTATATAGATTTTATTATTATACTGCCACTTGTCTGGTAAAAGTGATTTGCCAAAAGAAAAATTTTATTCTGTCACTTTTCTATTGATTGCAAATTATACAAAATACAGTACCATTCCTTCCTGGTGGCATTTTTTTGGTTTCATTTTTATAGTTGGGAACATAAACTCATATTAGTCAAACATGAAAGATTTACAAAAAGATAGCATATATGTATTATTTATAATTTTTGTACATATATGTTTTACATATAAAATATTTAGAATGCTAGCTTTTAAAATAAAGTTACCCATATCCTTCTTAATAAATGTATGTGATTTGTAGAGCATGTATGAATCTAATGCAATCTTTTTTCTATTATATATACAGATATTAAAATGTAACACCTCGAGACTGAACCTCAGAAAATTAAAATCCCACTGAAAAATGATGTTTTTGTTTCTGAAGTTTTCCTTCTCTAATTTCAATAAACTTAACTTGGTAAACTGAAACTTCTCGACTTTGAAACTGAAAGAGATTTTTGGTGCCAGAAATGTAAATTTTACACTCAAATAAAACCAATAAACTGAAACTTAATAAGAGCTTCAGGCCATCAATTGGTCTCTAATATCTTTAATCCATAAAAAGTAAAATACAACCCAACAGATAAATAAATGTGTATGCAGTGAATATAAATGCAGATGCAATTTATCATTTACATCGATTAAAAAATTGACTGCCTGTTGATATATGTAAAACACATTGATGTATCTGAGAGGACACTGATTATATATCAAGAACCTCACCAAACCGACAACCCATTACAACCGAAAATTGAATTTGGTCCCAAGCGATTTCTATCTTGAATGGTTTCACTGTGTTTGTGCACACAGATAGGAATTATAGATTTTTTAATGTTTGATACGCCATTGGTCATATAGTAGAAGGGTTTTTTGTTCAAGCTGCATTAGCATGGTGAGAAATAGCTATCAATTTGCTGCATTAGCATGGTGAGAAATAGCTATCAATTTGCTGCATTAGCATGGTGAGAAATAGCTATCAATTTGCTGCATTAGCATGGTGAGAAATAGCTATCAATTTGCTGCATTAGCATGGTGAGAAACAGCTATCAATTTGCTGCATTAGCATGGTGGGAAATAGCTATCAATTTGCTGACAGTGACTGAGACCACATCAACAATGTCTTTAGAAAATCAGATGCATATTATTTACAAATGTGACTTTTTTCACCAAATATTGAAGTTGATAATTCCATGATAGGAGTTTTGTAAGAAAGGTGACTGATTAAAGGTTGGAGACACTTTTGTTTTTGAAGCTTTATTACTTTTCACTTTCATCTGATAAATATACAGAAGTATACATTTTCTGACAGGTTATACAAATGCAAGTGTGATGAATTATGATTCAACAAGTTCTCCTCAGAAGGAAAGAACATTTTAAACTATGAATTTCAAACATTTTAAATTTTTGAAAAGTTTTAAACAAAGATTTCTCTGTCATCTAATATCATACTCAAATTAAGTGTGATATAGCTTTAGTGAACCATGTCAGGACATTTTGATAAAATATTGGTTTTATATCATAGTTATTTAAGAAATAGATGGAATTTAAGTCTTCAAACATGCCAGTCATACAATTTCAAACCATTTTATTTTCAGTTGAAGCCATATATCAAATATTCCCAACACGGTTCACTAATTCTTAAATACCGGTAGGTTAATAACTGTTACATCAAACTTTTTGATGAAAATATAATGAAGAGTATTTGAAATAGGAATATTTAACAAATTAAAAATGTTTCCAAGAAATTTACATGTGAATTTACTTGACATTTTTTTAAAGTGGTTAATACTCAATCTTTCAATGAATTCAACTTTTGATATATACCGGTAACCATTTATGGTTTTATATATCTGTCTTCTCAAGCTGAAGAGAAATTTCAAAATAAGATGTGTGCTTACCAATTCTACACATAGCCATCCTTCTTGCCTTCAGTCCAATTAAGCAACTGTTCATTGTGCAGGTAAATTCTTCAAAGTATGTCTTTGAAACAGGTGTATTTCTCGCATGCATATTAACTGTATATTTAACCTTAAAGAATATGCTCTATTACTGTGTATACTCGCGTATAAGCTCATACCACATGCAAACTGCATAGACCCAGATCTCCCATCGCATAATGCGCAGGCAGATTTGGGTCTATACAGTTTGTAAACAAAACTATTCAGTAAAACAACAACATAGACCCAGATCTGCCAGCGCATTATGCAACAGCAGATCAGAGTCTGTGTTGTTTGCATTTGGACTAGACTTATACGCGAGTATATAGGTATATTGATAGCCCTGCTTGGATATTCTTTATTTACAGCTTCAAAAGATGAAAACTATCACCGTAGCTCTGACTGTTTTATGTGTGCAATCCTGACCCATGGTAAGGCGGGTACTGTATATGGAACAGATGGAGATACTGATCTTGAGAATCTTCTCAGCTTTTTCAAGGGGGATGCTTGTCCTGGCCTTATAGGAAAACCAAAGATCTTTTTCATTCAGGTACATTATTTCTCCTATGGTAAAACCAGCTGTCTAATATTTTGGAAAAGTAAAGGATAGGTTTATGATTGGAGAAATATTTCTAAAACAGAAATTTACCAAAATTGGAGTTGATAGGCTTATTAACATACATGAAGTTTTCAAAGGAGAATTACAGCTATAAATAATTGTGCAAGCCTTGATTTAACTAAAGTTTTCTCCAACATCAATTCTGTGTACAGTAAAAATGCAACACTTACAAATATTTTCTTGTCACAGTTCTTGTCAAGTCTGAAAAAGAATTAAATTGTGAAATTCACTTACCAACAAAATTTTCTTAGATTTAACTGTAACTTTCTGTCTATTACAAACGTCTATTGTGGTCTGTAAGGTTTTATGATGACATTGGTTTTAAGTAATGAAATATAATTTAACTTTTATCATGCTTACTTGGCAATTCAGCTGATCAATTAGACTTTTCTTGCCTATTATTATTGCATTTTGATCTTCTGTCATATGAAGTATGTGTAATACTTTATAGTATTCGTAAAATATATGTAGATCTTCACAACAGATGTAGAAGTTGATTGATATTGGTGGAGTTAAGAGATTGGGTTAAATATAGGATTTCTTTGGCAAACAAGGTTTTCACATGTTGTCTTAATTTAAATTATTCGTTATCAGTTGTTTCTTTTATCTAGAAGTTTAGAAATTGTTAGGAGGCTTGCATTATGCTAATCTTTTGCTGTTAATATTATTGTTTTGTGGGCAGGGAAATGAAGCTTTTCCCGGAAAAAGAAAAAGTATCATAAAAGAGTATCCCAAACTGTATCGGCTTGCCAAGAGTGAATTTGCATAAAGAATTTGCAGAAATCATTATGGGGAACATGAGGAAAAAACTGCTTCCCATTGCAGATTATTTACAACAAGCAGATGTATTTTCATTTTGATCCTTGAGCAAGTGTTGTCATCACCAAGATTATGTCGTAATGTGCATGATGTGAGAAATGACATTAGGTTAATATACTACTAAATTAATCTAGAATTCTGATTTCTCCTTCAGATATGTTCCCCGATCACATTAACACCAGGGATATAAGCCTGCTACCTCACGAATCCAGCCCTACTAAAAGACGAAAAATTGTCATTTCTGTCTATTTCATATAGACAAAGGGCAATAACTCTTGCCCCATACCTCCCCTTGCCACCGCCAGGTGTTGCCAGTTTTTAAGCTTTGCTTGTACTGACAACAATGTACATTATACCTCCAAACAATCCAAGCCATCTTAGTGTTAAATTGGACCATCCAATTTTAAATTTGGATTTATTGTGTTGGACAATCATTCTTCTACAGGTTGTATACATTATTTTTTACAAATTTGAGTGATTTTGTCACCTTTTATGGACTTCGTCTATTTACGATCACTGTCTAATTTTGCTTAAGCTGTTAGTAACGGGTGTGGTATTAGCAAGTTAGTAACATGCTGAATTGCTAATTTATGCTTTGTTTTCTCTTCTCGTGTCATTTCAGTAGAAATGTCAACTAAATGCATGAAATGCTAAAAGTTCAAAGCAAAAGAAGACAAGCATGACTCTTGTATCGTATGTACTAAGTGTACATCGTCTATAACATGCAGCGTGTGTAATATGTGGACAGAGGAAATCTGGGCCACAGTAGTCAAGAAGGCAGCAAAAGGGAGGGAAAGATGGAATAAGTCAAGGAAAGATAGCATTGACATCCTCAGTATACATCCAAAGTCAACCTCCATTGCTAGTCTCGGGGGGACGCTGGGGTCCCCCCCACTAAAGTTCATTTTTGCAACCGTCAGCCACAGTAGCATCAGTGGCAATGCAGGAGAATAATGTTGACCTGGTACAACCATCCACCTTCAAACAGATACGTCATCTGGTCCAGGAAACAATGATGCATCTATTGACATCAGGCCAGTTATTACCCTTATTTCCCTTGCTCGCTTCCACAACTTTTTTCTGACTCATTGGAGGAGTGTCCACCCAATTTTAGGCTGCCCAGTGGGCGTAAGTCCCCCCGCATGTCCGAGCATGGCCTTTGGGCCTGTAAGTCCAGATGCATGGGGTTTTTACCGGATCCATTGGATCCATTTCATTATACAACCTCACCATCACGGGCTTTCCAGCCGTCCCAGCATGGGGACTTTATATATTAAATGGTCCAGCCAGCTAGGATTTATGGGGATCTTAGTGACATCTGTCCATCTAGCCGTACCGTCGGCAACATACCTATACTATGACAGAGATTTTAGTGAGAAATCTGTCCGTCCAGCCAGTTCCTTGGAGCAGCTGGTTCCAGTGATAGCCGTACTGTCGTCAGCATCTAGGCCGACCAATCGCCAGGCAAGCCTGCCAACCATTTCGGCATTGCTGGCCTTCTATATGTTCATGGCTTATCTGCAAGGGACAATTAGTGACATTTTCAAGGATGACGGAATTGCGTTATCTGGTATGGTGTATCCAGATATTTAAGCTGTACCAGAACAGGACTCGACACACAGTGAGTGTGACGAAGCTCCTACAAATCAGCCATGTTCAGATCCAACCATGGAACAGACTTCAGCTTCAAGGCCGCAGTCAAGGAGATTTATAGGGTGTTGGCAACTTCAGAATGCCCTCCACCTCCTACTGCCACTCAAGACTACAAAGTTAAGGCATCGATAGATCTCAATGAGGAGGAAGAGACGCTCTCCTTGTGGCTCCTTCTCTAATCCGCAAAAATTAAGGAGATCAATGATCGTCTGTCAGGACGAATAGGCAATCCAGGGTATGCTAAGGCTTTCATTTCAGAAACCCAAGTACCAGCGATGTTCTCATGTTGCTGGTACAAAACTCAGACACCTTCAGTACTGATCTCCCAGCCCTTGACAAAAAACTAGCAGCAGTTCACATGTCCACTCCACTGTTTTATAAAGTGGACAAAAATGTGTTCCATACCATGTCAAAGCTAGTCCGAAACATAGTCGCTACATCTTCAATGTTAGACTTAGCTTCATTCGCCATTTTCTGACTCGCCGACAAATCCGGGAATGACCCCACTTGGGAGGCAACAGCCCAGATTGCTAGAGTCATTAACAGGGCAACTCACCATTCCATCCAATGCATTGACTGCATCTGCCAATTTAGACCTGATACGACGTGACGCATGTCTGCGGTCCATGTCACTCAAGCTCCATCATACCCTGGCTTTACAGATGACCCCGTTTACAGGTTACCTTTACTCTTTGGAGGAAAAATTGAAGAAGTTCTAAGGCAGGCAGCTTAGGAACTGCCCCTCCAACTCGCTGCCCAGCTATCATTGGCATCTTAAAACAATCAGCCACTGCCACAGTGGAGGGTTGATAGGTGGACCAGAGACAAGGGATTTTTTCAAGCAAATGTGCAGTATAGATCCCAGCCAAATGCCAGGAGACAACAGTCTAACCAAGCCTGGAGGCAACCATATAGAGGTGGCAAGAAACTAAGTTTCTCTGCCTTCAAGCCTCCTAATTCTAGACATTAACCTACCCTCCCCACCGCCCACAGACAGCTTACCTGTGGGCAGCTGCCTCCTGCAATTTCAGGCTCACTGGATCACCCTATTTCCTCAGAATGATTGGGTTTCATGTCATTTCAGAGGGGCTTTGGATTTCATTTATCCAGCCCCTTCCCTTTCCTCCTTTTCCCACTTAACTGATGTACCATCAGATCGGGAGAAGGATGACTTTCTACAACCGGAGATATGGTCGCTCATCAAAAAATGGGCAGTGGAGATTGTGCAAAAACCACAATCACCAGGGTTTTATTCCAGGCTGTTTCTTATCCAGAAGGTGAATGGCATGTTGAAGTCAATCATTGACCTGAGTCACCTCAACCAATACATTTTGCCACCAAAATTCAAGATGGAGATGGCGAGATCAATCCGTCTCTCCATCTGACAGGATGAGTATGCCATCAGTCTTGATATGACCAATGCATATTTTCACGCCCCTATCCATCCCGCGTCACGGAAATTTCTCAGTTTTGCTTATCGCGACACAGTTTATCAGTTCAAGGTCCTACCCTTCAGCCTCAACATCAGCCCTTGGGCTTTTACCAAGGTTATTGATTGTGTCATCACCCTGTTCCTCTCGACTTCATCTACAGCGATGTCAGCATAATTGGACAACATCCTCCAAAAGCATATGGTAAGCTCTATTCTACTCAAAGGCAGAAATGATATTCACTTTTAGATCATCTAGGCTTTCTCGTGAACTGGGGAAAGTCCAATCTCCATCCATTCCAGTGTTTTGTCCATCTGGGTATGGATTTTCTCACCAACCTGAATCTGGTACTGCTTCCTTGCATTTGTGTAATCTGGATCATCAGTCTCGTCAAATCCATTTCCAACAGGACTTGGATTTCAGCAAGAGAGTTCTTTCAACTCCTGGGATTATTCAATGTGACAGTGGACTTGATCTCGCTCGGATGTCTTTTTATGCACCCCTTACAAATGACGTTGCTAGCACAATGGCACCCTTTTCAAGTCCCCTCAATTAAACAGTAATGATCATGTCTGAGATACGATCATTCCTGTGTCAGTGGTGCAACCCAGGCTGGCTGATCAATGGGATTCCTCTGGAAAAACCCCAAGCAGAAATACCAACGCCAGTACGTATGGTTGGCTTACCCACATCTTGCCGGACTTTGCTACCATCAGTGGCATGTGGGAGTCAGGTGGCCTACCTCCTCAAACAAGGGGGGCACCGAATCACCCAACCTGTGTGTTCTAATTTGGCAGTTTCTATGTTGGTGCGACAACCTCCATATCAATGTACAAATCAGACACATTCCTGTCAGACTCAATGTCTTGGCCGACACTCTATCCAGGAAGGGTCAAGCCATTCACACAGAATGGTCTCTCCATCAATTGGTCTTTCTTCGGATTTGTGCACTTTGGGGGCGTCCGATGATTGATTTTTTTGTTACAAGGTGGAATCACAAGTTGCCCACCTTTGTCTCTCCATTGACTCAGGATTTCTCTGAGAATACTTACCCAATCACATTACTTAAAAACCCTCCCAACCACCTCGCAATGCGAGCATCCTCATTAGTATATCACTCAGCTTAAAAACTAGCGACACCTGGCAGTGGCATGGGGAGGTAATGTGCAAGAGTTATTGCCCTATGGTCTATATGAGATGGACAGAAAAGATGATTTTTCATCTTTTAGTAGGGTTGGATTCAGGAGGCAGCAGGTTTATATTCCTGACATTAATCCTGACATTAATGTGATCGGGTAAGTATTCTCAGAGAAACATAATTTACTTAAAAATGTGCTTTCTTTTGACTGAACAAAATTGCCTTTTATTTACCTTAAAGGTGTGCATTAGTTGGCATTTTTTCATTACTAAAGACACAGGTTGTTCCTTATGTCAGAGATCTCCCTAAAATTCTTGCCCGATAATGTAGTAGGTAAAAGCAACATAAAAAAAAATGTAATAAGGAGTTTGTCAATCTGTGTATGGAGTTTCTCACCAGCCTGAATCTGGTACGGCTTCCTTGCTTTCGTGTAATCCAGATCATCAAACTCGTCGAGACCATTTCCAACAGGACTTGGATTTCAGCAAGAGAGTTCTTTCAACTCCTGGGATTATTCAATGTGGCAGTGTACTTGATCTCGCTCAGACGTAATCAAGTTCCCAAGTGGGTAAGAGTCCTGTGGGGTCCAAGCTTATGCTTGCTATTTGCAAATTTTAGTTATCACCAATTTTCTTTTTTCATTTTTGATTTTTTGGATTTTCTTGGCAAGATTGCCTTAAGCTTGTTCATAGAACCTGTGCTGTATTCTAATCTCTGAAATGCGTATGAAAAGATTGCAAATTTTGTAAAGTGGTTTACAAAAAACCTTTAGTGGAAGTTTTGTATGCAAAATTCAAAAATCAGTATTTATCTATCATTTTTCCAATTTTTTTTTGGGGGGGGTGGGAGGATAGGGGGAAGACTAAATGTCAAAATGAATTCTGCCAAAACATTCTCACGTCTTTTGCTAATAAGTGATACCTTTATTTCTTATGTTAAAGATGAATTTAGGAGTAGTGTGGTTTATCAAATATGTACCATAAATGAGTTTCTCTGGCCCTTTCAACAAATCTACCTTATTATTTTACAGTCCACTTGTAACCTTTTTTGCATACCAATAGGGAACAGGTAATAATTGATACAGAGTTTCCAATATTATGTATGCAAGTCTCAGGATAGATAAATGGATAGGTCAGTGGATAGATCAACAGATGCAAAGAAAGAAATAGACAGAGAGAATAATAAATACCCATTGAAAAATTAAATGTGTGTAAAAAAAAATTTCTTCACATAAAATAATATTACTTCGATATACAAGACATAGGAATTTGAATGAAAAAGTGCTGTATTAATTAAACAAACTCTTATTCCAGAACAATTTATAGGAATATGATGTTTCAAGAAGTCAACCAGTGGAGTAAATAGCTGTATTTTCTCTCTATAAACAGAGGCATTTTTTTAAATTATCTTTTTCCCATTTTCCAAACTGCTGTTCTTGTAAGAGTTATAATAATTGCATGGCTATTTTAATTGTTTGTTAGAACTTTATTTTCTCAAAATAAAGTAACCTGGTTGAATTGATAGCATTTGCTTATTAGTTTTAGTCCAAGATAATTAAAACATTGAAAACAAGTTTGTTACTTTTGATTCAGGTTTACATTCCCTAGCACAACTTTAAGGTGTATATTTTGAAGCTAAAGTTTGTTATACACGAAATTGAGAGAGAAGACTAATATGACAAGTATCCAGGTGTGAACTAATTATAGTCTAATATCACAAGTATCCAGGTGTGAACTAATATATGGTCTAATTGGATACAGTAGTATAATTTTATAACCATCATCTTGCGGCAATTCATCATTCAAATTTCATTTTGTTTCTAATGATACTTTGATTCTCATTGAGAAATTTGATTTTGATTTTATGACAGTTAAGCTAAGATATATGTGAGCCACATTTATTACTTTATTGTCCCTCCTAAAGATCATTGGAGCCTAAGAAATGATTGTCCAGTCGAGTAGGACAAATAGAAAGAATGTACTATATAACATGTACAATCTAAACTCTTTATAACTTGAAAATTTTCATCAGATTTTCTTGAAATTTCCACAATATACTTTGGAATCTTCTTAAGAAGATGTGTCTGTTTTAAAGAAAGAGATATTTAGATGAGTAGTTGGAGCATTCACCGATTTTTCAAGGGGTCATCTGGGTTCCAGTCCACACTTACCAGTATCTTTAATTAAATATATGCTAATCAGCTTCTACAGTACTGTCTAGCATCCCTAAAATGTTGGGTAACTCTTCTTAATTCACTTTGTTTTATCTCATGCCTGGGTTTGACTTTCTGTTGGGTAAAATTAAAAGCCAAAATGGGTAGAAATGAAAGCTGAAATGGGTTGGAGGATCCAGACTGCACAGACTTATGCTCATTGTCATTCTGACGCTTGACTTCACCATTACAGACTGTGCCAATGCACTTATGTGATGTCATTTTGGGGACATCTTCGAAAGATTCTCAGTAATTTCAGAAAATTATATTTGTCAAACCCACATTAGTGGGAAGAGAGATATAATAGTCACTTTTCTGTTGTTGTCGTTGTTGTTTTTGTTGTTGTTGTTGTCAACTGTTTCTGAAGGTTTTGTTTAAATACTTTCATTTGAATATATTTTCTAAATCCCTTGACATATTTTCATCATCCTTAGCTTGAATCATTATCAAGTTAAGGCAATTCATTCAGTGATATGCTCATTTGCTGCTATGACCTTGAACTCAAGGTCACAGTCGGAGAAAATTTTGCCCTAAAGTTTTTTTCATTTGTTTTTATTTCCTGAACCCCTTGATGGATTTTCCTCAATTTGGAGATGAATTATTATGAAGCTAAGACAATTCAATCATGCAACATGATCACTTACTCCTTTTACCTCGTGGTCACGGTTACAGTCATAGAAAATTTTGGTTATGGTTTTCTCATTTGCTTATATTTCCTAAACACTTTGATTGATTTTCTTAATACTTGGCATGAACCGTTATGTAGCTAAGACGATTCATTCTTCAACATATTTGCTCAATCTTTTGACCTTGGGGTCACAGTCGCACATAGTACAGCAGTGCTCTGATTATGGGATGCACATGCAGGATCTGCTCTTCTTGTTACATATATAATATCATTGTTTCTGCACATGCAGGATCTGCCCTTCTTGTTACACATATAATATCATTGTTTCTGTACATGCAGGATCTGCCCTTCTTGTTACACATTAATATCATTGTTTCTGCACAGGGTTTACATTACTTAATTTATAAGGATAATTCTTTTGTCAAATGGCAGATCACATTTATGAATAAATTCTGTTTGTGTAGCAAATGGTAATGTACTGCAAACAAGCTATGTATTATGCAATTAAAATATCAAAGCACTTGCTTTTGACATTCATTTGCTCGGTTTATACTTGATATGATTTGTTCAAAGCAATACCTATAACCGATTGCTAGTCTTTAAAAAATTTTTTTTTAAATTTCTGTTTCATTTATGTTGAATGATTAAACTGAGAATGATAAGATTTAGTCATTAGAGCTATCATTTCAACTTTTAAAACTCTATAGGAATGTAATATAAAGGTATCTTTTAACATATACATTTTTATTTTATGCTGGCCTGTGAATTAATGGATTTTCCAGTAGAAAAATGTGCTAATTCGCTGGAATGAATTGCGAGGAGAAAAAAGTTAATTGCACTTAACAGACATTGATAACATTATGATCAAGAAATTTGATCTGCCATTTTGTCACTTGCTTGGTTTTGTGGTAAGTATAGCCACCTGTTGCACAAGAATATCAGGTTAAAATCCCACAACATGGTTATTTTGTTTTCCTTCATTTTTTTTATGTGAATTTTTGTCTTGAACGAGGAAAGAGAATTATGGTACCACTGATATTTTCCATGCGAATATACACAAAACACAGCAGAACATAAACGAAAAACAGCTGACATCATCTCGTGAGATACCATAAAAAATCTGCTACTTCAGTCTGTTATACATACATGTATTATTAGCCAATATGTTTTGAGCATAAAATAAAAAGAAAATGAACATTGTTCTGAGTGAATAATGGATATATTTCATCTCGTGGGTGAAAAACTAAAGTATATTATCTCACGGCTTTGCCACTCATAAAATACTGAGTTCTACACCCACTTGATGAAATATATCTGTTATTCACTTGATACAAGCAAATATCCTCTATGTAAGTTATGGGATCAATGATCAGTGTTGTAATATTATGATTATATTAGATACTATTTCTTCACAGTAAATTGCTGTTTGCAGTATCAAAGGTGCATATTATCTCATATTTCCTATATGGATGATTTCCAGAAGCAGCTTGGTTATTGCTATTGTTAAATGGAATACTAAATACTCTGGACATAGTGTGAGTTTTAGTGAAGAGCTAACATTTGATGAGCACAATTTAACTTATTTTTACCTGGTATCTATTTTCAGGCTTGTCAAGGAGATAAGTTTGATAAAGGAGTAGGCATAGATGTTGCAGATGCAAGGGGTTTCATGCGAGAAGAGAATATATGCACCACAATGATTCCCACCCAAGCCGATGTCTTGATAGCTTACTCTGCTGTTCCAGGTAAGTAGGTTGGGGACAGTCCATTTTAGATTTTTTAATGCTGAAAATCAAATAATAATGCAAGATGATTAGGTCACTGAATATTATATTCTGTTAAATATAGGCTGCAAGATATAGATGATGGGAGGGTGATTCTCTATCTTCTAGTCATTGTATTAGTAGAATCTGTCATATGCAATAGTGTGAGAGTGGGAACAAAGTTTTTCCAAGTTCCTGCCAATAACTTCTGACCCCATGGATGGATTACACACCAGTGTATATGAATATTGTATTAATTTTCTCTTATTTATAACCAGGAAATTGTAGTGGGAAATAAATGATGGATTATCACTATGGATGTTATCTTAGAAATATGTTTACTGAAAGTTATTTATTGGAACAGATTATTCATTGTAAAGAAGGATTACTCTGTATAAGTTGGCAAAATTTGTTTGAAAAATTGCAGAAGTTCATGACACATACTGAGAAATGGGAGAATTATTATTATCAGGTAAACATATCAGCAACCTCATTGACACATGGAAAGAATATATCTGTTAATGTAATTGATATGAAATAAACTTGTGCATTTTACATGCTTTATCAAAGTCAAGACTCTAGACCTGGTCTAGAATGAATCAGGAATTATTCATCCAGTGCCTCAGAAGAGGAAAATGTTTAGAATCAAGGAAGTTGGCCTTGATTTCTCATTGCTGAGATAAATGATGAGAACCAGAAGCTAACAGAGCTATCACTGTTTGTGATGGCAGAAGCACTTTAGGGCTGGATGGAGATCCAAAAAGTGTTCAAATAAAACTTTGTGCAGGCCAATTACAGAGTGCAGTTGCAAAGTTCACTTCGATAACCTGCTTCGTGTGATCTAGGGATTTAGATGGCTGTTGTGAGACTGAGATGCTTAAAAATCTCAGAAGTCAGAATGTCTCCCAAGTAAAATGCATCAACATTTGATGCAACAGCAAGCTGATTCCCAAAACTTACATACTGATCTTTGACTGCACCATTTTGTCTGCATTTGTTCAATGCTGGATTCCTAAACATCCCACTGGACCCCTTGCAGTGATGCAACTGCAAGAAGTATGGCCATAACAAAGATAGATGCAGAAGAAAACCAATGTACCTGTTGGGATCTACACCAGTAGTACACCTCTCTATCTTCCAAGGTTGATCATATGATGTGGGTTACTGTACTTACACTCGATTTCTCAGAGTGAAAGTACTTTTTTTTTAACTGTGTCCATGTGTAAACCATGTAGTAACCCCTGAGATGAACTCCGTTAGGAGACCATAGACAGAGCTACCTCTTGAGTAAGGGGGTGTAAGGGTGTAACTCCCTTCCCAAATTAGCTATTTTCCTAGCAAATTATGATCGGGTAACGTACTTGAAGAATACATTTTTTTTTAGAGTAAAATCTGTTTCTTTGATAATACTTGCCCAATCATAATACAGGGACACCCTCCCAAGCCCTCTTCACATTTACAATGAAAACCCTTGGGACCAAATTTTATTTTCGGTTTTGCGAGATTTTCGGTTTGCTTAGGGTTTTGCAGATGTTAAAAGAAGTATATATTTTATAAGCACTTATGTGACTTGAGAGAGAAAGAATGTAATTATGATAGAACATCTGTGTATGTGTGTGTAAAATTGCGCAAAATTAAGAAAACTGTTGTTTGTGTTTTTTACATTTAATGAAGGATTAGCTGAACAACATACATTCCTTCCAAACGTCACATCCAGTCACTTGAACAAATACAGTTGTTCCACATAGAAATACAGTCCTTGTCTCAAGAATCATTTAAGGAATGAGATACTTCTATAACTTTATTATAAGTCCATCAGAATTATGAATGATAATCCATTTTTAAATACTCCATATAATTCATAATGTTCCCTTGCCAAATTCTTCTAATTTCTTTAATGTAGGTTTTGGCACAGATTCATACTCTTTGATCAGACTAATTTTATCCTGTAAGGATAGTTCAATCCTATGATGCTTAGTTGGTTGTTCTGACATCTTGACATGCGAGTGAAGACAAATAACAGTCATAGCTACTTAGATACATGTATGTCATGATTTTTCTCCTTTGAAAATCCAGGGTTTTTAATTTTAAAAAAAAAAAGAAGTAAATAAAACAAACACATTCTATGGATCCTTTATACAAAGGAATAGCATCAATCACAGTTAGATAATATGCAGATAAACATAATCTTTCTGAAATGGCTTATCAACAAGCGTTTAGTTATTAATAATTTATGTTAAAAGATGGCTTTTTCTTTTTGGTGCAAAGATTTTGGATTAGCCTATTGTCGGCACTAATCTATGCCAGCATGCGTGTCAAGTATTGTTTTAACCTCTTGTGCCCTTGGGACATTTTCTCACTTGTTAGCCTACTACAGTATTTGCTAAGCATAAATAATATGGTCCAATGTGTGTCAGGAATTTAGCAGTTAAAAATGCATTTCCATATTTGAAGTGAGTTTCAGTTTTATGCGGTTTTGTTTACTGTAAAATTGAAATTTATGATCAAAATTTGCTTTGGTTTTCGGAGTAGAGGAGTTTTGGTTGACTGGAAAAGAACTGACAATTAATGGAATTTGGCACCAACCCCCTCATTTTAAAGGGAAACCACTCTAGTCTGACTTCCACTGTCACAGTCATAATACCTTGTACCACTTCTGCTGCTGAAACAAGCCAAAAGACATGGAAAACATCGTTTTAGCTTGGTAGGGCTAGATTTGCAAGCTAGTGGATGTACTCCTAACATATTATGATTGGATAAGTATTACTGAAGAAACATTTGAATAAAAATGGTGGTTTCTAAATAAGAAATAGTTAGAAACAGAATGTCAGATTTCAGGTTCTGATGTATCAATACATATACAGAATATTTTCAGAAGTCTTTATGCAATCAGAGAGATCATAAACAGTTTAGTTTTAAATTTTAATTGGTGTTATAATTTCACAAAAATTGTTTCTTTGTCTTTTGTAAACCTCAGCAAACATTGCAGTTGTAAATAACATTTGTAAGTATGCAATGGCATAGCAAGAAATTCTGGGCCTCCCCACAAAACTTAATCCTGGGGCCTCCTCCAATTAAACATGTTGTTTGATGGGAATTTTGGGTCCCCTCTGGGCATGGGGCCCCCATGTAGTTTCCGGGGGATGCTTGGGCAGTTGATACTGTAAGTATGGTGACATCTTATAGTATTGTTGTGTTTACTTATGTGGTAAATGAATATCCCATGTTGATTTCTCACATGGGCAAACTTCATCAGCAAAGCTGATATGTATTTAATTGCAAATTTTTCAATTTTATATTCTTATTTATTCATTTTCTGCTTTTAAAGGTTATTTTGCCTGGAGGAACAATAAAAAGGGTTCATGGTTCATCCAAGCTCTGACAGAAGTGTTGCAGAAAAGCTGGAAAAGCTGTGATCTTCTGACAATCCTGACTCGTGTCAACAAGAAGGTGGCATTTGAATTCAAATCTGAAACAAGTAATCCCAGTTTTAATGAGATGAAGCAGATACCTATGTTCACATCAATGCTCACTAAAAAAGTCTGCTTCCCACCAAAGGAATAATGACAAAACAAGATTCAACTGTTATCTGTGATTGTATGTTTTCTCAGACATGAATTTTGTTGGATTGGTGAGGGGGTTTTGAAGGGTGTGGGGCGAGAGATGACTCAGCTCAAAATGTGCATGGTACAGGACCTTTTTAGTGTAATGACTATGTTACTTTTGTGCTGAGTGTAGCAGAGTGTAGTTTACTCTTTTACATCAGTCAGTATTGGCAACTGATATACAATAGGCACTAAATGTATGGATTCACTGAACATATAGTTTCAGAGGTCCATAATGGAAGGTGTCGGCTCATTTGAATCAAACATATAAACCATAATTAAGTACTCTTTTGCACCATTGAAAAATTACTTAACGTCATTGACTACACTGGTCCAGTCTTCTTGTATATTCTGAAGAATGCAATATTGATGTAGTGCAGTGA
Organism: Margaritifera margaritifera; assembly: GCA_029931535.1. Lineage (NCBI taxonomy): Eukaryota > Metazoa > Mollusca > Bivalvia > Unionida > Margaritiferidae > Margaritifera > Margaritifera margaritifera. The sequence continues at coordinate 625,564 of JAQPZY010000971.1, read as the reverse complement.
AAAGTACATGAACATGAAAGAAACATGGTCTTGATATTCTGTATGCAATATACTATCAGATGTAAAAGTAGATATCTGAAATAAATATTCTGTTTTAAAAACATTTATCTTTCACATATGTTTCCATTTGAATCTTCTCATTCTTCACAGTCTGCTGCAAGGGAGGAATTTCTAAACCTCTTGTATCCTTAGGATTGATAAATATTGACATGAGAGGTAGTTTAACTTGCCTGCAGGTGACCTATTTAAATGACTGAAACAAAGGAAACATTACATGATATAACAATGAATCTAATGTATGACTGCCCTAACTTTTGTCCCAGTTACCTTCCCAGGGATTTTGTGCATTTCTTGATTTTTACATGGTTGGAACTTTACTTTTAATTGGCACCATATAGCCATTATTGTGCTGATATACCATTAAACACTTGTACATACACTCTTTTGCTTTAGCTTGCCCACAGGTGACCTATTTAACTGACTGAAACAAAGTAAACATAACATGATATGCCAATGATGCTGATGTATGACCATACATAATTTTGTCCCAGATAACATTTATTGTATAGTTATAATCCAAAGAGTAAAGATAACATGCTTCCAAAACTAAGAATGAGATGATATGTATGTATGTATTACTGCTGAATGGCAACTTGGCATAAAAATGGCTATATGGTGCCAATAAAAGTAAAGGTCTAGAAATGTAAAAACCAATAAATGGACAAAAATCCTGCAAAGGTAAACCCTGCCATACAAATGTAAACATTAAGAGGGTAATGGGTTTCTAATGTACATATAAAACTATGAATGAGATGATATGTATGTATGTATCTATGTATGTATGTATGTATGTATGTATGTATGTATGTATGTATGTATGTATGAGTATTTAATGGCACATCAGCACAATAATGGTGCCAAATAAAAGTATAGTTCCAAATATATAAAAACCAAGAATTGCACAAATTGAAAAATCTGATTTTCCAAAATGTAAATAGATCAAAGTATACAATTTTCTGCTTTTTTATGATATATTGGGATTATATTCTTTGATTTTTATTTTCAGTATAAACACAACAGTATTTAAATAGAAATTTTGTGTATATTTTTTGTGTTTGTAATTGTTATTTGTTTGTGTTGTCCACCTTTTAAAAGGGATCTGTAGATCTTGAAAGTGCCTGGTGCACCATGCTTTGTCATGTTTGTTTGCTCTATAATTTTTCTTTGACTAATATGATTTCTGAAAGATGCAGTGCATTTGGAAAGATTTTGTTATATGCTATATAATTTGAAGCTTTTATATATATATATATATACTGCCATTTTTCTTTCAAATTTCATATTCAAGTAAGTTTAAGAAGTTAATGTATGTTTTGAAAAACTCTATAAGTTTAAACTTTGTTGTGTTAAGAACATGCTTTTTAAAAAGGTGTCAGTAATATTGTGATACTCTTTGTTCATCCATCTATCCACTACCACAAATCCTCCTTAACTTCTAGGTTAAAATTCATGAAACTTTGTAGTTATGACACCCCTGTGCAAACCATCTGTGAGAAGGGTGTCATCCATGGCTCATACCCCAGGGTCTGTAGGAGAGGGCCAAAGTCAGATATGCACACATTTTCATTACACTGACATTTTCAAATATGATCCTACCAAACTTCATATATGCAGCCACAAAAGGAAGACACACCTAAAAGACACAGGGAGATTCAAATATAGATATACATACATACATATATATATATATATATATATATATATATATATATATATATATATATATATATATATATATATATAAGATAATTTTGCCTTGGTCACCCCCTGGGTTGCTGCCTAGAAGTTGGGGGTGAATACAGTGCTCGGGGGTTGGTTTATTTGGAATATGCAGTACAAAATGTGGTGATTTGTAGTGGTGACCAAGTGTAGTTACACAATTCTGGCCCTACATTGAGATGCACAGGCCCAATAGCACAGTCACACTTCTTGTAACTACCAAAGGTGTGAAGCCTATAAACATAATTGGATGCCATCTGGTACGTAAATTGCCTATTACATGTAGATGTGCCCTTTAAAGGTTTCATCTTTTTAAGTCCAATTTTGACAGAGTTATGGCCCATTTTCCATAAATATTACATTGCCATTACAGCAGGTTCTTGTAAAGCATAGCTTAGGAACCATTCAACATGTTCTGATGTAGTTTGGTGTGTACATTGTTTCATAAAGCTATATATGCCTGTTATGGGTTTTGTCTCATGTCCTATTTCAACATAATTATAATCTTTGTTGATCAGCTTCATAGCTTTACATGGTATGCTGCTTTTTTTTGTAATCAGCATAGCTCAAGAACCATTCAACATATTCTGATGCAATTTGATGTGGTCATTGTTTCATAGACCTAGTTGTGTATTTTACCTTGTTGATCAATTTGATATTTTTGCATGGGATGTTGCTCGTATTGATGAGTCTTTGAAGGAGTTGAATTTCTAGTTTTTTATATCATCATTTAGAGGAGTCGGAAATCCCCATCTTCCCCGAACTTTGGTTTCCCAACACAAGTTTCTCTCTTTAAGTTCCTAAGTAGCAAATTGTACTGAGTAGGACCATATGCGATGCATCAATCACTAATAGGTCAAGTTTTAGTTTGTATTGAATTAAAAATGAAAAATTATGATCAGTTCATGGACATAAGAGTATGCCAGGGAATGTGTTAACAAGGTGATGTTGAATAATGAATACCAACTTGCAACTTGGTAAAACTCAGTAGTATTATTAACCAAGTGAAACCTTGCTCATTTGTTTTTATTGATATAATTGCTGTTTTTTGTGTGTGTTGGAAAGTCATTGACAGTGTTAACATTACACACCAGGTAAGATATCTCAAGTATAATGTTGCAAGGGACAATTCCATTGTAAACAAGAATCAGATTGCAATTTCATTGACATTGTAAACAAGAATGAGATTGCAATTTCATTGACATTGTAAACAAGAATGAGATTGCAATTTCATTGACATTGTAAACAAGAATGAGATTGCAATTTCATTGACATTGTAATCTCAAGTATAATGTTGCAAGGGACAATTCCATTGTAAACAAGAATGAGATTGCAATTTCATTGACATTGTAAACAAGAATGAGATGATTGCAATTTCATTGACATTGTAATCTCAAGTATAATATTGCAAGGGACAATTCCATTGTAAACAAGAATCAGATTGCAATTTCATTAACATTGTAAACAAGAATCAGATTGCAATTTCATTGACATTGTAAACAACTCACAATGATTACACATCAAGTAAGATATCTCAAGTATAATGTTGCATGGAACAACTCCATTGTAAACAACAAAATAGAGGCGAAAGGTTATTATCTGAAAGAAACAACAACTTTAATCTATGAAAAAAAAAGCAAATTATGAAAAACTAACATTATTTTGCTTAAAAAATTTTTTTTGCTTTATTTGACCTAAATGTTATTTTTTGCTTTTTTTGTTTACATTCACATAGTTAATTGATCATTTCTTCAGAATTACAATCTGATCTCACATTTTCTTGGTAGCAATGGAATCATCCCTTGGTAGCAATGGAATCATCCCTAGCAATCATGCCATACTCTACATATCTTACCTGATAGTTGTCTTATCACAGCTTATTTCTGTAGTACTTATACATAAGTCATCGAAGCATGATGAAACTGTACAACTTTTTGTTTGTGTATATTCCAAATAAATAAACTATTGCACATCTAATCACAAAACTCTACCGTTTGACTATCAAAGTGCAAGTTGAAAGGTCATGTAGAAGAGACTAATTTGTAAATATAGTTGCTTGTAGATTTGTACCCATTTTCATTCACATTTTACTGAAATATTTCTAAACTAAAACGCTAGTACCATTAAAACTATTGAGCTTACTCCATAGAATTTTAGATGTGTATGCATCTTGTGTACCAGTGCTAATGTTATATGAACTCATTGTAAAACTTAATGCATTATCTTCAACCTTACCATCATTATCAAATAATATGTACTAGTATTATTCTAACACAAAACAGTGGTGAGGTACAAGTATCATACATGCCAACCATTACGCTTTTCTTGACCTAATTACATCTTACGCTCACCTGTATAATGGATTACTCTCTTTTACGCTTTATTGATTTGGCTCATGGATGTTATATGACTGAAACATGTTAGAGGAGAGGGATCTTTTTAAACTTCAAAACATGTCACATCAAAAAAAGGACAAATCAATAGCGCCTTACAAATTTAAAAAGAAAAATATGAGAGTGATGTAATACAGCACAGTTTGAGAAGATTTTCATGATCATTGCAGAATTTGTTGACTTGGTTTTACAATCATTCAGCAAAAGTTAGACATGTAGATAGGTAAAGCGAGTGATGTACATAAATAATTTGTCAGTATGTTTTGTGTTTGTATTCTGGTACCAATCCACATGGATTTTGCTGATATTTGATAAGAATTTTAACCAGCTGTAGATCCAGGTTAGTAGCAAAAATAAATGCACATTTTTCATGCAGTTTCCTGTAATTATGGCATACAATATATACATTATACTTTTTATGCTCAGATTATGCTCTTTTGCCACTTGTATTAGTAGTAATTATGCTTATACATCTCTAAGGGTTGGCATGTATGAAGTATGTTCAGGGTTTAACAGTACTTTAGCACAATTCTGGCTATATAGTGCCAAGTAAGTTTAGGTTTCACAAAAAAGGCATATAAAACAAAGATAAATGCAAAGTGTACAATCTATAAGATTCTTGATATAAACTGCACTCTTTTAAAATGTCCAATACCTTCTTACATGGGACATTATTACGTGAATGATCCCAGGCCCAAAAGGTTACCCCACTTTTATGACATGCTGGAGGATGCATAAGGTCAAAGGTCACATGGAAAAGTATATTATGGTACTTTAGGTATGTGTATATTTTAATTGGTGTTAGAATATAGATGCAGATTGTAGTTACTTATTGCTAGTGACGTGTACAGAGAGAAGCTAACCTCTTTAGGCAGTTTTGTATATAATCATAGTTTCTGATATGAATCATTCGCATTTCTATTAAGTGATATCTGATATTCAGCATCTGCATTTCAACTAAGAGCTGTCTGTTATGCCTCATTTGCATTTCCACCTAATAACTTATGCAGACTTAATCATTGGAGTCCATATTGTTTGGAATCAGGGGTCTCTTTAACATATGAGTTGCACATGACATTAAGTTCTTGACAGCAATATTGACAGTTGTGCCTCTGTTTACCGCTGATTTCTTTTATTTTGTAAGAGGGATCCCTTTTTGTTTGTTGTTTCTACTAGAGCACGGAATGATAAGACAGTTTAAGGCAAAACTCAGAAGAAGTTTTATCTCAATAATATCATAGTCAAGTTTAGTTTTATTTCCAACATTTTCCAAATTTTTTTCTTAAGAGTCCTTTGAAGGGAAGGGAATTTACAAGAAGCCAAGATAAGTCCATATCTTCTTTTTAACTGCTGAATATTGAAACCATCTATGATATTTTTGAGAAACTCCAAGATACCGTATTTGGAAACAAATTTTTTTTTTATGTTTGAGTTAACATGTTCACAAGATTTTTGTAAGTGTAGTACAGAATTCTTTGTCATCATCTTTGACTTTGAATCTGTTTTAATGTAAAGGAAATCACTTAGACTGTGTCAAGATATAGCATTGGTAAGTTTGATGAAATCTATAAATAATATTTTTGGAATAAAATGAAGTTATTCAAGGGTACCATTCAAGTTATTCTTCTAATAGAACCACAAACTGGATTAAAAATGATAAAAATCATTCATACATATTGGTGTTATCATTCTTACAGGTCAGTACAGCTACAAAACTAAGACCTTTGACCTTAAAATCATTGTCAGAGTGCTGACTGTCAACTTGTCAACTGGAATGCAGTGTATGTACAAGTCACTGTGTTGTCAGCTCATTGAAGGACCAAAATGCACGTAATGACCATTGACTTGAGCCCAGTGTCGAATAAGTCTGGGTTTTGCAACTCCTTCACAAAAGTGTGGATATGTTGGTAGTCTAATCTGCAACAGTTTCAATCAGAAGCAATTAAATAGTGTTTTAGTGAAAACCCAATGTCAGTGCCACCATACATGCAAGAGGAGTTGGTGATAACAAGATTTTTTAGATGGCTGTTGTACCGTGTTCGAGGTCAGATGAGCACCATTTCCATTCAAAACTAGTTACATTTTGCTATAGTGTTTTAGTGAAAATGCATGTCAATACAACCAAATAGCAATATAAGGATTTTCAGGATGGCCACAAAGGCAACCATTTTGGACGTTGTATCAACATCATTTAAATACAGGAACAAGTATATATCGCAAGAAAGAAGTAGTTTTAAACAAAATGTTGGTAAGTAGATGTAGCTGTTTCAAGAATTGTTACATTTTGGGAGGTAGAATTGGTAATTTTTTTATTTAGGACCAACTAGGTATAGTGAGAAGTGTTTTAGTGAAAAGCACATGCTAGTATGACTACTCCATAAAAGAGGACTAATGATAACAATATTTTTAAAAATCATCATGGCCATCGTGTTAGAAGTCTGATCTGCACCATTTGAATTTGGGAGCAACTAGACATCATAAGAAGTCTTTTAGAGAAAATCCCATGCCAGTTCAGAAGAAGCAGCTATAATATGATTTTCAACGTGGCTAGCATGGCAGCCATATAGGAGGAGGTCTCATCAGATGTTGTTTTTTTTTCATTTAGAACCAAGTATATATCATAATAAGCCTTTTGGTAAAAACCCAATGTCATTACGCCTATCCATTCAGGAGAAGTAGCTATACCAAGATTTTCAAGGTGGCCACCATGGCCTTCAAATTGTAGTCCTAATCAGCACCATTTTCATGTAGGACCAACTCGATATGATGAGGCAACTTTAGTTAAACCCCCATGTCTATATTATCATACGTTAAGGTGAAGTAGCTATGACAAGATTTTAAAGTGGTCAACATTGTGGTCATATTAGAGGTCTGATTGGCACCATTTTCATTTAGGACCAACCAAATGTCACAAGAAGACTTTCAGTGGCAGACCATATGTAACTATGACCATGCATTCAGGAGAAGTAGTCATAACAAGATAGCTACCATAGTGACCATATAGGATGTCAAGTCGGCACCTTTATCATTCAGGACCAACAATGCATCATAAGAAATCTATTAGTGACGGAAACCATGTCATTACGATCATCTGTTTAGGTGAAGTAGCCATAACAAGATTTTCAAGATGACCGCCAATCCAAATATATTGTATATCAGATTGAAATCATTTTCATTTAGGACCAATCAGACATGATTAAAAGTCTATTGATAAAAACATGTTGCTATAACCATCTGTTTAGAAGAAGTATTTTAGTGAAAACCTTATGTCAAGATGGCTATCAGCTCAGGAGGATGATCGATAACATCTTTTTTTTTTCTCAAGCTGGCCACCGTGTCTGCCATATTTGATATATCAGAGGAGCACATTTTTCATTCTGGACCAACCAGAGATCATATCAGGTCTTTTAGTGTAAACCCTATGTTGATGTAACCATCCGTTCAGGGGGAGCAGCGATAGCAAAAGTTTCAAGATGACTGCCATGGTGTGGAGGCCATATAAAATTTCATATACCAGCACTATTTTTACTTAGAACCAATAAGATGTGATATGAACTCTTTTAGTGAAAACTCCATTGATACCATGGCTGCTAAATTTGATGTCAGAGCTTTGGCATTTTCATTTAGGACAGCATAATTTTTATTTTTTTTCTTTGAAAACCCGATGTCGATATGGCCATCGGTTCTAGAGAGTTAGCGATAGCAAGTTTTTTGAAGATGCCACTGATTTGGCAATATTGGATGTCCGAGGGGCACCCTTTTCATTAAATCCCAGCTAGAGGTCACAAGAAGCCTTTTAATGAAAAGATGTCAGATCGGCACCATTTTTATTTAGGACCAACAAGACGTGATAGGAATTATCGTACCGAAAACCCAATGTCGTTACCATGACTGCCATATTGTATGTCAGAGATTCACAATTTTTATCAAGAATAATCAAGGCGTCATAAGACTACCTATAATGAAAACCTCATGTCGATATGATGACCATTAAGGAGAAGTAATTATAAGATTTTCAAGACAGCTTTTTTTTTTTTCTTCCTCGATCCCATGTGTGACATTTTATTTTCATACCTCACAATGCTGTCTCTCTTTCCTTTGAAAAACTATGTTTATAGTTCCATTAAAAAGTTTTGTTATGATCAGCCAATTAACCAACAAGTAATGCTCGACTTCAGGGTCTAAAGTGCAAATCTCTGACATCAATAATTGTTGGAATTTTAATTTATTAATTGGGTACCTTAAATAGATAATTTAGCACAAGCCTGTAACTCTTTAATTTCTTAATTTTGCGATTCCTCCAGTCAAAAGATCCTGGGTTAGGGGGAGCACCAGAGCAGCAAATTTTAAAAGTCTTTAAGGAAAAAAAAAAACAATGCTTGTATGACTTTGATATACAACAACGCTTGTATGATCTTGATATACAACAACGCTTGTATGACCTTGGTATACAACAATGCTTGTATGACCTTGATATACAACAACGCTTGTATGACCTTGATATACAACAACGCTTGCATGACCTTGATATACAACAATGCTTGTATGACCTTGATATACAACAACACTTGTATGACCTTGATATACAACAACGCTTGTATGACCTTGATATACAACAATGCTGTTCAATTCAGAGAAGCTTAGGAAATGTGACACAATAATTTTAAAAGTGCATCTCGGATTGTCTGCTTAACCAAAATTGTGTTCCCCCTTAAACTTTTCAATGTTCCGCCATTGAATTACCTTTGGATTCTTTTATGTTTATCAAAGATAATTTAAGACAAAAAGAACACACTGGATACATTAAAGTTATTTCTTGGCGAACACTATCCATGGCTTTGAGATTTAATTTTTTTAATATATAAATATAAAATTAACCGTGAAATAAAATTGAAATAATGAATATGCAGCATGTGGACTCTGGGCACAGATGTTCACAGTTTATATGTATATCACCTGAATAAGGAATATTACCAACCCAAAACTTGGGTGAGTTTGTCAACCTTAGATACAAGATGAACTAAACTGAAATTTAAATTTAAATTATTTAGTAAATGAAGTTGAGTCAAATTAAAATGTAAATAAACAAGATTCCTTGAAATGAAAACATCACTGAAAACTTTTTTTCTCAAACCAGAGCAAAAAGATAGTGAAAATGTTGAAATTAGTGAATCAAGTTTCTACAGCTCTGGTGTGCAGCACGGAAATCCATTGGTGTGAAGCACAAAATCCATCGACAAGGCTGTGACAATATTTTTGAATCTGGTGTCACTCGGGCATAAAAAAAAAAAAAACTTAAAAGAGAATGAAAACAAACTGATAACAGGTATCAAATGCGCAAAATAATGAATACAAGTGCCTTATGAGAAAAGGATCAGTATAGAGGTGAGGGTCGTTATGAACAGTTGCTTAAAAATTCCCTTTTTCCTCAAGCCTATGTAAAACCAACACTTTAACATTTGCTTGTTGCAGTGGGGTTTACAAAGGGAAACAACTATGTTATAACTAGAAGTTTTGAGTGCCATTTTTGTCTTGTCTTAGAGAAGTCCCAGAGAAAGAACTATTTGCACAGATATGCACAATAGTTTACTTGATAAAAAAGATGGAATCCTATAATAAACTAAATCCAATTATCAAAGACAATTCAAGACAAAAAGAACACACTTGATGCATTTAAAGTATTTATTGGCGAACACTGGCCATGGCTTTCAGATTTAAAAAATTGAAAATATATACATGTAAAATCAAATTGAAATCAATGAAAATGCAGCATGTGAACCGGGGAACAGGTGTTCACAGTTTTTATGAATATAATTTGAACACAGAAGGTTACAGACCCAAGACTTGGGGGATTATGGAAACCTTAGATATGAGATGAACTAAGCTGAAATTTACATTAAAATTATTCAGTAAATTAAATTCTGTTACATTAAAATGCCCCATGAAAATGTAAAATAAGCACAATTCCTTGAAATGAAAATATCACTGAAAACATTTTTCATGAGCCAGATCCAGTACATAGTCAATATTTTTAAGTAAGGGAATCTGTGGTTGTGGTGTGAAGTGTGAAATGTGTCACTTTGCAAGATCATGCTTTTGTGCAAATCTTGTCACCACCATAAAAGGGGGAAGCAACACCAGCACTAGAGCAGGATATCAATAATATGAAGGAAACTATACACTGAAACTAATGGAAGAATGTCCATGAACCATATTCACCAAGTGGTGGGGAAACATTTCCTGCTGTTGTTCAAAATGAGTTGAAGCTTATTGTAGTCTCAATAGAAAAAGTCGTTGCCCAGCGGGAACAAGTGTGCTTCATCAGTCAAGAAAAGGGCAGTATCAAATTCACTAATTTCTGGATAACGTATAAATCCACTATCGAGAAGTAACACTTCAGGTGCAAACTTGCTATTAAATATTTTTTCTAATTGTGTTCACTGCCAAATGTTTTTTTTCATTTGTCCATTCAAAATGGGGTAGTATTTTTGACCATATAAAACAAGTATACAGCAAAGTCATTGCAAGTTTAAGTACTGTATGTACCATCCATTGCCTAAATCTACATAAGATAATTGCCTAATGACATTTCCACCAGAATTTGTATAACACTAGAGTACAGTCTGTTAAGGCTGATGTTTGTTTCATCGGGTTAAAATCTAGCTAGCATGCGTGATGATGAAGGAACCCACTATCCATATCCTCCAATGTATGCCTTAAAGTCCTAAAGTGACAATCAGAACCAAACTGAAAATTGGACTTTAATCCAATTTTTGTTTTCTTTTTTAATTTAATTGGATATTCTGGTTATTCAAGGAGACTCGTAGACCAGACACCCAAGAAGGATATTCTGGTTATTCAAGGAGACTGGAATGCTAAGGTAGGAGAAGACGCACAAGCAGGCAAGAAGTCTGTGGTCCATACTGTAATAAGCAGACCATTGAGAGAGGACTCAAGCTCCTGGACTTCGCCACATACAATAACCTAGTGCTAACGAACACCCTTGGCCCCCACAAACTATCCAGAAGATGGACTTGGCACAGTCCAGACAGAAAACATCACAACCAGATTGATTACATCTGGGCGAGAAAGCGCTTCTGGTCTAGCGTAAACATTGCCAGAACATGTAGCTTCCCAGGAGTTGATATAGGAAGCGACCATGACTTGCCGATGATGCCTATCAAACTTTGTCTGATGAAGACCAATAAGCCAAGACAAGTTAGAATCAGGTTCGACCTTGAAAAACTAAAAGATCCAAGCGTGGCACAAGCATTTGAAGCATCAATAGGCAACAAATTTGCAGCACTCACAATTCTGGGCTATGAAGAAATAAACCTAGACTCCTTGATAATCACCTTCAACAAGGCAGTAATAGACACAGCTGGAGAGATCCTTGGCAAGCATCATAGAAAAAAGAAGCCTTGGGTCACAGCAGATATCCTCGACCTCTGCGATGTGAGGAGAAAACTGAAGAGTAAGCGAGGAGACCATGAAAAAGCAATAAAATACAATGAGATTAACAACAGGATTAAGAAAAGCATAAAGAAAGCTGGTTAGAGGACCAGTGCAAGGAAGTCGAGAAAAGTCTGAACCAGAATGACAGTAAAAGGGCATACCAGTTGGTGAAAGACCTGACAACAGAGAAACAGGGGAGATCTAATACAATTCAGGACAAGGCTGGTAAGAGTCTGACAGAAAACCAAGACATTCTTAACAGATGGACGGAATACTGTTCGGAGCTTTACAACCAGGAGACTTCTGGAGACCAAGCTGAACTAAACGTACCACTGATCACAACAGAAGTTGACCACTCGATCCTCAGGGACGAAGTAGAGGCTGCAGTAAAGGCGCTAAAGAAGGAGAAGAGTCAGCTGGGGTAGACAATATACCAGCAGAACTTGTTAAAGCAGGAGGAACTTCCATGATAGATGTCCTCACAACAATCTGCAAGCAAATCTGGCAAACAGGAGAATGGCCCACCCCATGGACCCAGTCTCTGATCGTGACTCTTCCTAAAAAAGGGAATCTTCAACTGTGCCAGAACTACCGAACAATCAGTCTCATCAGTCATCCAAGCAAGGTTATGCTTAAGATCATCCTCAATAGACTGAAACCCCAAGCAGAGCACATCATTGCGGAAGAACAGGCAGGTTTCAGAGCCGGACGTAGCACTACAGAACAGATCTTCAATCTTAGAATCCTCTGTGAAAAATATCTCCAGCATCAACAGACCCTCTATCATGTCTTTATTGACTTCAAGAAGACTTTCGATAAGATATGGCATGCAGCCTTGTGGGCCACCATGCAGATAAACAACATAAATGCAAAGCTAATCCGCACTATAGAAACCCTGTATGACAAAGTGACTAGTACAGTTCTCGTCAATGGCAACATAGGAGATTGGTTCAGAACCACAGTCGGAGTCAGACAGGGGTACCTTCTCTCACCCACTCTCTTCAACATCTACCTGGAAAGGATCATGTCTGACGCCTTGGAAGACAATGAGGGCAGTGTCAGTGTTGGATGCAGAACAATCACCAACCTGTGTTTCGCTGATGATATCGATGGCTTAGCAGGAGATGAAGAAGAAATGGAAACCTTAGTGAACCGTCTCAATCAAGCATCGCTAAGATATGGGATGGAGATCAACGCTGAAAAGACAAACCTAATGACAAACAACCCGAGTGGCATCCAAAAGAAAATAAGAGTGAATGGACAGAAGCTGGGCACAGTAACAAGCTTCAAGTACCTAGGTGCTATCGCCTCTGATGAAGGTTCAATACCTGAGGTTCTTTCCAGGATTGCGCAGACAAAAGCTGCTCTGGCTAGGCTGAAGCATATTTGGAAAGACAGCAACATCACGCTTGGGTCCAAGATCAAGCTTATGCGCTCCCTCGTCGTGTCCATATTCTTATATGCATGTAAGACATGGACCCTAACCGCAGAATTAGAGAGAAGAATCCATGCCTTAGAGATGAGATGTTATTGAAGGATCCTGAAAATCTCATACTTAGACCACGTACTAAAATCTAAGGTGCAATTGGACCTTATGAAGATCTGCTCACCACTGTAAAGAAACGCAAACTAAGATGGTATGGTCACGTCTGACGCTCAACTGGCCTGTCAAAGATAATCCTACAGGGCACAGTGAGAGGAAAGAGAAAACGAGGCAGACAGAAGAAGAGATGGGAAGACAATATCAAAGAGTGGACAGGCATGGACTTTGCAAAGTCCCAAAGAGCAGTGGAGAACAGGGCGAAATGGAGAGAGATTGTCGCAAAGTCATCAGTGGCTCCCCTACGACCAGCAAGGTTACGGGAGAAATGAAAAATGAACAACTATGTTGCTATGGATATCATCGACTTTTCGGCATCTTTACAGGCACGTTAAAACGCACTGAGACACCACTGAGCTTTGCCAGACCCCACACGGGCACTTCTCATCGGACACTCAGGGTGTGGTAAAACGCAACTGCTGATAAACCGCCTAACACGCTGGATGAAATGGGACAAGATTTAAGTGGTTGCTTCCAGCGCGGACGAACAAAAATAGCTACGTGTTACGTCAAATCAACAAACCATCCGTAACTTTTCAGCAGCAAGTCGTGTCAGCCCTCACCTGCGCTTGCAAAGACGCTGACAAACAGTCTGTGAGCGACGAAAACGATAACTCTGTAACATTTTTTCGGACGTCGAAAAAGCTCATTGTTTATGACGACGTTATGTTGGAGGGTCAAACAAACCCACGCGCCTCTTTAGCCGCGGGCGTCATGAACATGCCGAAGTGTTGTACCTGGCCCAGCGGTACGCCCACGTACCAAAGGTAATCCGTGACAACGTCAATATGTTTATTCTCTTTCGCGACACCAATGTCCACGGCCTTCGAAATGTGCACAACACGTAATGATCCGCCAACATGGACTGGGGTGAGTTTCGCGATTTCTTTCGCGAGGCGACTTTGGAGCCATACAGTTTTGCCACGGTAGACCTTAGCAGCAGCGGCAGATTAAAGTTTAGGTCCGGCCTCCATAAGGTATGGATAAATTACTCTTTGCGCCCGCATTTAATGCGATGCCGTTGATGAAAATATCAAACGCGACAGATAAAATAAAGCTACTGGAGGAATATATCGCCCTGCGAAATGTGACTCATAACATGCTCAGCGCGCGCCAACTCGCAGAGAAAGAATCCACATGCGAGTTTAAAAAGGAATTTGAGCCTATAATTCAACTGGTAAAGACGATCGACAAGAAAATCGTCGCTAAAGAGGCGCGTAAAACGAAGGAGCGTGAAGCGTTTGAGCGGCGGACGAGTGTGCGTGTTGCGCAGTTACTAGAGGAGCGTGTGCGTGAGGCACATTTGCGTAAGGAGCGCGAAGAAGTAAGATGCAATTACTCGAGGAGCGCGAGGTGCGTGAGAAGCAGTTATTCGAGGAGCGTGCAGAGCGTAAGGAACAATTACTTGCAGAACGCGAGGCTCTTAAGTTGCGTAGGGCGGAGCGTAAGGCAGCGGCGGCGGCTGCGAGAAGATTTTTTCCAAATATTTTTTTATGAAAGTGGCAGAAAATATTTGGACACATTTTTCAAAACAACTGGAAATCGTTAGTGACACACACACACACACACACACACACACACACACACACACACAATTCCAAAAACACGAATAATTTATGGGATAGATGGATTTATCCGGACGAACGTGAGGTATGCGCCTTATAGCTTCACACCAGACCAGGGGCCTGGTGGGTTCCTGTCGTTTTGCGACGCCGCTGCCGATTTACATACTGTACTCGAATACCCGCATTAATAACTACAATTTACGCTCACATGCCAGAATGTTGTGAACCTGTTAGACCTACGAGACACTCACCGTTGGATTGTATACCAGGGATCGCCCTCCTGCTTGACAGCAGTTGCTACGCTGCGAAGCAACTTAAAGGACACGGGTTATGCCAGTACACAGTGTTGGCTCACGCCAGCCCGAGCTTTGTGTGCATCACGGGGATAGGCTAGGCGTTATTTTTCGGGCCATCTTAAGAGGGGCCCCGGCGGCCATTGCGGCTTTAGCGAGAGACGCAATTCCTACCGCCAAGACGGTGGCTTCTCGTGCAGTCAATGCCTCAAAGACGGTCGTCGTAAAGAACGCGCTGCCAGCACTTGCCGCATCGGCCAGAAAAAGGGCCGCTGAGGCGGAGCGAGATCAATTAAGCAAGTTGGTAATCCCGGCGGATAAAACAATGCCGCCACACACGCGCGCCGCCGTCAACGAGGTGGCCCGACAAAAGTTGCTGCTTTATCAAGCCGGCGGCCATGCTTGCTGCAGTACAGCAAGCGGCGACAAGCGCGGCTGCTAAGCCGCCTATGCTGACTTCTGTGCAGAAAGCGGCCACACGCGCGGCTCGGCCATCAACAGACGCTGAACAGGCACGCAAAGCGATTTACGCTATGATTGCAATTCTAACTATGGGTTCGGGTCTCAGCAGGTCACAATTTTGAGACATACCTATTAGAAAAAAAATGCAACAGGAGCGGATGGTAACCAAATAGAGATCGACAGTGCGCGCACAATGGCATCTTTTCAGATGTACAAGACCCGGCTCTCGATATAGGGGCACCTGTGCTTCGCGACCGCAACATTCGTGACCTGCAGTACTATTAGTACAAAGCACACGATCCCAATCAAAAGATCATGTGGAGGTGATGGTTATTTTATCCCATCCGAAGCCTTTATCGAAGTCGTTGGCCAAGTTAGAAGGCAGACAGCACCCGCCATCTCTATGATGGCAAAGAAGTGGAAGCCTGCCTGAATGACGTCGATGTAGCCACAACCATTCTTGGTTTAGTTCAGTACAGCGACGACTACACTTGATAATTATACCTCACTTGTTTTACCAGATATCCTTGATCCTTGATACAGAGAATGCTCTATTCACATTGTAAAGAAAAATAAATAAATAAATTTTTAAAAAAATATTGAAGCCAGTGGCGCTACTATAACCGGAATAGAATTCCAGTTGTATATCCTAGACGAAGTTTTTTAATAACCATGCCTGTCGACGTCTTTCGTCGCTTTGAATGCTCGAGGGTTGTAGACTCCAAATACGCAACAAAGGTCGACCTCAATGCTTATAGCCACCGCGTCATTAACGCAGACCCTGATGACCTCATTTTGTTTGACGATGTTACTGAAGACTTCAAAGCTTCTGGCGTGGAGATTAAAACTCTCGTTACCAAACCGGCCAATATGGTGGCTGGCAACATCGCGGTGTTTACCGCTGATGGTGTGTTAAGCGACGCTGGCGAGTCTGTAGACATCATCAAAAAGCCTATCGACAACCTTGCCAAGGGCATGATCCTAAAAGAAGGTGACACACTGGGTGGGGCTCTTTTGTGGACCACATCCCAACAAAAAGTTTACGCTACCCTATCGAACTACAAGATGCTGCCACGTTGAGAGTTGTCACTATTAGGGTACCACACTCTTCTGTCGATGCTGCGTCCAGGCCGTACGTTTTGTCGCCGCAGAAATGGTTAAGAGGACTTCCAGTGGCCGACATCTTTGATTTATGCGGCAACCATCACTATGTCTACCCGGATGGAACCAATAGGTGGGGGCCTGCTATTGCGGTCATATTTTTGACGGCCGCTGCACCGTCGGTTTACGGGTCCACTGATCCAAACACGTCAGGTTTTTACTGCTGGAGTATTAGTCAAAACGTTTATGGTCTTCTGCCAGATGCAAGCACAGACACCACAGTTATCACTTAAGGCAGTTTTTACTTTATTAAAGTGCATGGGCGGCACTTCAACTTATATATAAACCGTTACTGTACTACGTTGTCAGGTTAAAGGTGTAGGTAAATTTGCATTATACTTGTGCTGTAAATAGACGCAATCAAGGGAAATAACTCATGTGCACCATATTTTCATCGAGCGCGATCAAAACATCTTTTAATTGACTTGCTTTTTACATTTTAGGACAAAGAAGGTTTGTAACAGTTACCTATGGTATTAATCGGCCAATATAGTAACAGGTGAGCCGATTTATACTTGTGGTAAATGCAATCGGCTGTGAGCTTATCGATCCAATGATATCATCAGGGTTTAGTCACCTTTATAGTAAACATGGTCATTGATTTTTAAGGAATGCGAGGTGGTCTGCTTGCAGCGACCGCTACCAGCTGGCGTGGAATTATATATATATATATATATATATATATATATATATATATATATATATATATATATATATATATATATATATGTGTGTGTGTGTGTGTGTGTGTGTGTGTGTGTGTGTGTGTGTGTGTGTGTGAGAGAGAGAGAGAGAGAAAGAAATAGAGAGGGTTTTTTTTGCAGCCATGCATAAATAGCAATGCCAGGTTACCATTTAAGAGATTTATATCTCAATTGAAACTCTAGTATATCTCTATTTACATATTTGTAACACTATTTACGTGAAACTAGTCTAAGGTCAATGGGACAGCATTTAAACAATATAATAAATTGGCTAATCGAGGTCATTTAAACGTTTTCTGGTTATGCACAGCTCAACACTGGTAACCTGTATAAAAGTCTCTTTTAACCACTAGTGGTAGCTGCAATAAGTACGCGATACAAACTTGCAACAATCTCTCTCTCTCTCTCTCTCTCTCTCTCTCTCTCTCTCTCTCTCTCTCCCCCCCCTCTCTCTCTCTCTCTCTCTGCATCTGCCTTATTGAAAGGATGTCAAAAGAGCGGATAAAATGCTGATTTGCACAAACAAGCATACTTGGCTGTTATGTGTTTGAATCCTTATTAAGGTACTTTAAATTACTGTGATTTGA
Source organism: Margaritifera margaritifera (assembly GCA_029931535.1). Taxonomy (NCBI): domain Eukaryota; kingdom Metazoa; phylum Mollusca; class Bivalvia; order Unionida; family Margaritiferidae; genus Margaritifera; species Margaritifera margaritifera. The sequence continues at coordinate 607,565 of JAQPZY010000971.1, read as the reverse complement.
TGGATTTCTTTTCCTCCGTTTAATACATTTGTAATGTATTCATGCATATGCTTTGTAATGGGACTGTCACTTAATTCTCCTGAAAAGGATTTCTTTTCGCAATTGTCAGAAGACAGGCTTTTAGGATGAGTAAAATGTTATATGTATTTGCAAAGTTTTACATGTTACAGCACTCTTCATAACATTATTGGTAATTTGTGTGTTTTTTAATTAACGTTATTTAATCTGTTTCACTAGATTTTCTGACCCTTTAACTGATTAGCATGGGAAGTTTTTAAGTCTTGCATCTTTCAATATTAATACAGTACTACAAATATCTATACGACTGAAATTTTCAGATTTTACGATATTCAAAGTTGTTTCGATATACTGCAGGTGAATGTAAGTTGGAATGTTGATTAATCTGAAAAGGTTACAGTGTTGTCGTGGCCATAATCTGATCTTTCTGGTGTGTCAAAGACGTGGAGTGGGCTTAAACACACTGCTTTCAAATGATCATACCAAACAAATAAAAGGAACTGATTAAAACGGTATTTTTCATGTCAGTATTAGTTTTATCGTTTACAGGTAGATTTACTGAGTCTTTGCCGCTATTTAGAGGAAAATGATAAGTTATCTTTGCAGTAAATAAATGTAAGTGTTCCTGGCAGAGTCTTGGATCTTGAGTCTAGAAAAAAGAGATGTGAGAACGGTGCATTGGGTTCGTTTTATGTATGTTTTATTATACCTGAAAGGAACTTCAAAATGGTGTCAACATTTTATGCTTCTCTCATTCTAATTCAAATTTTCCAACTTGGATCATGGAAATTTGCTTTACTCACAGGTGAGTCAATAATAGACCATTATTTTAATTTTATTTTGCCAAACTTTGCGTACTTTCTTGCACTCACAGGATTATTTTTCAGCCTTAGTGAGTATTTTAGAGTGGTTAATATTTAGCATTAAGGTTTGAATTTTGGCAGTATTTTTGACAAAGAAGTCTTCGTTCGCTCCGGTTAGTTCTTAAAGCTGTAGCGGTAATGGAGACGATATCAATGTTCTTTTCATTCTTTTCTTTTCTCTTTTTGGAAATAAAAGTAACACGTTGACCCTGATAGAGAGACAAAATAAAATAAAATCAAATCAAATAAAATAAAATAAAAAATAAATAAATATTTTTTAAAAAATAAAAATAAAGACATGCAGTAGGATATGTAATCCACACGCTTCCTCGTAGTATCATTGGTGTAAAGTAAAATCAGTGATAGAAAAAAACGATTTATGGACAAAAGTCAATGATATGAAGAAAATATGTTAGTCTTTAAGTTGCTCTCTTTTCGCTTGATTTTGTTTATTCCTACCTGATGCAACCGGATCATGCTTCGACAATGGCGCACATTTATATAGTCTTACAGCAATCAATATATCAAACAGTATGACATCAAGCATTACAACTATAAAATCCTGTAATTACCTTCAAACAATTTATATATATATTTAGTAGGTATTCTAAATATATTAGAACGCGAGATAATCTAGAACTGTCAAATCTTGTTTCAGTGTCTGCACAAAGTTGTCAAGATGTCACCGACAGTATAAATGACATAATAAGCTTGCCGGAAACTCAACCAGCAGGTAAGCAACACGTGTGCTTTGGCATGTTTTATTTTGTTCGCTCTTTTTTTCGTCGGGGAGCAGTTTCCTTGATAAGAGGAGCTTGGTGGTTGCCCGTCAATCTTCGACATTTTTTTTTTTTTCTGCTTTTCTGCGGGTTCTGCAGTTTCTCTCAACTATAGAGGACTTCAACACCACCCATGCCGCCTTAATTTGCAGGAATGATGTGTACAAATTTAATTTGCAGGAATGATGTGTACAAATTTAATTTGCAGGAATGATGTATATAAATTAAAGTGAAAAAAATAATGTGTAGTGTTAAGGTGAATGTTCCCATCTTGGTCATTACATCATATATTTCCGCCATATGATTTCAAATGAGCACAGCAGAAACTATATTTTGTAATTAATTCTAACTGTTAGGAGGACCTAGATTACATGATGGTAATTACAAATAGGTAAATATATTTATTCGACTGCTATTAGAACAATTTTGTTTAAGTTAAAAAAATAGCCTCACCTAAAAATGGACTAAATCCCAAACATTCACATCCATTTTTAATTGTCCCCTTAAATATGTAGTTTTAAAGTTGAGGTTACTCATCCATAACTTCAGTGACCACTTTGGTTTGAATACTATGATATGAAGACATCTGTGCATGTGCTCTCCTGTACATGTATAGGGGTTGTCTCAATATAGCATTGACATACTTTGGACTTAGTAATTTTTTGTGAACTTTTAGAAAATAACAAAAAATAAATTGGTTATTCAAGTGGCGGTTTAGTAAAAATATGAATCTTTATGGTAATGACAATGTACAGTTTCTACAGTGCCCATTTGAAGTCATATGACCCAAATACATGGTGTAATTACCAAAGTGGAAAGCTTACAAAATGTTTACATTCTTACTGAAGCATATCAAATCTAAATTTTAATGAATTGGCATAATGTTTCCAAAAATCAGTTGTTCCTATGGGTAAACCTTAATATTAAAATAATAAACTCAACAAAACATTGGTATAGAAAAGGGGTTCTGCATTTGAATTGATTCATAAACGAAGATGGGACCTGGATCACATTTGGAATGGAACAAAATCGTAAGACTCAACGGAGTTTTGTTGTATTTCAAGGTGTTGGAGTCTGGAAATCATATAGAACTACCACTAATATTAACACTAAGAGAAGCAGCCCTCTCTGCATCCATTTAATTTACTTATAATGATACAAAAATTAGCAAAGGGATATCTCAGAAACTAATTAACAACAAACTTTATCTACTTGAAAGAATGTATTAACTCTTGTATTTTGATGACATCAATGACGATGACTGGTCTAAATATTTCTACTGACCATATAAACCAACAAAATCCCCTAACTTAGATGGGTTTAGGTGAAACAATTTCATCAATTATTAGTAGCAAATGAATTCTTGAATATCAGTGGGAAGGTTCAAAATAATTTATGAAATATTTTAGCAATAGTCAATCAGTGTATAGTCAAGCAATAGTCAATCAGTGTCTAGTCAGATAATTAGACATCACAGTCAAAAGTTCATTGCAAACAGTGATTGAATATTTTTAATTCACAAAAAAAAAAAAAAAAAAAAAAAAATTAACAGCTCACAAAAGAGTAGGTTTCAATGTAGATAACACCTTTTGCATCATGCCTGAAAAGTGTTATATCATAAAATTCAAAAACTTATACATCAACTAAAGGATTCATTCGTCATTTACTCTGATTTCGAATGTGCATTTGTGAAGTATACAACGGATGTGAAAAAAAAGAAGAAAAAAAACATTCAAAAAGCAGCCATACAAATTCGACCTGGCTAAAACAAAACCTATGGTATTTATGGAGCAAGATGAAAAACATCTGAAATCAAGACACGTGTGTCATATCTGTGAGAAAGAAATCGTCCCGTAACAAAGTTTGCGACGGTGAAGCCCACGCATACAAGGTGCAAGACGGCAAAGCTCGCGCTCACAAAGTTTGCAACCACGATCACTTCACAGTATAGACATCTAGCTGATAACGAATGTAATTTTGTTTTCAACTATTCAAAATTCATCCCACATTCTAATAATATAGTAAGAGGTTTTAAAAGTCATCTGTTAATAAATGAGTCAGAGATGACCATAATCAAGAGGTGCAAATCATACTGAACAACGATGAGAAATGCATTTTATTCATCAAGGATTTCATAATCGATAGGCGTGCGAAAGAAGAAACAAAATATCAGTTAAAAGCACGATCTGGTATTTAGATAGCTTTAGATTTAGTGAACAATCGTTGGAATAGTTGGCAAAAAATTTGAGCGACGAAAGGTTCACAGAAACGATGAAAGAGTTACATATATGTAGTGAAAATTTTTGAGGAAAGGCATGTGAATACGCGGGTAGCTTTGAAAGGTTTAATGAAACATCTATTCCACCGATAGAAATGTGTTACTCGTTACTATTCAGCTCAAGTGTAACACCCAACGACTACCAGTATCTATAATATGTTATGGAATAATTCAGACTTAAAACTATAGGTAACCTTCATGACTACTACGCAAGGAAAGATACGTTGATGCTGGATGATATACTTTAAGAGCTTAGAAATGTATGCACGAAACACTACAAACTTAGCATTGCTCATTATTTCAGTGCTCCCGCTGTAGCTCATGCTGCGAGTTTGAAGCTTACCGGTATTGAACTCGAACATTTGACAGACAACACCGTGTCCCTTATGATCGAGTATGGAATACGAGGTTGAATTAGCACGATACTACACTGATATGCCAAAACACACCACGAATAATATGCTGATGATGAAGGAACAGGAGTCCATCCAAGGGAATGACGCTCTACTGGCAGTAAAGAATTTCCAGGAATCCAATATAATATTTTTAAAAAAAGAAAAATGCAGAGTATTCAAACCATCTCTGATATTCCTGAGATACTCTAACGCAGCAAATTGGTCACGAACATATTATTTTACATGTATGAGCTAACATGTTCGCGAGATTACATATAAGTGTAGGACAACATTGTTTGTCATGGCCATTAACCTTGCTATTGGTTAACTCTATAAATAATACTGTTTTGAAGAAAAGAAAAAAACTACAGTTATTTAAGTAATATCATTCAAGGTATTCATCAGGTATATCCATAAACTGGATTTTAAAAAAATTCGTTAACACTTATTTGTGTTATCATGTTCACAAGCCAGTACAGATAAAAACACGAGTCAAAACAAGATCTTTTACCTTAAAATCAATGTCAGAGTTGTGACTCTCAACTTGTTCAGTGGAATTGAACTAAATACATAGTCTGATAAAAAGTCATTTGTATATGTACAAGTCACTGTGCTCATAAGTTCAATGAAGTACACAAATGCAAGCAATGACCTTTGACTTGACTCCAAGGTCAATTAGGTCTGGTTTTCAAAACTCCTTCGCAAAAGTGTGGATATTTTGGTGGTTAGATATGCACCATTTTTATTCAGAACCATTTAATTATTACAAGAAACGTTTTATTGTAAACTCCATGTCAATGCGTCATTCCTGCAAGAGAAGTAGTGATAACAAGATTTTAAAGACGGTCACTATGATGCTATATTGGCGGTCAGATAAACACCATTTTCATTCAGAACCAGGTATATATTGCGATAATAGTGTTTTAGCGAAAGCTCCATGTCGATGAAACCATCCGTTCAAGAGAAGTAGACATATAAAGATTTTCGGGATGGCTATCAAGGCAGCCATATTAGGGGTTAGCTCAGCGTCTTATAAAAATAGAAATAACTATATATTGCCAACAAAGAATTTTTTTTGCAAATGTTGGTATGGCCATCCGTTTAGCAAATGTAGCTGCAATGAGATTTTGTCAAATTTCGGGAGGTAACATTGACATCATTTTCATATAAGACCAATTACATATAGAGGAGCAACTAGACATCATAAATAGTCTTTGAATTCAAGAGGAGTAGCGATGACCCGATTTTTAAGGTGGCCGCCTTAGTGGACATATTAGATATGAGATCGGCACCACTTTCATTCAGAATCAACCAGACATGTTAAGAAGTCTTTTGGTGAAAAATAGCTTGTCGATATCACCATCCGTTCAGGAGAAGTAGCGATAATATTTTTAAGATGGCCGCTGTGATATCTGAACCATTTTTATTTAGGACCAACTAGACATCATACAAAGTTTAACAGTGTGATCCCCATGTCGATATGACCATCAATTCAGAATGAGTAGCGATAACAAGACTACCAAAATAGCGGCTATATTGTATGCAAGGTCGGCATAATTTTCAATGGGAACCAACCAGATATCATATGAAATCTTTTGGTGAAAATCTCCTGTCGACATGACCACCCATCCAGGAACATTAGAGATTACAAGATTTTCAAGATCGTCGCCATAGCGGCCATATTGGAGGTTATATCGACATCATTTTCATTGAGGACGAACTAGATATCATAGGAAGTCTTTTTCTGAAAACCTCATGTCAATATAGCTTTCCGTTCAGGAGTTGTAGCTATAAAAAGATTTTTAATATGACAGCCGTGGTGGCCATATTGGATGTTAGACCGGCACCATTGAGAACTAACTAGACATCATAAGAAGACTTTTAGTGAAAACTCCATGTCGGTATGATCACCACTTTAATAGAGGTAGCGATAGCAAGATTTTGAAGATGGATATTGCGGCTGCCATATTGGATTTCCGAGCGGAATATTGTTTATTTATAACTAACAAGACCTTGGGTAGAATGTGTGTGTAAAGTTTCATGGCAATCCTCTCATTAGTTTAGGAGGAGCGGCGAAAAAAAAGTAATTGTGCTAACCAACGGACGATGCTCAACAGACAACAGTCAATCACACACGCTCTTCTGTTATATGACCAGTAGAGCTAACACGTTTTTAATTAATTATGGTGAATAGGACAAGTAAAAAACAAAACAAAAAAAACAAACACGCCTTTATGGTCGGAATATTTGTCAGTACATGCCTGTTAAGAATTTTAGATGGGCAACTACTGTCCAAATTAAACGGATAAAAGAAAATCCCAAATATACCTCATGACAGCGACAAAGGTGCATTTTAGAAATCGAGCGAGAAGTACCAACTCGTTTGCATGATTATATAAAGGACTGCCCTCTTGTGCCTTAAAAAGTATAATAGATGAAATGCAACAACATTTAATTTCACACAAGAAAGGAAAGCAAACGAACGGTGCCAAAATTAATGTGTACGTTGAAGTACAAACAGAAATACATCATTCACTATAGAATTCTAAGGCATACTTTTCACATTTCATACTCTTTTAGAATATATCGCTGCTTGAAGGTTGCTTTGACTCCAGGGTCATTCAAATCTTAATACATCGTATTTGTGCATTAATACATGAGTACACTGACTGCATCCTATCTTTTATATATCAGTTATCAAAGCGTGTGGTTTTCTCCAGGTGACACTTTGCCACCAAATTTACAGCGCTTTGACAGTGGCATTATTTTTCCATGGGGAAGTAACCCACTGTGAGGAGTATAAAGTCTATAGTTGTACCTACAATCGGGTTTTAAACTAAAAAGGATTCGTATTCTTATTAGTATATTTTTTTTTAATAGCAACAGTTGTTATAATAGTACGTAGAACTCATTACCAGTTGGAAACAAAAACCCGCTAAGGATTTCGAAAAGGACTTCTTGAAACTAATGAACAAGAGTATATTCAATGTAAAAATGAAAAACTGAGGAAAAGGACAGCTGTAAGAATATGTCCAAACGAAAATAAAGTTTCAAAATGACAGAATGATCTTTTGTTTACCAGGAGAGCAATTATCGATGAAGATTAGGTGTTGGTGATAAACAAAGGGATAAAACTTCGTAACCCTATTTACGGTGGCTTCACTGTGTTAGAAGCATCGAAGTGGCTAATGTTTGAATTCTACTACAACAAGTTTCAAAAAACAAGTATGATGAAATAATGAAACTTTATGAATGACACCAATTCGTTATGTATCCTTGCTGAAACTGACAATTTTTACAGCGACATGAAAGAGAACATCAATCTCTTTGACAACACTGATTACTGGAAGGACAACGTGCTTAGCAAGCCACAAGTAAATAAAAAGATACTGGACGTTTTTAAGAGTGAGCTAAACGGGATACCTATAAAAGCGTTTTGTGGTTCAAGGTCAAAACTATTGTTATTTAGCACTGATCATCAAGAAAAGAAAGTTTGCAAAAGAATTAAAAAACAAAACGCGGGAAGAAAAAGAATTTTAGGATTTTATATGTACAAAGATTCTTTATTCAAAACTTAGAAACTTATCAGGAATCTGATCAGGAGGGAGATTATCTTATTGTAATGGACTTCAGTAAGGCATTTGGCAACATTGACCATCAGAAAACTACTGTTCAAACAACACAGAACGGTCATCAATACTAAAGTCATCCACTGAGCCAAGACCTTCCTGAAAAGACATCTCAAAGAATTCTCCTTTTTAGCCACTTTTCTAAAGAATTCCAGGTACAATCTGGAGCAATAGAGAGCTCAGTTTGAGGACCGTGACTCTGTCTGATCTTCATAAATGATATGTCCACTTCCATCAACAGTAACATTTGAGTATCTGCTGATGATACCGAGATTAATTCTCTTTGTAATTTTTACAAAATTAGAAACAATCTGGTCGAAATAAATAATTTTGTTGTCAAGGATGTGTGCTACAATGGAATAACTTCAGTCAAAACTATTCACAAGATCACAAACAATTACAACTATAGTTAATTTTGAAAGTCTTCTCGGAACTAGAGAAGGACAAAAGCATACGAAGAGCATGTACAATACTGAAATCCCAAGAAGTAAATATTATTAAATCATGAGAGAGTTTGGTTTGTTGGTTGGATTTTTAATGGCATATTCAACGCATTATTGGCTATATCATGCCAAGGAAATAGGAACTAAGTGACTTTCCTAAGGACACACCGAGGATGCCGAGCCGACCTGGTCTGACAAGGAGTGTGGTATACCATCCCCAATAAGGTACCCCCCAAACGCTTAAAAATAAAATGTCACTTGTTTGCAAAGCACAGGCTTTGTTGTCCCTATGAAAAACCCAGCTGAAGGCGACACAGTTGTGCCCAGCACGAGCTCCGCCAGTGCACCTGCAGATCAAACAGGTGACATCAAAAGAAAAGAAATAAAAGGCAAGTTGAGAACGAAAGAACTAAAGAAGCAGAAGGTGACGTTCCAGTGTGTGTAAAACGTTATAAATAATTCAAACGATGGTTACGTGTTATCTGAAGCCTTAAATTCTGTGTTTAAAAACAAAATTTAACTAAAATATTAAAAGAGATAGAAGGCAATGTTTCGAAAATTAGCCAATAAATGAGCTATGTTGTTAAATATCTACCCGATACTGATTTGATTTGAAAGAAAAGGCGAAAGCTGAGTCAACTGAGAATGCTACAAATACACCAGGAACATATTTAACAACATATCCATTGATGGCTTACCAAGATTCGTTCTACAAACATGGATGTAATGTGCTAAGTGAAAAATTAAAAAGCTCAGTCAATGAAATAGGAAATTCTGAAGGCGAATTAGAAATAAGCAAACAACAGAACATACGGAATAAGTCATTGATTAAGACATTGTCGTAAAGGCAAACCGATCCTTTAATATATTGCAAATTACAAAGAACCGACTAATAAGAGACGGCATGAAAGGTTGACTGGATACGTGTTGAAATACATAGACCATAACAGATTACTATTAAATAGCTGAAAAATGTGTATATGCTTATCTATCAGTCTTTCAATCTACACGTTTTGAGAAGATCGTGTATGTCTTCATAATTTATTTTGGGAGTGCTTGTAATTTATGTAGTTATGGAACTTTCTGACATACTAAAGTTTTAGTTTGAAAATAAGCGAAAAATCAATTGTAAGCAGAGTTGCTGATATATGTAAATGTTGAATTTTTTAAAATAAAATAATACCCTGGTGTCCCAGTATTCCCACCTTCATAACTATTAAGTCATTTTTAGGAGTCATTACATTAATACAATTAAACTTTTAATTTGTTGAATGACAGCAAGTTTGCTTCATTTACAAGTGGACATACAAATTAAGTGGACGGATGGACGGATTGTATGCATATATATATATATATATATATATACTTATTTATTTATATATTTGCAGGATCAATTATCATCAATGTCAAGAAAAGTAATTCTATCAACATCACCTACACTATTACCGGATCCAACCCAAGCATCAAACCGGACAAAGTTCTGGTCTTACGGACATATTTCGGAGATTTTCAAAATGACACGTCGTTTTCCATAGGTCTGAACAAAAGTTTGAATCTGCAGGCTTTAGAACAAACAGTGGTAAGATTGGTTTGTTATCTGTTATTTACATCATCGGAAAACATTGATGAAATATATGCAAAATAGCAGTTTCTCTTTCTTCACAAGATGCTATCACAATAGACTGACAAAGCAGCCCCCAAACCTGAATTGGTATGTTGTGTGGATTGGGATATGATCTCACCTATTTATAAAACTCGCAGACAGATCAGTCCGAAACACAGAAGTAGACATATCGATCGTTTTTAGAAACAAACCGGTATTTCTCGCAGTTCTTGAGTTACAGTCGGTTGAAGGGGCCTTTCGGTGATCTGTACAGCATATTTCCGATCAAATCCGGTGTTTGACAACTTGTAAATCTAAGTGGAATAACACAACCCTACCTCCTGCCCCTTTTAAATTACCGGGTGACATCGGCGGATAATCAGATGTTCCATCAATATTTAGGAACCAATCAGATGCAACTTTGCTCTTTCAGAAAGGTTGTTCTGTTCATGTCACTTGAGTGTCTGTGGCATTGTCATGCAGTTGTCACGTAATGAATATGTGACTATTATTATGGTTCAACGACGCATCAAATTACATAAGGGACCAATTAATTAACTGTGTTACGATCAATTTCAGTTACAACGTAAAATCAATCCGTCCATTTTGTAATTTGACATGTTGTTGAACCATGATGATGAGCAGATGACTAAATATTCAGCACGTGACAGTCACATGACAAAGCCCTAGACGCTTGAGTCACATGACCAAAATAAACATTTTGAATCAGCAACGTCGCATCTAGCTGGTACCTCGATACTGATGGGACATCTGAACTACCCAATACAGGTTGGGGCGAGGGTTGGTATATCGGACTACTGTCAGAAATCTGCCTTTCGTAGCTCATCACAATGTGAGAATGGTATAGTTACAATGCACTTTTGTGTCGCGTGTATGAAAGTATTTATATTTTTCAATACTAGAATACACTTAAAATCAATGAGACAAAAATTCTGTAATATCTTACAGTGTCACTTAGGATTACATAAAGCTGTCTGTAAGGTTCTATTTTCTCTCTATTTTCCGTTATTTAGTAGAAAGGGAACCTTTCTTGCTTATAATTTTGCATTTCAAGAGGTATTTGGTACATTTTCCGTGCTGGGTTAGAAATAGGGGGTCTTTCGGAACTCACTGCTCATAAAATGACAAGTCTTATGGAACTGCAAGCGCCCAGATTGGACTCTTTCGGAACAGACCATGTAAAAATGAACAATCAGTGCTTGCCGGACAGATCCAGATTTGCCTATTTATCGGTTTAGGTTGACATTTGGGGGTCTTATAAGACAGGCAATATTGAAAACGGGATCTTTTTGGAAAGTCAATAAAGAAAAAAGATGGTCTTTACAAATGCACATAGTCATACAGTCGTCTAATGGCAGTGCCTGCCCCCGCCCGCACAACTGGCCGGTAACATGACCGAGCAATATGATTCATGAATTATTATTGTTCTGAGAGAAAATTTATATCTATATAAAGATTTATTTCCAACACAGAAGTAAAGTAGTTAAGAATCTATGGCATTAGGACCTCAATTAAATGAGCAGAGAAGCATACAAAGAAATAATAAATACAACTATCTGCACAAACCAACAAACCACTGAAATTTGAAACTTTATTCAAGTCAATGCCTCTGTCTGGGGTGTGTAACAAAAATACAAAACACTGATACAAATATGATTGTGTACGGAGGCAAGAAAAACAAGTTATAAGAAGGCAAACTAATAATCAAGAAAACGAATTAAAAAAAACTGGATAAGACAATTGTGCAAAATGTATCTTGTCTGTGGATAGTTCTTGCATCATCTGTGTTAAATAAGCCATATAATCAGGTAGCATTTGGTTTTGATAGGTAGTGTTTTCGTGTCCGTTTATTTATGTTATTTATATCGTGTTTTAAAAATGTACATTAAAATAAACTATGATATTCATCATCTATGTCACAAAAATAAAATATTCCATCATATCGGGTAAGCCCTGAAAAAGGACGATGTGAAATGTGTGGTTCGTGGTTTACGTATCCAAAATGAGCAAGAACGATACACATGTCAGTATGGAGGATACATAAGATCTTATCGAATGTATTTTCAGATTTAAAGATTCTATAGTTAAGATATCTTGGAGATGAATAGACACATTCATGTCATGCTTGCTTGATTTGGTCAACAAGTCTTTCTCCAACATGTTTAGCTGATTGGTTTTTATTTGGTAAAGAATTGGAATTTAGCAAAACTACAGTCATTCAAAGCTTTTTGCAAGAGAAATCAAAATTTAGAATGAAAATTCTTTGGCTATGGAGCTGAAGTGACATGTAATACAGAATGAGAGAGTTTTTATCCTGTTTGTCACAAACTGACAGTCTCCATCAGAAGCCAACCATCCTAGATTAAATATTAATATCTGCCTGGTGGCGACCCAAATTTGAGGGACATTTTTTTAAAACGAAATTTACAAAAGTGGACAAAAAAGAATTAAAAATTATATTATTCTCATGCCGCATACCTCAGAACTAACAAACAAAATATGACCAATAAAGCTACCAAAAAGTTTCAATATGATATCTACATATAAATATAATTTATTGCATTCTGTGTTTCATTGCATATATTACAATTAATATAAATGATACATGTCTCTATATTTACTTAGTGAAGAACGCTATAGGAAGATCAATAAAGATCTTTCACTTTAAATAAGATTTAAAAGACAAAAATATGCATTCCTATGACACGCCATTTATGTTTATATTTCATAAGTTTATAAAGTATTTGTTCATATCAACAGAATCGAGCACTATCGTTAAATAAATATCCTGCTATTTTACAGGGTGAGGCAGTTCAGACTATATATATGGATCTCGTTTGTGCACCTGTAAGTTTTTATTTATTATTTTATTTATTTCTTTATGACATCGCGATCGGTAATTTAATCATGTGTCTGTGTGTCTGTGTGTGTGTGTGTGTGTGTGCAGTATTATATGACTCACATATACTACTTACAATAGTTCTAACTCCAGTTCCTCGCCATTTTTCAAGTTACGTAATAGATACAGCGTGACCATGAACAATATTGAAGGAATGAACTATCCAAAATGAATGATTACATATTTTCATTCTTTGCCTATTGTAGAAAACTTCTCGAAAAAAATTCAATACAAACAGAAACATTATTAGATAATTTATTTTACCGAAAATAATTGTTCTTATGGCAGAATTTCTTGCAGGTTGCACGAAGAAGACATGCAAATCAAAATCAAACAATAACACATTAGACTTTCATTAACTGAATTGTAATTATTTAAATAAATTAATGAATTGAATCGTTGAAAGCCAATTCAATATTTACTCAGGCATTTACAATATTATTTATTTCATAATTTACCTGACAAAATTATAGAGATCTGTAGAGATCTAAGTACTTCTGCATTAAAAACATTTATAGATAACAAAAAATGCTTATATAATTACTTCTGCCAGTGAAATTCTTCAACGTTTCATTTATATTTTAAGTGAGAAAAATAATTCCATTCAACGTTTGAAATATCGTACTGCAAACAAGAGATATAATAGTAACTATTAAAACTTCATTAACAGACATTTATGATGATGTATGTGATTTTGTGTGTAAAATTATTTTAGGTCACTTGGTTGTTCAATTAATGAAAGAAAAAGAAACTGTCTCAGAACACAATCTCGTTGATCTGATGGGGAAAAGCAACTCTCATGGAATCATACATTCGATAAGACGTCCACGATTCAAGGTGTTGTTTGTACAATAGATTAAAAATATACTGAGATTATATAACATATATGTTTAGTGACATATGTTTAATGCTTTGAGATATGTTGATGGATGGGCTATTTTTATTTGAAATATCTCATTTTTTTCTTTCAGATAAATAAACAGATCAGAGTTATTGTCAATGATGTAAACGAATTTGATCCAAAGTTATCATTCCCTGGAGACCTAAATATAACAGAGGTAAGGAACCCACCATAAATGATACGAGTCTAGTGAAATAGCTTCTTATTAATTTTATATCTCCCAAACCCTACAAAATCCATACATCTGATACAAGAATCATGAACCTTTATTTGGTGACCATGCCATTTAAATACAAAAACGAACCTTTCAGAGTGTTGGTAAAATAGCTTAGTGCAGAATATTATATAAACTTGATAAATATATTATTACACTGACAAGAATTTTAAGATTCATCAGTCCAGAACAATGCATAAAAATATCACACCTTGTCGTTTGTTTTGTATACATCCACATTATAACTCACTTGAATCATGTGTGATTATATCTTGCAAATGACATTGTTGCAATCTCTAACATGACTACCAACAGATTTTTATAAAATTTCCCCGTTTAATAACCCTAGGCTATTGCTCCCTCAAAAATAAAATTTTAAAAACAAGACCCTATGCTATTGCACCATCCAAGACTTTTTTTTAAAAACATTTTTCCCTGCCACATAACCCCATGCTATAGAAACCATACTATTGCTCAAAATATTGTAAAAATTTTACCAGCCCTCAACCCAATGGTATTGCACCCACAAAAATAATTTTATAAAAAAAACTATGCTATTGCACAAAAGTTTTACAGAATTTCCCGGCCAACATGAATGAATTTTATCAGATCTGGCTCTGGTTTGTGGTTGTATCTAAAGAATGCTTTGGATAAGTGCCCGTTCAACGGCCAATTGCTTTGAAACTAAAATAGTTTGTGAATGAAACAAATCAAGCAAATAGTCAATGTGGATTGAAATCATACCTAGCATGTGGGTATATCTTGACAGTATATGAGATACATCCAGTGAGGCAGCCATGTTGGGGGTAAGATCTGTACCATTTTCATTCAGGACAAACTGCATATTGCAAACAGTGTTCATTGAAAACCTAAGTTGATATGACCCTCCGTTCAGAATATATAGCGATAACAAGATTTCCATGCTGGCCAATATGGCGGCCATATTGGAGATCAGATTAGTACCATTTTCATGTTGTGACCAACTACATATTGCAATAAGCATTTCATTTAAACCACAGGTCAATATGACCTTAATTTCAGAAGGTGTAGCAATAACAAGACTTTCAAGATGTCCCCCGTGGCAGCCATATTGGATATTAGATCAACACTATTTTCATTTAGGACCAATCACATATCAAAACAAATTGGTTTTTCCTAAATTCCATGTCAATACAACCATCAATCTGGGGGAAATAGCGATAATAAAATTTCCAAGATGTTTGAGGTCGGATTTGCACAATTTTCATTTAGAATCAACTACATATGGTAAAACGTGTTTTCGTGAAAATCCCGAGTCAATATTCCCATTACTTCACAAGTAGTATTGATAACAAGATTCACATTGGATGTCAGGGTGGCACCTGTTTCATTTAGAAGCAATTATATAACATAATAGTGTTTAAGTAGTACCCCATGTCCATACAACCATCCAAGATTTTCGAGATGGCCGCCAAGGCGGCCAATTGGATTTTCGAGCGGCACCATTTTTATGTAAATCTCTTCGGACCTAAGGATGAATCTATGTGTAACAGTTTATCACTTTCCTTCACCCAATGTAGGAGGAGTAGCTATAACAAACACTTGTTTACGGATGCCGGACGCAGGACTGAGGACGGATACAGAACCATCGCATTTATAAGTTCTTCTGGTTTTCGACGAGAATGACTAATAAGTGCATACGTGTCAGACCAACATATTTATATGTACTGGCAAGCTTTGATTTTCCGTTCTTATGTAATGAGTCAAACCGGGCCATCGATGGTATTGGTCAGCAGTGAATTGATGTTTGTAATATGCTCAAGTTTCACTGGCATGTGGACAGAATCTGCTATTTGTCAATTGTAAGAGAGAATATTGTTATTATAGAACACGACGGTGGGTACAGTTGTGTACAGTCTCCTTGACAAAGCATCAGATGAGGACAGGCCCAAGTCGTCGACCACTTTCAACTTCGGAATTCATCCACATCGTATCACTCTGGTAAAATACAATACTATTATCACACGTTTTAACATAGTATCCATATTGTAACCCTTTTGTCAGCATGAAGAATATATATATATATATATATATATATATATATATATATATATATATATATATATATATATATATAGATATATATATATGTAATAATAATAATAATAATAATAATTTTGAATATTTGTCATCTATACAAAATATGCAGATACAGAAACTTATAGGGGACTGTGCAGTTTAATTTTTTATTTTTTGTGTCTAATTTAGTCGCGATGCTTCAAGAGCATTATGATGTCAGTGATGAATATTCAAAGATGATCACTGTTTGCTATGTCACATGCAAAAATATTTCATTCCATATCATAAAAATGGTAATGGCTTGCATTTCTTTCTGAGGGACGAAATGTTGTATTTAAAAAGTATGTAAAGATTTAAAATGTTAAATGGCCTGGATACTATTTAAAATGTTAAATGGCCTGGATACTATTTAAAATGTTAAATGGCCTGGATACTATTTAAAATGTTAAATGGCCTGAATACTATTTAAAATGTTAAATGGCCTGGATACTATTCAAAATGTTAAATGGCCTGAATACTATTTAAAATGTTAAATGGCCTGAATACTATTTAAAATGTTAAATGGCCTGGATACTATTTAAAATGTTAAATGGCCTGGATACTATTTAAAATGTTAAATGACCTGGATACTATTTAAAATGTTAAATGGCCTGGATACTATTTAAAATGTTAAATGACCTGAATACTATTTAAAATGTGAAATGGCCTGGATACTATTTAAAATGTTAAATGGCCTGGATACTATTATATTTTTGTACTCTTGCTTTAGTTGAATTATCATTGGCCCGGAAGTAATAGTTCTTCTGCATCATTTATTGTTTTAGCTTGACGGTATGAGTATATTCAGGCTGAATGATGCCCTACAAGGACGAATAATACTTATTTCAACCCTTGATTACGAGTCAGTCAACAAACTCTTCTACCTCAATGTTTCAGTAAAGGTAAGACTTTCACATTTAAAAGTTGGCGCACCACTGATAAAGTACTGCTAACTTAATTGTTAGAATAAGAATGGGTTTAACTCATTAACCCCTGGAGATTCTTTTCATTTTTGCCTGAAATGGGGGTAGGAAATGCATTTTTGGGGTTACTTCTGAATGCAGCAAAACACATCTGCTTAAGAAAGTTTTTCGTTTAGCCGGATGCATAGGTGTATCAGAAACATTGTTTTTGATTGGCTATTACGCTCGCGCATGTGCAGAAGGGTAAAAGTTGGACTTCTTTTTTTTTTTTTTCCTATTGGATCCCCGATTTTTGTGTCCTGGCCCCTTTTTACTCCAAATCTCAAACTTATCCTACTTTTTGCAAAGGTTCATCTGTCTGTGTGCAGTTCGGACCGGTCTGCTTTAGATCTAAGGCCAAAAAGTCTAAAATCAGGACACAAACTCCGGTTCCGGAACTGGCAATTTTTGACCTAAAAGAAATCGGGTCTCAAAAACTTCATTTTTTTCGCTGTATTTTTTAATGCGAGTAGAAAGTCGACATTATTTGGTATCATTGTAGAGCTACATCTGTCTACTTTCCTGAAATACCATCCACTTTAGTGTATCCTAAATGATGTTCACGTTACAGAGCTCGGAAGTAGGGTACAACCTCACGACGCGTAAACGTGGCGCCAGGGGTTAATGAGTTATGTAGGAATGATATGTTATGAGTTCAACTCAGTCAAAAGAATACACGAATTAATCGAATTATTATCGCCAGCTTGACCCTGCCACTGTGTGAAGAATGTGCAATTTATTGATCATCTAGCTAAAGTTGCATTACAACACAGCAACTAGTACAGTCATAAGCATCTCAAGATTTGTTAAGTACTCATACCTCCCCATGATCATGAATGGGAAAGAATTTTGAAATACATATTTATAAATCATTATGACTTATAATACAACCGGCCATAACATTGACAGAGTAAAAATTAAGTGTCTGTTTTTCGTTCAAAAAAAATTCCCGCAAGATACCATATACATCTGCTGTCGTTGCCTAACTTTGATTACATACTTGTCTATGATGCCATCTAAAGATAAAACTGCGTGATAACATATCCCATCTGCATATTAAAATAACTATATTGATGCTAATGAGAAGGAAATAAGAGTAAATATAAAATTATTTTCTTAGAGTGACGCTCTCAAGTACCAATTCACATAGATGTAATGCAAGTAATAATTCACATATATGTAATACAAGTACCAATTCACATAGATGTAATACAAGTACCAATTCACATAGATGTAATACAAGTAATAATTCACATATATGTAATACAAGTACCAATTCATATAGATGTAATACAAGTATCAATTCACATAGATGTAATACAAGTATCAATTCACATAGATGTAATACAAGTACCAATTCACATAGATGTAATACAAGTAATAATTCACATATATGTAATACAAGTACCAATTCATATAGATGTAATACAAGTATCAATTCACATAGATGTAATACAAGTACCAATTCACATAGATGTAATAAAAGTACAAATTCACATAGATGAAATACAAGTACTAATTCACACAGATGTAATAGTTATGAGAGATACCCTTGAAGTAAAGGTGAGAACAAATATTCTGCCAAGTTTATAAAGACGAGGATGTCAAATGCACGAAAACGTTAAACTGTGTCTAAATCCACAAGTGATTCCCAAGGCTTTCATTTATATCAACATATATGCACATTTTAATCATTTCACGTTTTGAAATCATTTACTCTTGAACAATAATTAAATATCTACCTATGTACTATACTTAATTGTTCAGAGTTTTCTGTAGAAATGTTCAATTTCTCTAACTTTAGGATACTGTTGACACGAAAGCCAGAACTTCCTATGTCACCTTAAAAGTGAATGTCATTGATGTCGACGACCAAGGCCCGGAGTTTGTCTATCCCGGATGTGACTCACCATGTCTGGTACCAGAATACACCGCCATAACAGAACTTTCATACACGGTACTCAGTTGGATATTTCTTTCATTGTAATACGTCATCCAAATGGGTATGCATTATAAGAAAATAAATATGTTAAACAATGTCCCTATCATGCAAGTTTTGAATAACAGATTATAATTATGCAAGCACTTAATGTCAAGAAAGATTATGAGTTTAAATCTGAGATTTTAAATACTTTTTCAACTGGATGTCCAATATTGCGTTTCATAGCAATATGCTGAAACCTTATTTTTTTCCCAGAAAGTAAATGAAGATTAGTGTATTACAAGGTACTACTTTTTCATTATCAGGGCCCGTTAAATGTTCAACCTGCAGCGATCAGAGCTCGAGACCTTGACACTATGAACCATCCAATCGTCTACAGCTTCTACCATGGTAGTATATTAATACACCTCACATTTTCTTTTATAAATTGATAGCAGGTGTTACCATTCTAGTAATAATATTAATTTGCTAACGTTTATTGGTTCATAGAAGAATTCATTTCTGTAGAGCTCACTAAGCAGATCCCATCTAGATCAAATTCAAGGAAGATTTCATTTTTATTCATTATGATGAGAGCTATTTAAGGAGGGAAGTTATGAATCTTTTATAATACGAGACTCTTTTTTGACAAAAAGCCTGATGACTACTTAAACACTTACTGTGTCTTTGTGTCCCTGGCAAAATCTCCAGATAGTATTCACCAATACTGCGCTACTATTGACCTTTCTTTAAACTTGTCATCATTTTGCTTTCGGGAATTTGTATTTACGACTTCAGACTGTCCGGACTCATCGAAATATATTTGTACAAATATTCCTTACACATGTGCTACTAAAGAAAATCTTATGTTCTTTTTGTTAGGGGTGTAACGATTACACGGATAACCATTGACGGTTCAAGTATTAGTGGTAACCAGTTAACCGACATTCACCTCCTTCTCACTTCCTATAACCAAGCATATTTATTGCGCAAATGTATAAACAAATTGAAAATGTGAATAAACATTCTGACTCCAAGCCTTTTCTTCAAAACCAAGCCTTAAACATGAATTGAAACATTGTAACACATCTGCCATAAGATGTAGCCCAGTACTATACATATACCGTAATTCGCTATTTTGAGATATAATACAGAAGTGTTAGTTGGAATGTACTCTGATTAACATTGTTCGGGTGTGCTGCGGTTTTGCGTTAAAGCCATTTGAAAGGTAGCAATACAAGTTTAACATTTAACGTTGTGGTGATCCTGACAATCATCACGACTGGTACTGATAAATGCATGAAATGTCGGTTAATATAACAAACACACACAAAAAATGTGGGATGTATACGTTGAGCTCATGCACAAACATGTGGGAAATATCTTTGTGTCTGCAAGTGTAACATGTAATTTTTACAAACTGGAAAACTTTGATTATGCTGTAATTCTTGCCAGGTCACACTCCATTCTATGAGCTGTTTCCGACTGCGATTACCGTAATACGGGTAACCGTTAAGAAATGTACTAACCGTTTCAGCAATACTTTTTTCAGCAGCAGTGTCATTATTTAAGAACTGCTATTTAATTATTGTGAAATGTTTGCATAACTGGCGCAGTAAAATCTATTTTGAAGTCGTCTCCTAATATTTTTTAAAATAATTAATATAGCGCAACCATTCCCATGCGACTTCTCTCTCTCTCTCACACACACACACACACAAACACACACGCACACACCGATGAGAAAGATATCTTTTACTTTTTCCGAGAGTATATCAATTAGTCGCAAGAATTATTAGAGAGATACGTGCTACATAAGCTAACTAAGATACAATCCAAAGCTAAGACTCATCGGCTGTTTTTACATTCGATACAATTTCTGATCTGATATTCATTCATTTCACCGCCTTAGCAAAGTTGTTTTACTTTCATCAGATACATCTGATGGTTTCATCAGTATAGACATAAACAACTGTACCATCTATCAAGTCAGACCTGCTTCTCAAGCCAAATGGATATCGCAAAGATTAGTCATAAAGGTAATCGAATCCCCCTACTCATTAGGAAATAATGTTCACAAAAAGTACCCACAATGTTTCCTGATCAATATATATTATTTAATATAAATTTCAGGTGTAGACAGAAAATTTCATGTATTTTGGATGAAAAATGTCGAAGTAGTAACTACTTAACATTTTTACCTGTTTTATCGTGATATAATCACCTTTACCTTTCAATGCAATCGAGATTACGCGATAACTCTCATAAAGCCGGCAGTAGTATTAGACACGATTTTTAAAAAAATGTAAACACTATATTCTAAAGTCATCTGATGGCTGCATTTTATATAATATAAAATCAATTTATTTATTTAGATTGAGTTGCAGCGAATGTGTTAGTCTAGAAAATTGTCTACTTTCATTTTTATTTTAAATTCGTGTTAAATGACAACTGGAGTTACTCCACGGTATGTATTTTATATGTAAATAAATCTTCATCTGGCGTCATTTCATACTGTTTTAATTTCAGATAGGTTTATTATGAATTAGAGGAAAGATACAAAGCAGGTAAATAGTCACTTGAGCAAACCTGAGCAAACCAATAATAATGGACGCATATTCTCAACTATCATACCAATAAAACCTTTCTGTAAAACATGTATTTTTCTATCGTATTCAGGCAGCAGAGGTGAGAAGTAGCCAGCCAGAAGCACTTGCTATACTTATGGTAAGAATACGTGAAAGGGATCCTGCCCTAAATGGAACGAACACCATACAGGGAGAAGCTCTAGCAGAGGACAATGGCATTCTTATATCAGCAATTATCGCTCTCTGTGTCGTACTTGGTCTAATTCTCATCGCCTCTGCAATCGTTGTTTTCCTAATGTGTTACCGGTACCGGAAGACAGTCTATCCAGAAGAAAATCATCCTGAACCGGTCACCGAGGAGGAGGAAATTCAATCTGACAATGGAGATGAAGCATCTCCTGATAGAGATCCTCTCTTTACTGTGTTTCAGAAGAGCAGACATGGTATTCTTCCGCCACTACCGATGAAAGATACTGGCACAGGAACAGATGACGCTGAAACTGGAAACAAAAGGCGGTCGAGGAAGAGAGCGAAAATTAAAGAGCCGGAAATCTATGACGGGACAAGAGAGTATGAAATGAAGGCCGATCCGGAATTCTTCTCGTCCACCGACAAGTCAAAAGTTAAGAGATCAACAAAGAGTTTTCACACCCGAACCGACCACATCGTGGTCAGCAACGACAATACTGAATTGGAATAAATATTGATTTTCTCTGAGCAAAAAAGAATTCAAATGGGAGCCATCTGGACAAAGTATATGTGAAACTTTGGTGATACATGAATAACCCCCAGCTTTTATAAATAATCAAGTGTAAATAATTGTAACATTTTCTAAATATAATAAGTTTTAGGAGTTGGAGAATGTGTGTAAGTCTTTATTCTGCTCCCTTGTACACTGAATTCCAAGTACTTTTAAAGAATGTTAAGTGCGCTTTATCATTTTAACATTAGAAGATGAAGTTAACAGAGTTACCAGATTTTGTAACACCACCACCACCCAAAACAAAAGAAAAAAAGAGGAAAAAAAAGGATCCTTAATTTTATTCGCATTTAAGGAATTAAATGTACATTCATGGAAATCACTATTGAAATCAGTAGCAGTAACACAGAAAATCGATATAGACATTATGTTGGGGTTTTTTTTTTTGTTTAAATCATCCTTCCAGATTGCAATATTTTCAAATACCAACAATATTTTGAAAAGGAAATTAAGCAGTATATGCATGAACTAGAAAGAAGTGGTCATTTTAACAATGTTAACTTTGATAATGAAAAAACCCGCAATTTGGCATTATCCATATGCATATCGGCAATTATGGCGACAAATCAGTACAATGCGGAAATATCCGTACATGTGATCAGCCTGATTTAATTGAATGTGATCTCTGGGTATTGATTTAACTACTCAAAATAATCAGACTTGATGAGTAAATACAAAGTAAAAACACTGAAGTCCTAGAACGTTATTTTTCAGACATTTAGGGACCATAATTAAAAAAAGAACAGTGGAAAGAGTTTGGTAATATATAGTTTTGCTCATATGTTATCAGTCATATATTTTTTAAACTGTGACATCTGTAGGCGATTCATGTAGCAATATCAATTCTTATCGCTCAGTTTTGTTTGAAGCTCAAAAAGGAAATGACGGCAGTAGAATAGTTATTGATAGATAAAGATATATATATATGTTTGCAATTATTACCTTTTATATATCGATAATACTTGTTTGCCAATTACAAAATAGGAGGGCATACTTTTAGCGGGAGAAAGAATAGCAATTGCTTGTGCTTGAAAGTTATTTCTTTTTCTAACTAGTTCAAAAACATTGCATAACATTGTAGGAATTGTCGTACATATTAACAATGCTTAAATAACTCTTCGTTTGAATAATAAAAACCTCTAAGCAGAGTATATTCAATTTTAAAGATGTGTCTATACAACATTT
Source organism: Margaritifera margaritifera (assembly GCA_029931535.1). Taxonomy (NCBI): domain Eukaryota; kingdom Metazoa; phylum Mollusca; class Bivalvia; order Unionida; family Margaritiferidae; genus Margaritifera; species Margaritifera margaritifera. The sequence continues at coordinate 584,009 of JAQPZY010000971.1, read as the reverse complement.
TGCAACTCTTTCAAACACGTTTTGATTTAAGACAATAAATGGATGGGCAAACGTGGAACATATGACTAAGCAACTTGCAATTTCTTTGATCAAGTACAGACAACTTTTTTTTTTCAAGTGAAATGAATTGAAACTTAAATTTTTATTAAAATCTAAATATACTAAAGCATTACATCACTCTAAGCTTTATTCACATGTTCATGTAATACCTAGAAAATATTAATGTTTGGTGAATGAGGCAAACATTAAGATACACAGGTGAAATATAGAAGATTGGAACCATTATTTTGATTACTTTTTGCTTATATAAAAACATAGACATTTTATTTAGTTACATCTTTTGTCAATACAAACTGAAAGACTATTTCTTTTACCAACAGTTAGCTTCTTCAGCGCTGATGTTTCATCCAGACTGGTTTAATTCATAAATATAATAATATCTCTATTAGTTTGAGCCATGGTAAGAAAGTCCTTCGGATTGGAGTAATGGTTCACTATACATTTATTTCTATACAGGCTCGTGTTCTCTTTCTCATTTTTTTTTTTAAAATACGATTATTGTTTGTTCGTTTTTTTTGGAGGGGGGGGGGGGTTGTTTTGTTTTTTATTTTTATTTTTTGGCTCATCCCTAAACCCATTGAACAATTAGATTCTATTTTTCAATTTTGAAAACAATCTCTTTGATGATATAAATGTAGTACAAGTCATGTGAATAGTGTTCTTACTGGGTTCGTGTTGTAGCTAGATTTAATTTTACAATCGTCGTTATTTATAATTTGTATATATTTATATTTAGCTGATTGTTTTTAAATATACAGTGCTAAATAAAATGTTACCATACAAAGAATGGCTTTACTGTAATACATACTTTCTCTTATTTATTCTTCATCTTTGTCATTTAGACAGCGATTAGATATGTGACTTACTAGATTTTACACACAAACATAATACGTTTTGCAGGGTTCATGAGGATTGACTGATTGATTAATTGATTGGTTTTGCTGTTTTAGGGCACAACAACACATGAAGGTTATTTAGTGCGGAGGTAACTGGAAGCTATAAATGTACTCGACGCCGACGTTACAGAAGAAGTATACATGTAGATGTACTTACATCTTGTTGCCTGATAACACAAATAATACAGGAAGAATAAATTCTAATATAAAGGATAAAAAAAAGGCAAAAAAAACCCCATTCTTTAAAGGACAAATTTAAGTTTCTGATGCCAAGTCACCAGTAATGTTTGTTTGAGAGGACTGCCATTTACTGTTTGCATATGTGTGTGTGTGTGCGTATATATATATATATATATATATATATATATATATATATAGAGTGAGAGAGAGAGAGAGAGATCACGGGTCCATATACTTAATTAATTCTGAGGCCCCCTTGAAAATATGGAAAAATCATGGTCACACATCAAACATAGGAATTTCCATTGAATTGCTATCCGAGATTACCAATTACATTTTCATAAACGTAAATTAGATATTGCTGCATACGATGGTTGCTGGAAGAAGTTAACACATTGTTTTTATACATCATATGAGATATAGATAGTTGATTAAATTTGTATTAAGCGGAAAACATATTTAGGAATTCTCTGACAATACAATATCAAAGATAAATTAAGGATTTATAATACTTACTAGCTGACATTAACATATCTTTACCTCGTATTAGCTTTTGTCCAGAAAAACTTTCTAGATCTTATGAACAGACCAGATGATGCGATGGGAGAGTTAGAAATCTCGCCTTTTCTAATTTCTTCTGATAATCTCTTTATTGACTTTTAAAAAAGCATCAATGTAGATTTAGCTACTCAAACATGTCCTTTTGATGTGTAAAAATGTTTAATTGTATGCATGTTGTTATAGTATTACTAAATATTTGGGTCAGTCAGTCGATTCTCTGACTCCTCTCTTCTTATCTTCTTCTCATTCCCCTAAATGGACTTTTCATTGTCCTAACAACTGCATACCACTGATGCAATCATCTTTGGGTAGTATTTGGATAAACGTCGTTTAACTGAGAATATATTTGAAAATTGGGATATGCTTCATTAAATTAACTAGAAAAAAAGAAAAATGAATAAATAAACAAATAGACACAACGATAGAATGTTTCATATCATACCGACCGATCATATCTGGGTCTATGTTAAACTTTTCTCCTGGCATCAATAATTAATTTCTTGAATCGTACCAGTGTACCTTATAGCATACCAGAAGTTTCTGAGAAACAGTAGCACCACGTCATATCGATAGGCCAGGAAGTGTCCTGAAAATATATGTCCACTTCCACGGAACTCTTAAGACAATTGCACCACTCTCTTTGTCGTACTTGGTCTTTTTTAACCAGGCTGCTCTAAGATGGAGACTAATAGCCTTTCGCGCCTCTCGTCAATCCAGTCACTCAGCTATTTGTCAAGTTTTGGCAGCAGTGCTGGTTGGCTACAACTGGAGTGCTTTGATCTTGGCATGCTGAGGATGGTCCTTCTGGCGGTTGCATACTCTGATGGTTGACGTATTGACAACTTGGCTATGATTTACAGCGAGCAGACTTACTGAGGAAGTAATATTTGTATACAACAGAGGGATTTAAATTCTTAACGGTGGGTTACTTTCAGAAACAATCACAATTAAATCGCCAATCAATAGCTTTATTATTTAATTAATTTAATTTAATTGGTTTTTAATACAGTAGGTTTACATGACAACTGTCGGATGGAATGAAAAAGCTAGTAATATTATAAAATATGATGCAAGGGCGAACAGATTAGATTTTGAAGTTTGTTCGTTAACATACTGCTGGAGTTTTGCAACATTCAGGAAATCAATAAACCATCACGTTTATTTGTTCTGGCAACACCATAAGTATTACAGACAGCATCTGAGGAGCTACAGACAAGAGGGCGAGGTTTTGATGCTGAATAGTATGGTGCGTTTTACACACGGCAAGATAGATTTTTACATTCTTAATTCCAAACTATATGTGCGTAGTATCTATGGCCGTGTAAAATACACGTTCCTGGCAATGCCGTATATGTTTACAAATATTCTTTACATACGCATTTTAAAAGTTTGAAACTAATATCCGTCAGCTAAGACCATATCTCACTGCCTTAACTAATTTGCAAGAGTACCACAGACGAAATTCAATCACTTTAGCGTGAAAAAGAAATGTCCTGCACCTTTATCAGCAAGAATATGTGTTTTGTCTCAAATCTTCTATATAGAGAAGTTTGTAATATTGTTGGCTTTTAATCGTGATATTCTTTTTATCAATTATCATATTCATTTGGATTATATACTTGCGCCTGGACGGAAGAAAATGTCCCTTCGGGCATACAATTTACATTTTCTACAAGATCAATTATTCCTCAATATAATGCAGTTCATTTTAAGCAAAGCGAATGCCAACACAGAGATAATGGTTTGAATGCACGATGAAACAACGTCATGACGTTACAGATTCCTTTTTATTATATACTTCATAAATAGTCCCATTGGTTTAACGTTGTTTATTTGTTCTGGCAACACCATAAGTATTACAGACATATTCAGCGATATTGACCACAGTTAGGTAAAAATATTCACCGCTTCCTTATATGGTAAACACGTGCCCGCATTGGATGAACTACTTCTGGCTACGACTAAACAAAAATGGCGACGGAAACGTGGAACGCTGACCACGTCATAAATGTGATCGCCACCAGATGCCGACAAAGACTGTAACGCTTTCTACCTGACACCAGTGCTGGAGAATCAGTAGATCTAGCTCTCATCCAAATAAAACAAGCTATCATACAAATTAAATAAAGAAAATATGAATACGTCCAAAGATTTAAATTGCAAGGAAAAAATAGAAAATAAATACGATTTATAAAAAATATTGAAAATCGACCGCAAGTGATCGCAAGTTGCTGTTGTCAGAACGAGAGAGAGAGAGAGAAAGTCAAGCACACATTTGATACAATCTATCAGCAAACAACTTCCCTTTCACGTAAACAGTGCACTTTCATCCACTCTAAATGGCATTGTTTAATCCTTTACTCGGCATTTAATGAAACACAAGCGACTCCAAAACGAATCTATATCCATTTTTTGAGGTATTATCCAGGCCCGATATACAACAATACCCTGGCAACAGTCATGACGAACACTGCACTTTCAAATTTACCTGTCACAGTGACAAGCAGCATTGAGACAATCACAGCAGCATTGTGACAATCACAACAATACTGTAACCTTAGTCTGAATTTTTCTGGCTCATCTTTTTATAATGGTATCTTCAACTTCATTGATGTATTGCGTCATTATTTCCTAATATCAATATTTCGTTATGTTTCTTCGGCTACATGACATTCCATCTTCTTTAGCAAACTAAGTTTCGTTCAGTGTTGAATGAGTATTACCCCATGTACGGGTACACCTCTATAGCAGTAAAGTAGCGTGTATAATACGCGGTGTTCAGATTGTATACATTAAATGAACGACGTGCAAAATGTTCAATTAAACGTTGAAATATATTTATTCTTTCAATTGTGTTATTCCTATAACATAACAGAATGACTAATATGATTGCTTTAAAGTAGATAATAAAAAGGTTATTGATTGAATATTAAAAAAATATTGGGCCCTCGTTCATGTGGCGTAGAATGCCGTCGTAAGCTCGGGTATTCTGCTCCACATGATCTGGGGTCCAATATTTTTCAATACTCAGTTATAACCTATACGTATCACGTCATTTTTTTTTTTTACGATGATGGCATACTGACTGAAGGGACTTTTTCTCGCGTCACAGCTGAGTGAGAGAGGCCTCCGACACTGACAAGACCGTAGTGTAACTGAATCCAGTTATACTGGACAAGAGATTTTATTCCCTCAGACAACTAATGTAACCATGGTTAGGGAACCTTGGAATGGTATAATTTACTTTGCAACTAAGTCTCTGAGATATGAATGGCTAATTAAATAAGGTCCATTTCACCATAGTGCCATAATAAGGAGGTTAGTTTAAAGTCTTTTCAATTAAAGGTTGAAACGAAAGGATACTGCAAAAATCCTAACAATAGAGGACATCATGCCATAATTTAAGAATTATGTAGATGATATAGCACAAAACTTGTCCCAGAAACTACAATGTGGAGCGATTATGATCGGCTTTAAAATAAAGGCGGCAATTCGAAAAATAAATATACAAGCCATACCATTCTGCTACACATTTCAATTTTGTCATTAGTGTGCATTATTATAATGGTCAAGGTAGCTACAATTTGCTTTTTATTTTTAACGGTAAAAACAACCGAACAAACTTTCATTTGTATAAAATACAACAACAAAAAAATAGGGCTAGAAAGTTTCTATTTTTACTTTAATAAATACACCTTGCGCTGTACACATCTGATAAAGAAAATAGTTTCCAAACTAACTCTTCTAGACTTTATCGGCTTTCAAAATATAAGTGTCAAAAACAAATTAGTTCCATTTTCCTATGACATTACCCCCCCCCCCCCCCCACGTGTTAGATATTTGGACAGTTGTGGTTGGTGTATAGCCATCCAAATATCTAGCACGTGGTAGGAAGGGTCAGAGGAAACTCAAACTACATACAAATGTAAGCCTGTAAGCCTGATTTAAATAAAAAAAAAAAAAAAAGAAAAAAAGAAAAAAAAAAGCAATGTAGAATTAGGTTACGATTGTTAGAACGGGACATTTCTCAAATCGAATTTTCATTTGGTGTGTTAAGCACACCGAATGGGACTTATTGCCTCTGTAGCGACAAAACTTGCCGAGCAAATAGTACTCATTGATAAGCATAACTAATTGAACCCCAGTATTTATTTTGACCAAGTTCCAGCCGATTAATTATGCACTTGTCTACATTTATAAATATAAAAGTAAGTTATCTCTGAATACGTTTCTAGTGCCATGTCGTCTAAGTTGCGTGAGTAAAATGTGCTCAACTTTTTCAGCCTATTAAAACAAAGGCTATGTATTGAGTTCCTTGAAAGATCTCGTATTTTCTTTGGCAGCATCTTCAAAATGCATTCAATGAAATATATTTGTATTTTAATTCAACTTTTCGTATTTCATCATCAGTGGCCAATGGTTTTCACGAAAGGTAAGTAAAAACAAAGTCCGTTTATGCATTAATTCTAAGTTTTTACATATTTTCTTCTTTTTTATATACTGTTGCATTATTATTATTATTATTATTAATATTATTATTGTTACGATTTATATTCTTCTTCTTCGTCTTCTGCTTAATATTGTTGTTGTTGTTGTTGCTGTTACGATTGTTATTGTTATTATTATTTTTGTTGTTACGATTGATATTATTATTATTATTATTGCTTTTATTATTATTATTATTATTATTATTATTATTATTATTATTATTATTTACTAGCATATCACGGCATCAAAAATAAAGTTTTAGTTTACATTTTTTAGTTTTCAAATAGCTGTTTTGTACCTACAAGCTGTTTCTTTGTATCTACAAGCTGTTTTGACTTATTTCGTTTCCTTATTCGTGTTTCCTCTCTTATCAACATCACCGTACTTAATGTTGTCGTCATTATTATCGCTTTTGTTGTCGTCGAATACAAAAACATGCAGAGCTTTATTTATGTTTCCTTCGTTTTAAAAGATGGTGTTTGCCAAGAGAAATTACAGAACATTACAAAGTTTGTCAAAGTTAAAGAAACAGACGGAAATGGTAAGCATCGTTTTTAATTTTCACACGTGTCATTCATTTGTTGTCTCCCACATTCGACTTGTTATTAATGGAAAACTAACAAGCTAACACACACCCATACACATATTTACATACATCATATATATATATATATATATATATATATATATATATATATATATATATATATATATTGGTTTTGTTTGCATACATTATAAGCTTCCTCAAACTTCCGCGGTAATGTTTTATTTCTTTTTAATGGCACTTGATTGTCGTTTACATATTATCAGATTCCATCTTCAACCCTCCGTCTTTTGGATTATGTTTCTTATATATATTCAAAACTGAGATATGTTTGTACAATTATTGTCTAGATGCTGTATTTGGTGCCTTCCGAAACATGAACACATTTTTAAATTCAGCAATAGATAGAAATGTTTCGAAATCTAACTTGACAGTTTCGAGTACTATTTTGAAAGCACAAAAATTCTTCGCAGAGATGTGATATATCCACGTTTTAAATGCAGTGAACATAGTAGAAATCAACGTACAGCTTTACTCCAGAGACGGTTTCAAAAGCAATAGTCATGATTGAAAAGGAAGTAAACTTTCGTCCCCTACTGACATTAGAACAGGGTCTACGCAGATTACAGCATCCATCGCCTTGCCTGCACATACCAAACCTCATATTCGTGCGTAGTAGAATCACTCACCTGACGACTCAGTAATTAACTCTTATCTTAATCCAAAGTCACTCCATATTCGTCTGAGAGAAATCAAGGCATATATCAAGATAAAATAGAACGTTACAGATATGCACCGGATAGCGGAAAATGATAATAGCATTCGATTCTCATTAGGAGGTTGATGCCTGGAGGCAAGGCGACGGGTGTCGTAACCCGCGGAAACCCGGGTTCGATTCTCAGTATGGGACGAATTGAAAATTCTCTAACATGTATGATAATACTATTTCACCGTATACAATTTCACTTCATATTATCACGCATCGTCCCATAGGATCATGTAATAGCACTGTCCATCCTGCTGCATATCTGTAACTCTTTACCAAAGATAATTCAAAAGAAATAGAACACACCTGATACATTTAAAGTAGTTACAGGCGATCACTGACCACAACTTTGAGATTTAAAAATAAAGAAGAAAATAAATACATGTAAAATTTAATTGAAATCAAATTGAAATAAATGAAAATAGGCAACTGTATTTCATCTACCGACTTACATGCAGATGAAACCACTCTATCAGATTTCAAACAGCTAAAATCAGACCTAGAGGTCTCCCTTCAGATAGCCTTACTTAGAATAGATTTTTGGTGTAAGGAAAATGGCATGAAAGTAAACACGGACAAGACTAAAGTATTAATGATTACTACTCAACAAAAAAGAGCAAAATTGGAAAATAGCAATTTAAATCTTAAGTTGAATAAAATTTGTCTACAAATGGTTACCCATGACAAAATCCTTGGAGTGATGGTTGACAACAATTTGCAATGGAATGAACATATTCAAGTCATATATCATAAAGTCAATTCATGTCTCTAGTTATTAAGCAAGATAAAGCCATATCTATCAACTAAATATGGGTTAATATATTACAAAAGCTGTTTACAACCATACCTAGACTACTGTAATGTTATCTACAACCATACCTAGACTACTGTAATGTTATCTACAACCATACCTAGACTACTGTAATGTTATCTGGAGAAACACTTCTGACAAGAATATTTGCAAATTATTCCGCTTGCAAAAAAGAGTTTGCAGACTCATCCTAGATGACGCTGAAAACATTCTAAATGCAATGAATGATATTAAAATGCTAACAGTAAGAGAACAAATACTGTTGAGAAAGGCTAGACTTATGCACAAAGTTTCAAACAATATGGCCCCATTATATCTCAAGGAACTATTTCAGGCTAGAAAACCAGGCAATCATCTCAATTTAAGATCAATTTCAGCTAACCACCTTTCCATTCCTAAACCAAATAAAGAACTCTTTAAGAAAAGTTTTCAATATTCGGGGTCACTAATTTGGAACAGAGTCCGAAAGGAAATTAGAGAAAGTACACATATAAATGCATTTAATTATAATCTAATTCAATGGATGAAAAGTGGAACCTGTTTGATTTGACAAATGCATTACAACTTAAAGTATAAATTCTCAAACTTTCCACTTTGTTGTCCAATTATATTTGTACTGAATAAGGTTACCGACCTTTGCGGTAACGATGTAATATTGTAATAAGTCACATGACTGAGTGAAGGGGAAAGAAGGTGCATAGTCGTTTTTGAAATATGAACTGACTCTGCAAATAGATGACAAACAGTTGCTTATATGTTTCCCTTTTTACTTACGTCTATGTATAACCAACAATTACATCAACGTTTGCCACGCGGACCACCTCGGCTATTTCTGCCCAACAAAAATATGCCCCGGATGTATGTCGGCAGAGTAATTTACAGAAAAATCATACAGTGTGTTCACCGGAAATGTCTTCGAAAAAAAACTGCAATCTGTTCGGACTACTTCGACTATTTCTACGAGTGGATTGACGGTAGGATTGGCCGAGAAGTTGCGAATTAAAAAATAGCATGATGCATTCGCAACTTTTTGGTCAATCATTGTTTCGTAAATAGCCGAGGTGGTCCGAACTTCATAAGCTCAAACTTCATAAGATCCGGTGTTTTCATTTAGGGGGAACTCTACAGATATTACGTGCTTCTGAGAGAGTGACAGGTGTAAAATGAAGTTGTTTGCATTTGCAACATGCACAATGGAGAGAATGTTGGCATATCTCTATGCTACTTTCATGTACTGTGGCTGAAATTTCTTTGCATAGTGTATTTGTGGAAATTGGACATGATCTAAGCACACATCAGACAGAAATGGCCGCTGCAAAGTACTCGAAAACTCAGCGTGAATTAGTCAAAAGTGCACTATTTTCAGCAGTTATTAAAATAGGGAAACGAATTTGCCAGAGTAGGCAATACCAGCATCTGAAAATACAATGAATGAATTACAAAATATATAAAAAGTAAAAAAAAGTTATGTTCTTTTTTTATTTTATTTACCTCTGAAGTCCAGGAAGTGAAAATGACCAAGCGGAGCTAGGAGTTTTTGAGAGGTGCACATCTTAAGTAAGACCAAGCTAAATACTCTATAACCCAAATTGCACCAATCAATCATACACCAAAATAAAGGGAATTAAAAGTTCTTTTAACAATACCTAAGATATACAAGGTCTTTTTTAAATAGCCAGGACAACCAATGAGGAAAACCTGGGAAATTCTTTTTCTTTAAAAATCTAATCCATGCAAAATACGAAACTAAGGAGCACCACCTTACGCATTATGGGATTGCGGACTAAAGGCAAGATTTACTGACCTCCGAAATTGAAGAGCTTGACAACTAGTCTGGTACCCTGATCTTCTTCACAAACTACGAAGAGACATTTCGTAGCTTGTGAAGACGATCAGGCTACCAGACTAATTGACATCATGCAAAAACTACGCACCTCCGAAACTGAAGATATGACTTTAGGTATCACGGTACCAATTGTTTTTCCATAGACCTTAATGTTAACATTTGGTGAAATAAATATACCTTCTCTCCTATTTTAGCATGCATGTCACACACTGTCATAGAGAGCAATGTTAGATTGTCAATTTGACAGTGATAGAACCAGGTACTCCATTGCATTTAAGAGAGATAACTCTGCTGGAACTAGACAGGGGTCAGAGTTGTCCAGTCACAACAGACACATTTTCAGTGATGTGCAACACATTTTTAAAAAATCATAAAAAATGCAAAACATGATCTACATATGAATTGACATAATCTCACATGTTGCTAAGAGACTCAACTTTTTTTTAAGCCAGACAGAAACTACAACTCTTACATAATACACCAATCACAGCTAGTTTTGTTGTTTATTTCTGAATACAATGTTCCCTACACCTTAAGCTCCAGTGGACCCCCTGGGCTTGCGCAATTGGTACCGTGATACCTACAGAAGTGCTCCAATGAGCATAGCAATTTTATGTTTTGCAAAAACACGTTAGCACATATTTACAAAGAATTATACTTAGTTAAAAATTACAATCAAGACATATATTAGATTGACTTTAGCAAGTCATCGCAACAAAATACGTAAAGAGGCAATGTATTTGGAACTATTTTGCTAGATTTTTAACATGCTTACGTGTCCGCCAAGCTGGTCGGCGTAGGGATAATATCCAGATTGGATTGTTATTGCGAGATAGCAGAGACGCTCACTTAGCGGCGATGGTGCAGAGTGCTATCAGCTTACATTTGCGAATGTAACGCGGTAGGGTTAATGAAGGGAAACAACTCAGTTATAACTGAAAGACTTGTAAGGGCCGTTATTATCTCGTCTTAGAGAATTTATATCCCGTAGCAAGAACTATTGCACAGACATGCACAATAATTTCTTTGATAAAAGAATTTAATATTACACTGGATTAAATCCCACTATATTAACTTCTAGATGCCTTGATTTATGTTAGAAGAATGCAGAGTGACTGTGTATTAAGATGTGAGGCAATTACTAGGTCGCCATGCGAGTGTCTGTTACGCACGAATGCTTATACCTAAGACTGGGTTCCATTATTTTTGGAAGCTGTGCGCTTAGTCGAAATGGTGTGGGGGCTCGTGCGTGTAGGTAAGGCGCGGAGATTAGGACTCCATTCTCAGCTGGGGACTAATTAAAAATTGTCTAACCTGTATGATAATATTCTCCACCATATCTCATTTAACCACTTCATATTATCGCGGATCCTCCTGTAAGATTCACGGATATCACTTTTCGCTCTGTCTGGTGTATATCTAACTATATATATAGAGAGATAAATAAATAGATGGATATATATATATATATATATATATATATATATATATATATATATATATATATATATATATATATATATATATATTGGTTTTGTTTGCATACATTATAAGCTTCCTCAAACTTCCGCGGTAATGTTTTATTTCTTTTTAATGGCACTTGATTGTCGTTTACATATTATCAGATTCCATCTTCAACCCTCCGTCTTTTGGATTATGTTTCTTATATATATTCAAAACTGAGATATGTTTGTACAATTATTGTCTAGATGCTGTATTTGGTGCCTTCCGAAACATGAACACATTTTTAAATTCAGCAATAGATAGAAATGTTTCGAAATCTAACTTGACAGTTTCGAGTACTATTTTGAAAGCACAAAAATTCTTCGCAGAGATGTGATATATCCACGTTTTAAATGCAGTGAACATAGTAGAAATCAACGTACAGCTTTACTCCAGAGACGGTTTCAAAAGCAATAGTCATGATTGAAAAGGAAGTAAACTTTCGTCCCCTACTGACATTAGAACAGGGTCTACGCAGATTACAGCATCCATCGCCTTGCCTGCACATACCAAACCTCATATTCGTGCGTAGTAGAATCACTCACCTGACGACTCAGTAATTAACTCTTATCTTAATCCAAAGTCACTCCATATTCGTCTGAGAGAAATCAAGGCATATATCAAGATAAAATAGAACGTTACAGATATGCACCGGATAGCGGAAAATGATAATAGCATTCGATTCTCATTAGGAGGTTGATGCCTGGAGGCAAGGCGACGGGTGTCGTAACCCGCGGAAACCCGGGTTCGATTCTCAGTATGGGACGAATTGAAAATTCTCTAACATGTATGATAATACTATTTCACCGTATACAATTTCACTTCATATTATCACGCATCGTCCCATAGGATCATGTAATAGCACTGTCCATCCTGCTGCATATCTGTAACTCTTTACCAAAGATAATTCAAAAGAAATAGAACACACCTGATACATTTAAAGTAGTTACAGGCGATCACTGACCACAACTTTGAGATTTAAAAATAAAGAAGAAAATAAATACATGTAAAATTTAATTGAAATCAAATTGAAATAAATGAAAATAGGCAACTGTATTTCATCTACCGACTTACATGCAGATGAAACCACTCTATCAGATTTCAAACAGCTAAAATCAGACCTAGAGGTCTCCCTTCAGATAGCCTTACTTAGAATAGATTTTTGGTGTAAGGAAAATGGCATGAAAGTAAACACGGACAAGACTAAAGTATTAATGATTACTACTCAACAAAAAAGAGCAAAATTGGAAAATAGCAATTTAAATCTTAAGTTGAATAAAATTTGTCTACAAATGGTTACCCATGACAAAATCCTTGGAGTGATGGTTGACAACAATTTGCAATGGAATGAACATATTCAAGTCATATATCATAAAGTCAATTCATGTCTCTAGTTATTAAGCAAGATAAAGCCATATCTATCAACTAAATATGGGTTAATATATTACAAAAGCTGTTTACAACCATACCTAGACTACTGTAATGTTATCTACAACCATACCTAGACTACTGTAATGTTATCTACAACCATACCTAGACTACTGTAATGTTATCTGGAGAAACACTTCTGACAAGAATATTTGCAAATTATTCCGCTTGCAAAAAAGAGTTTGCAGACTCATCCTAGATGACGCTGAAAACATTCTAAATGCAATGAATGATATTAAAATGCTAACAGTAAGAGAACAAATACTGTTGAGAAAGGCTAGACTTATGCACAAAGTTTCAAACAATATGGCCCCATTATATCTCAAGGAACTATTTCAGGCTAGAAAACCAGGCAATCATCTCAATTTAAGATCAATTTCAGCTAACCACCTTTCCATTCCTAAACCAAATAAAGAACTCTTTAAGAAAAGTTTTCAATATTCGGGGTCACTAATTTGGAACAGAGTCCGAAAGGAAATTAGAGAAAGTACACATATAAATGCATTTAATTATAATCTAATTCAATGGATGAAAAGTGGAACCTGTTTGATTTGACAAATGCATTACAACTTAAAGTATAAATTCTCAAACTTTCCACTTTGTTGTCCAATTATATTTGTACTGAATAAGGTTACCGACCTTTGCGGTAACGATGTAATATTGTAATAAGTCACATGACTGAGTGAAGGGGAAAGAAGGTGCATAGTCGTTTTTGAAATATGAACTGACTCTGCAAATAGATGACAAACAGTTGCTTATATGTTTCCCTTTTTACTTACGTCTATGTATAACCAACAATTACATCAACGTTTGCCACGCGGACCACCTCGGCTATTTCTGCCCAACAAAAATATGCCCCGGATGTATGTCGGCAGAGTAATTTACAGAAAAATCATACAGTGTGTTCACCGGAAATGTCTTCGAAAAAAAACTGCAATCTGTTCGGACTACTTCGACTATTTCTACGAGTGGATTGACGGTAGGATTGGCCGAGAAGTTGCGAATTAAAAAATAGCATGATGCATTCGCAACTTTTTGGTCAATCATTGTTTCGTAAATAGCCGAGGTGGTCCGAACTTCATAAGCTCAAACTTCATAAGATCCGGTGTTTTCATTTAGGGGGAACTCTACAGATATTACGTGCTTCTGAGAGAGTGACAGGTGTAAAATGAAGTTGTTTGCATTTGCAACATGCACAATGGAGAGAATGTTGGCATATCTCTATGCTACTTTCATGTACTGTGGCTGAAATTTCTTTGCATAGTGTATTTGTGGAAATTGGACATGATCTAAGCACACATCAGACAGAAATGGCCGCTGCAAAGTACTCGAAAACTCAGCGTGAATTAGTCAAAAGTGCACTATTTTCAGCAGTTATTAAAATAGGGAAACGAATTTGCCAGAGTAGGCAATACCAGCATCTGAAAATACAATGAATGAATTACAAAATATATAAAAAGTAAAAAAAAGTTATGTTCTTTTTTTATTTTATTTACCTCTGAAGTCCAGGAAGTGAAAATGACCAAGCGGAGCTAGGAGTTTTTGAGAGGTGCACATCTTAAGTAAGACCAAGCTAAATACTCTATAACCCAAATTGCACCAATCAATCATACACCAAAATAAAGGGAATTAAAAGTTCTTTTAACAATACCTAAGATATACAAGGTCTTTTTTAAATAGCCAGGACAACCAATGAGGAAAACCTGGGAAATTCTTTTTCTTTAAAAATCTAATCCATGCAAAATACGAAACTAAGGAGCACCACCTTACGCATTATGGGATTGCGGACTAAAGGCAAGATTTACTGACCTCCGAAATTGAAGAGCTTGACAACTAGTCTGGTACCCTGATCTTCTTCACAAACTACGAAGAGACATTTCGTAGCTTGTGAAGACGATCAGGCTACCAGACTAATTGACATCATGCAAAAACTACGCACCTCCGAAACTGAAGATATGACTTTAGGTATCACGGTACCAATTGTTTTTCCATAGACCTTAATGTTAACATTTGGTGAAATAAATATACCTTCTCTCCTATTTTAGCATGCATGTCACACACTGTCATAGAGAGCAATGTTAGATTGTCAATTTGACAGTGATAGAACCAGGTACTCCATTGCATTTAAGAGAGATAACTCTGCTGGAACTAGACAGGGGTCAGAGTTGTCCAGTCACAACAGACACATTTTCAGTGATGTGCAACACATTTTTAAAAAATCATAAAAAATGCAAAACATGATCTACATATGAATTGACATAATCTCACATGTTGCTAAGAGACTCAACTTTTTTTTAAGCCAGACAGAAACTACAACTCTTACATAATACACCAATCACAGCTAGTTTTGTTGTTTATTTCTGAATACAATGTTCCCTACACCTTAAGCTCCAGTGGACCCCCTGGGCTTGCGCAATTGGTACCGTGATACCTACAGAAGTGCTCCAATGAGCATAGCAATTTTATGTTTTGCAAAAACACGTTAGCACATATTTACAAAGAATTATACTTAGTTAAAAATTACAATCAAGACATATATTAGATTGACTTTAGCAAGTCATCGCAACAAAATACGTAAAGAGGCAATGTATTTGGAACTATTTTGCTAGATTTTTAACATGCTTACGTGTCCGCCAAGCTGGTCGGCGTAGGGATAATATCCAGATTGGATTGTTATTGCGAGATAGCAGAGACGCTCACTTAGCGGCGATGGTGCAGAGTGCTATCAGCTTACATTTGCGAATGTAACGCGGTAGGGTTAATGAAGGGAAACAACTCAGTTATAACTGAAAGACTTGTAAGGGCCGTTATTATCTCGTCTTAGAGAATTTATATCCCGTAGCAAGAACTATTGCACAGACATGCACAATAATTTCTTTGATAAAAGAATTTAATATTACACTGGATTAAATCCCACTATATTAACTTCTAGATGCCTTGATTTATGTTAGAAGAATGCAGAGTGACTGTGTATTAAGATGTGAGGCAATTACTAGGTCGCCATGCGAGTGTCTGTTACGCACGAATGCTTATACCTAAGACTGGGTTCCATTATTTTTGGAAGCTGTGCGCTTAGTCGAAATGGTGTGGGGGCTCGTGCGTGTAGGTAAGGCGCGGAGATTAGGACTCCATTCTCAGCTGGGGACTAATTAAAAATTGTCTAACCTGTATGATAATATTCTCCACCATATCTCATTTAACCACTTCATATTATCGCGGATCCTCCTGTAAGATTCACGGATATCACTTTTCGCTCTGTCTGGTGTATATCTAACTATATATATAGAGAGATAAATAAATAGATGGATATATATATATATATATATATATATATATATATATATATATATATATATATATATATATATATATATATATATATATTGGTTTTGTTTGCATACATTATAAGCTTCCTCAAACTTCCGCGGTAATGTTTTATTTCTTTTTAATGGCACTTGATTGTCGTTTACATATTATCAGATTCCATCTTCAACCCTCCGTCTTTTGGATTATGTTTCTTATATATATTCAAAACTGAGATATGTTTGTACAATTATTGTCTAGATGCTGTATTTGGTGCCTTCCGAAACATGAACACATTTTTAAATTCAGCAATAGATAGAAATGTTTCGAAATCTAACTTGACAGTTTCGAGTACTATTTTGAAAGCACAAAAATTCTTCGCAGAGATGTGATATATCCACGTTTTAAATGCAGTGAACATAGTAGAAATCAACGTACAGCTTTACTCCAGAGACGGTTTCAAAAGCAATAGTCATGATTGAAAAGGAAGTAAACTTTCGTCCCCTACTGACATTAGAACAGGGTCTACGCAGATTACAGCATCCATCGCCTTGCCTGCACATACCAAACCTCATATTCGTGCGTAGTAGAATCACTCACCTGACGACTCAGTAATTAACTCTTATCTTAATCCAAAGTCACTCCATATTCGTCTGAGAGAAATCAAGGCATATATCAAGATAAAATAGAACGTTACAGATATGCACCGGATAGCGGAAAATGATAATAGCATTCGATTCTCATTAGGAGGTTGATGCCTGGAGGCAAGGCGACGGGTGTCGTAACCCGCGGAAACCCGGGTTCGATTCTCAGTATGGGACGAATTGAAAATTCTCTAACATGTATGATAATACTATTTCACCGTATACAATTTCACTTCATATTATCACGCATCGTCCCATAGGATCATGTAATAGCACTGTCCATCCTGCTGCATATCTGTAACTCTTTACCAAAGATAATTCAAAAGAAATAGAACACACCTGATACATTTAAAGTAGTTACAGGCGATCACTGACCACAACTTTGAGATTTAAAAATAAAGAAGAAAATAAATACATGTAAAATTTAATTGAAATCAAATTGAAATAAATGAAAATAGGCAACTGTATTTCATCTACCGACTTACATGCAGATGAAACCACTCTATCAGATTTCAAACAGCTAAAATCAGACCTAGAGGTCTCCCTTCAGATAGCCTTACTTAGAATAGATTTTTGGTGTAAGGAAAATGGCATGAAAGTAAACACGGACAAGACTAAAGTATTAATGATTACTACTCAACAAAAAAGAGCAAAATTGGAAAATAGCAATTTAAATCTTAAGTTGAATAAAATTTGTCTACAAATGGTTACCCATGACAAAATCCTTGGAGTGATGGTTGACAACAATTTGCAATGGAATGAACATATTCAAGTCATATATCATAAAGTCAATTCATGTCTCTAGTTATTAAGCAAGATAAAGCCATATCTATCAACTAAATATGGGTTAATATATTACAAAAGCTGTTTACAACCATACCTAGACTACTGTAATGTTATCTACAACCATACCTAGACTACTGTAATGTTATCTACAACCATACCTAGACTACTGTAATGTTATCTGGAGAAACACTTCTGACAAGAATATTTGCAAATTATTCCGCTTGCAAAAAAGAGTTTGCAGACTCATCCTAGATGACGCTGAAAACATTCTAAATGCAATGAATGATATTAAAATGCTAACAGTAAGAGAACAAATACTGTTGAGAAAGGCTAGACTTATGCACAAAGTTTCAAACAATATGGCCCCATTATATCTCAAGGAACTATTTCAGGCTAGAAAACCAGGCAATCATCTCAATTTAAGATCAATTTCAGCTAACCACCTTTCCATTCCTAAACCAAATAAAGAACTCTTTAAGAAAAGTTTTCAATATTCGGGGTCACTAATTTGGAACAGAGTCCGAAAGGAAATTAGAGAAAGTACACATATAAATGCATTTAATTATAATCTAATTCAATGGATGAAAAGTGGAACCTGTTTGATTTGACAAATGCATTACAACTTAAAGTATAAATTCTCAAACTTTCCACTTTGTTGTCCAATTATATTTGTACTGAATAAGGTTACCGACCTTTGCGGTAACGATGTAATATTGTAATAAGTCACATGACTGAGTGAAGGGGAAAGAAGGTGCATAGTCGTTTTTGAAATATGAACTGACTCTGCAAATAGATGACAAACAGTTGCTTATATGTTTCCCTTTTTACTTACGTCTATGTATAACCAACAATTACATCAACGTTTGCCACGCGGACCACCTCGGCTATTTCTGCCCAACAAAAATATGCCCCGGATGTATGTCGGCAGAGTAATTTACAGAAAAATCATACAGTGTGTTCACCGGAAATGTCTTCGAAAAAAAACTGCAATCTGTTCGGACTACTTCGACTATTTCTACGAGTGGATTGACGGTAGGATTGGCCGAGAAGTTGCGAATTAAAAAATAGCATGATGCATTCGCAACTTTTTGGTCAATCATTGTTTCGTAAATAGCCGAGGTGGTCCGAACTTCATAAGCTCAAACTTCATAAGATCCGGTGTTTTCATTTAGGGGGAACTCTACAGATATTACGTGCTTCTGAGAGAGTGACAGGTGTAAAATGAAGTTGTTTGCATTTGCAACATGCACAATGGAGAGAATGTTGGCATATCTCTATGCTACTTTCATGTACTGTGGCTGAAATTTCTTTGCATAGTGTATTTGTGGAAATTGGACATGATCTAAGCACACATCAGACAGAAATGGCCGCTGCAAAGTACTCGAAAACTCAGCGTGAATTAGTCAAAAGTGCACTATTTTCAGCAGTTATTAAAATAGGGAAACGAATTTGCCAGAGTAGGCAATACCAGCATCTGAAAATACAATGAATGAATTACAAAATATATAAAAAGTAAAAAAAAGTTATGTTCTTTTTTTATTTTATTTACCTCTGAAGTCCAGGAAGTGAAAATGACCAAGCGGAGCTAGGAGTTTTTGAGAGGTGCACATCTTAAGTAAGACCAAGCTAAATACTCTATAACCCAAATTGCACCAATCAATCATACACCAAAATAAAGGGAATTAAAAGTTCTTTTAACAATACCTAAGATATACAAGGTCTTTTTTAAATAGCCAGGACAACCAATGAGGAAAACCTGGGAAATTCTTTTTCTTTAAAAATCTAATCCATGCAAAATACGAAACTAAGGAGCACCACCTTACGCATTATGGGATTGCGGACTAAAGGCAAGATTTACTGACCTCCGAAATTGAAGAGCTTGACAACTAGTCTGGTACCCTGATCTTCTTCACAAACTACGAAGAGACATTTCGTAGCTTGTGAAGACGATCAGGCTACCAGACTAATTGACATCATGCAAAAACTACGCACCTCCGAAACTGAAGATATGACTTTAGGTATCACGGTACCAATTGTTTTTCCATAGACCTTAATGTTAACATTTGGTGAAATAAATATACCTTCTCTCCTATTTTAGCATGCATGTCACACACTGTCATAGAGAGCAATGTTAGATTGTCAATTTGACAGTGATAGAACCAGGTACTCCATTGCATTTAAGAGAGATAACTCTGCTGGAACTAGACAGGGGTCAGAGTTGTCCAGTCACAACAGACACATTTTCAGTGATGTGCAACACATTTTTAAAAAATCATAAAAAATGCAAAACATGATCTACATATGAATTGACATAATCTCACATGTTGCTAAGAGACTCAACTTTTTTTTAAGCCAGACAGAAACTACAACTCTTACATAATACACCAATCACAGCTAGTTTTGTTGTTTATTTCTGAATACAATGTTCCCTACACCTTAAGCTCCAGTGGACCCCCTGGGCTTGCGCAATTGGTACCGTGATACCTACAGAAGTGCTCCAATGAGCATAGCAATTTTATGTTTTGCAAAAACACGTTAGCACATATTTACAAAGAATTATACTTAGTTAAAAATTACAATCAAGACATATATTAGATTGACTTTAGCAAGTCATCGCAACAAAATACGTAAAGAGGCAATGTATTTGGAACTATTTTGCTAGATTTTTAACATGCTTACGTGTCCGCCAAGCTGGTCGGCGTAGGGATAATATCCAGATTGGATTGTTATTGCGAGATAGCAGAGACGCTCACTTAGCGGCGATGGTGCAGAGTGCTATCAGCTTACATTTGCGAATGTAACGCGGTAGGGTTAATGAAGGGAAACAACTCAGTTATAACTGAAAGACTTGTAAGGGCCGTTATTATCTCGTCTTAGAGAATTTATATCCCGTAGCAAGAACTATTGCACAGACATGCACAATAATTTCTTTGATAAAAGAATTTAATATTACACTGGATTAAATCCCACTATATTAACTTCTAGATGCCTTGATTTATGTTAGAAGAATGCAGAGTGACTGTGTATTAAGATGTGAGGCAATTACTAGGTCGCCATGCGAGTGTCTGTTACGCACGAATGCTTATACCTAAGACTGGGTTCCATTATTTTTGGAAGCTGTGCGCTTAGTCGAAATGGTGTGGGGGCTCGTGCGTGTAGGTAAGGCGCGGAGATTAGGACTCCATTCTCAGCTGGGGACTAATTAAAAATTGTCTAACCTGTATGATAATATTCTCCACCATATCTCATTTAACCACTTCATATTATCGCGGATCCTCCTGTAAGATTCACGGATATCACTTTTCGCTCTGTCTGGTGTATATCTAACTATATATATAGAGAGATAAATAAATAGATGGATATATATATATATATATATATATATATATATATATATATATATATATATATATATATATATATATATATATATATATATATATATATATATATATATATATATATATATATATATATATAGAGAGAGAGAGAGAGAGAGAGAGAGAGAGAGAGAGAGAGAGAGAGAGAGAGAGAGAGAATTGATGTAAACAAACATATTTCATGCAAATATGTATGTGGACCAATTAGGACAGAAGTTCTGGGCTTGTTGGCTGGCTTATCAAGCAGCCATAAAGACATCAAGACTTTCCTTTGCATTATACTTTTATACTTAAGGGCTACGGACTAGCAGGTTTATTTTATTTATTTTTTCTGAGAAAGTCTCAAAACGTGCACAATGTTTTATCTGATCAGCGACGTTAATTTACTATGGCAAGCCATATTGATACATAATAGAAACGCTAGATATCTCATAAACTAAGTTTTAAAATATATCGCATATATTTTACAAGATATACTTTATATCATATTTTATATACAATTTTAATTAAGATATATCTTATACAGTTTCTAAGATGTCTTTTATGGTTTATACGATAGCTCATAAAGTTGATAAGATATCTTATAAAATAAATATCTTATAACAGGAGTTAATTCAGATATATCATACATTTTATAAGATATCTGATTATCTTTATAAGATATTATAAATTATATACGATATCTTATAAACTTAATAAGATATATTAATTAAAATTGTATATAATATATCTTATAAAATGTATGAGATATCCTATAAAATTGAGAAGATATCTTATATAGTTTATAAGAGATCTATTTGCCTTGGCATAGTTTACGTTCTATTAAGATGGTCCATTCTTGAGAAGTTTGGCGGTAGTCATCCTCAACAAAGTTTGTCACTGGCACTTTTCTATCAGATGACAAGCAGAAAGGTTATCGCCCAGTGTGCAAAAGTATTTGGACGGAATTAAAAATCATTCGTTCATTTGTTGTCAACTACTTCAATTCACACGAACGATATAAGCTGCGTCGTTTTCTTTTTCTATGTTGTACATTTCAATTACAGCTGAAACAAGACTGATTGTCACATATATTTTCATTAGGTAATCAGTTTAATAGAAAACAAATTAATTCATGTGTTGCGATTTTTACTGTTCTTTTTTTTTTTTTTTTTTTTTTTTTTTGGCTTATATATATCATCATGCTTAGACCTGTGAGTTGTCAACGTGGTGAAAGGGTTTTCTTTTATTCTTTTTTTTCTTTTTTTTTTCTTTTTGTAGGAACATACATAGCTCGTTGGTTGATTGATCAAGCTGAGGATTTTGAATGGTCCTTGGTTGCCAATGACTGGACGCACAATGTTGGTCGTGACCTATCTCGGTGGTTTACCATTAGCCATAAGAATGAGTCGTACGTTCTATCATTAACAATGCCGCTGGATTTGGAAGCATTGCTTTTGCATATCGTAAGTTTTATTCATCCGCTGAAGATGGTCTGTCATTTTTGTATTCAAAGAATACTCTCATTCACAATTATAGACATAGGGGTATATACATTCTATATTAATTACATGCTAAGTGAATCTAATGCATTGCATGACAATTCCATACAAAGAAAAATCACACACAATGATAAAGTAGAACCAAATCCCTCTTTATATTGATAGGACTACAATTAGTGATATGCCTTCTGTTAATCACACTGATTTAGAATGTTCAACACTGAACTCTTTTCCCGCCCGAATTCGCTGTAGATATTTAAAATTTTGTACAATTTATAACACGGATGTAAGTTACTCTTTTACCCCTGAAATGAATAGTCAATGACCTTCTAGTATATCTCGCACCCTAACCCTTTAGCAAATGCCATTTTATCTTTACAGAACGATGACATGTTCAATGTATCTGTAACATTACAATGCAGACATGGTGAGAACGGGCAATATGTGAGTATATTATCTAAAACTGGAAGGCATTTTCCCCACTACCTACATGAAAAATTCTCGAATTCACAAATAATGGCGCTTGTTAACGGATAATGTTCTTCATCTTTCATAAAAGTCCTAATTGGTTTGATGTATTATTTGAGTATTGATGTATTGATTGAGTACTTTGTCAAATTTTATACAATTCATTTCAATCCATTTGCTTTTTTACAGCATTCTTTACACATTAGCATGTACAGGCGTAGCTTAAACCAGGTGTGACTGATACCAGAACAATGTCTGTGCTAACCATTAAGAACTAATTCCAGTCTTTGTCCATTTACAAATGGTTTGAAGTATTCGGTCAGAACCATAGAAAAACAAACGAAACCAATAATATGAGTATTTTTCATTTTCAGTCTGTTAATATTACCGTTGGAGTGATGGAGGTAAACGAATTTACTCCAGTGTTCATGAGTGCAACATATAATGTGAGGGTACCAGAGGTAATAACTCCCTTAAAACATACGAATATATGTCATTCGAATTTTTTACACATTGATGGAACTCAGCCCCATTTTTCTGACACCAGTTGTTTTTTTTTTTGTTTTTTTTACAAACTGGAATTTATAAATTTGAATATCAAATAGTTTGTATGCTGCAGTGTTTCTTAGAATGTATTATACAAATATATTCGTTTCGAATATTTCAGTATAAGTGTACATAGAATGAATGATGTTGGAGCTGAGAATGTCTTAGACATTTAATATATATATAAAATTGGACTTTGTATTTTAAGGAAACTACCCTATTTGGCTTTATCTTTGTTTTGAGTGCCTTTTTTGGTGTGTGTGTGTAATTCAAGTTACTTGGTATTCTACAGTCAGTAGTGTGCTGACGAGACCTTCAAACTAGTATGTACTTACCCATGATACATATACATACACATAATACATATACATACCCATGATACATATACATACCCATGATACATATACATACCCATGATACATTTACATACCCATGATACATATACATACACATAATACATATACATACCCATAATACATATACATACCCATGATACATATACATACCCATGATACATTTACATACCCATAATGCATATACATGCACATAATACATATACATACCCATAATACATATACATACCCATGATACATATATATATATATATATATATATATATATATATATATATATATACCCATGATACATATACATACCCATGATACATTTACACACCTATGATACATATACATACCCATAATACATATACATACCCATGATACATATACATACCCATGATACATTTACATACCCATGATACATGTACATACACATGATACATATACATACCCATGATACATATATATACCCATGATACATATACATACCCATGATACATATCCTATTGTTCACCCGAAGTTAAGGATGACGCAGAGAAAGATTTCCTTTTCCAAAGTTTCCAATGTGGCGTTATTTCTCGAAGGAAATGATAAACGATGGTGCAGTTTCAAAATGATTTCATTACTTTAAACAGACCTTTTCATGCAAATTTGAATAGATAAATAATTTAAGAAAAAATCTGGAGAGGTAAAGACATTGAAAGTCTTTAAGAGTAAAAGGTTACTATATCGAATATGTACTTACTTTCTGTCCCATGCACTATATTGAATATGTGCTTACTCTCTGTCCCCTACACTATATCGAATATGTGCTCACTCTCTGTCCCCTACACTATATTGAATATGTGCTTACTCTCTGTCCCATACACTATATCGAATATGTCCTTACTCTCTGTCTCCTACACTATATTGAATATGTGCTTACTCTCTGTCCCCTACACTATATTAAATATGTGCTTACTCTCTGTCCCCTACACTATATTGAATATGTGCTTGCTCTCTGTCCCATACACTATATCGAATATGTCCTTACTCTCTGTCTCCTACACTATATTGAATATGTGCTTACTCTCTGTCCCCTACACTATATTGAATATGTGCTTACTCTCTGTCCCCTACACTATATTGAATATGTGCTTACTCTCTGTCCCCTACACTATATTGAATATGTGCTTACTCTCTGTCCCCTACACTATTCTCATTTTGCAGGATACTGGTGTGGGAGTTATAGTATTTCAACCTGAAGGCCTTGTTCAGGACATGGACATAAGTCAATCTGATAGGAAAATCTATCGGATCACTCCATACATGATCATTGAGGTAAATCTAGATTCTGTCAGTATAATATTGGACTATTTCTTCATAAAACAATGGTCCTTATTAGGCTATGTAAAGTTAAATGAAATTATAAACCGCTTACATTTAAAGAGATCATAAAAAAAAACAATTAGTAGAAATATTAGCTATTTTGTTTGTTTTTTCAAGGAAATCATATTACAGATTTTATTTGCTCATATTGGGATACATTCATATATGGATTTTCATTCATTGTATTTGTTGCACATTTCGCTTAATTTATCAGTGGATCATCCTGGAATTATCATTACTACATTAACAGTAGTATATAGTATTATATATATATATATATATATATATATATATATATATATATATATATATATATATATATATATATATATATATATAATAATAATAATAATAATAATAATAATAATAATAATAATGAGATATTGAAATATATCAGTGGGATACCACTTTCATCGCCACAGTGGCGATATCTCTTTTGGAACTACTTTCTTTTCCCATTTCGGAATTACTACTGCCTTTATGGATGTTATTCAAACCTGTATTTCCATATTTAGGCCTATTTCATTTTCCTTCTTCTTCTGCTCCTTCTCTCTCTCTCTCTCTCTCTCTCTCTCTCTCTCTCTCTCTCACTCACTCACTCACTCTCTCTCTCTCCATCATGTGTTAAGACTGTATACACTCTAGTATACATTTATGTAATCAATGAGGAAGCGCCATCAAGAAATGCCTAAAAACGAGCACTAAACAACAAAACTTAGGCTTCATTTATAAACTTTTTTATAATTAGTTTTCTACACGAATCATGCAAATTGTCAGTGGTTGAACTTACATGACCTATTGCTACTCGTTGGCACAGAATGGAGGAGAAAATCTACACAAATCGACGATTCTTGCCTTAAGAAATATATAATAAAAAGAAATTCTACGTTTTTTTTAGTAGATATCAGGAAATATTTTACTCGTAAAGTGGAAACATTTCGTCTTGTCACTCGTGGCTGCCCCACTTGTGACAGTAGATTGTTTCCACTTCACTCGTGAAATATTTCCTTACATCTACTCGAAAAACGTAGATATTCTCTATAATAAGTATAAAGGTATGCATCAAATATAAACAATATGTAGAAAAAAAATATGTGTATTTTTTTAAGTTAAAATAGCACAAATAAGTGACCTGTGCAGAACTTACTCTCGGAATACGAGTGAGCACCAAAGAGACCCATATAATCTACATAAAATGAATACCTCAAGTTTTCGTGATAACATGGTAAAGAAGCGAAATAAGGCCCCAACAGAATACAGATGCACATGCATAGCATCTTCTAGTACGATATTTAGCTCTATTTTCTTTGTATATAATCTTTTTTTTGTTAAAATAGAGGCTCTTAATATGGGATTTTTTTTACTTCAATGGTTTTTAGAAGATTAATACTTTTCTTCCAGTTTGATGGACGGGACAAATTTATGATGTCGAATGAAGAAAATGGAACAATAGCACTTAAACACCAGATAAACTTTGAAGAAGTTATAAATAGACCCTTTTTCTTTTTAAATGTTACCGTAACGGTAAGTCATGCTTTTTTTACGCAGATATAAAAAAGTACATTTTAAAATGGTATTTCCATCGTTAAATCTCGATATTAGTATCAATACCGATTTTTTAAAACTCACTTGTGTGCATGAAATAGTTACGATGATAAACTGTTACAATGATAGACTGTTATGATGATTTATATTTTGAGGAATATCGACCGGTATTTTATGTTAGTGTGATTATCAATAATGGATACAAACAAAGCAAAACGAAACCTCAAGCAATAACTATATTCATAACTCACAACACTGAAAATACTGTTGGTGCCGAATTTCGTGTACACCATACCGCCAAATATGTGCGATATACTTTGAACTTTTCCTAAATGTTGATAGTCTTCAGTCGTTGACTTTTACTAATTCCATATAGTCAGCATAATGTGTCGGTCAGTATGCGGAAATTGTCAATTTGGTTCTCAGTTTTTGTGATTCAGTTATATTAAACCAACCTGTATTAAGGACACGAATATTTTTCTCATATCGTCAGTTTCTAATCATATGTTACTTACCTACGTGAGACTTAAAATTTGAAACGACTTCTGACTAGCTGAATTCAGGATTAGTGTGAATCATTAGATAATCTCACCTACACCGCAATTTGTTGGACATTGCAACGGCGTAGCCCCGCACCAAAGTGGTAGCTTTCAGTTCAGACTAAGGCTTATGCAAACTGTTGTACCATTATAACTTTTTGCCCAGTGTTTAACTAACATTTTCTGTGTTATGTTTGAAAATGCCCCTAAAATATAAGTGTCAATTTTAAAGGAAAACTTATTTTGTAGAAAAACCTCTTCTGATGAGTAGGCGTGGGTATGATTACCTTGCCACAGGGTAATTGAAGTGGCTATTCAATGTAATTTTATACTGTGCATATTTATTATAGTTAGAGGTCTGTATGTAATATTACAAAGTTTTGGTGACATTTTAAGGATGAAGGAGGACTGGCATCCTACACTACATTAAACGTCACTATACTCGACGTGAACGACCTAGGACCCGAGTTCGTCCGCCCGAACTGCTCCAAGCCGTGTATTGGTCCAATCTATATCGCTTACACCAATGAATCGTATCAGGTAGGTTTTTGGACACATTATATTTGGTAACTGGATAAGCCAATGAGTAATCTTCACATTCAGTGTTATGTTCAACAATGCTTTAGAGTTATAGTTGCTATAATCTTGAAAGGATGGATGAATAGATATAAGGATTATCATAATTAAAGTAAGTTGACCGCTAGTGATCTATTCTAAAACCAACTAAATCAACACTTAGTACTAAACTAATAGTTCTGTTTAACAGCCGATCTGCACCGAAGACAGTTGACAGGCAATAACTTTGTCCCTATGTATTTTTCATATAGCTTTCTCATTCATAACGACATTTCCATATATCTTAAATACTAGAATATTCGAATAGAATAAAAAGTTAGCATGATTTACCAGCAAGGAAGATTATTTTTACACGAATAACGTTCTCATGATACTATATTCATATTCTCCATCTAGGGTGTCATTGAGTTGGAACCTGTACCACTCCTTGCAAGAGACATGGATACCCTGAATGAATCTGTCATCTACTTACTAGTAGCAGGTAATTGATACAGCCTTTAGGACCGTGGCAATGATGACACCAAATTTCCATTGACGGTGTAGGACGTTGCGTCGTAGTTAAATTACCCACGACTTCTCGACCTTCTTATTGGCATGCCCTGTGAATCAACCTTTCAGGCTTGATGACATAATATTGTTCCGCCCACCAAAGCAATTTAAGTTGGCATACCATGTGAATCAACTTTGCCGATTGGCTGACACAATATTGTTCCACCCACTAAGACAATGTCAAAGCTACTGAAAGAAATACTGTAACTTCCTGACTAACTCTGGCGTTTCCCGCTAATATAAGCGGTATTAAAAGTTCTGAATATTAGTGTGCTGTACAAAAAAAATTCTTTATTATTGAACAGTACTCAGTGCATCCCCTTAAGATACTCTATGTGCACTTCTACATACCTTCTCAGTCTGATTATCCAATTACTAAATACCATTTTGTATTCAATTTTCGGTATGCTGTTCATACACCGAAAAACTGCACTTCCAACTGCATGGCGACTTTCAAATCGTATGCTTCTCAACGAATATTTGATAACAGAGTTCATCCCAAAATCACTTGGAGCTAAACCAGGACTGTTAGGAGGATGTGGCAACGTTTGGATGCTGTGCTCTTTCATTAAGTGTGTCACGACGGCGGATTTATGCGTCGTTTCTTTGTCATGGAGTAGATGAATACCTCAGGTACGTGTGCGCAAACGGGTGGCTCAGATGTGTTCCACAACTTTTAGCAACACTCTGGAGGCATACAAATGTCCAATAACACTAATAGAGTCAAGAACAGGTAGCTGGACGACAGGGCATTTTCCATCGAAAAATAAAGCTTATAAAACTCTCTTGACAGTCCGACTACCTCGAAGGATTTGTGGTCTCTGCTCGTTTTCTTCGATCCAAACTTTATTATTTTCTCTTGAATCCGATTCAAAAAAGTAAATCCATGTTTCATCATCTGTAACAATCTCATTTGAATGTCTCTAGCCACTCTTTTCATATTTGGCGAGTAGCTGTTTGGCGATTTCAACCCGAGTCTGCTTTTGATCAGTGGTCAGCAAATGTTGGACCCATTTTGCACAAATCTTTCTGAGCTTCAAATGATTCTTCCATATATTACAAACAGGTGACGAATTAATGGCTGTGATAATATAAATATCATCCATTGTGTATCGAGCATCTTCATCAATTGCCCACTTCGCACCAACCACTTTTTGCTTACCAATCGCAAGCAACATTCTTCCAGAACGTAGGTCATCTTCCATGGATACGCGACCATCTTTAAAACGATGAAACCACCTCAAAATTGTAGGATATGACAGAGAACTGCATCCGTAAACTTTATCCAAGTCGACCTTAATATCAGTAACAGAGTACCCTAGGAGCGCGCAAATTTTACAGTATGCTCTTTGCTCAGTAACAGAATTGTTCTCCTTCTCCGACATTTTTACGTCACTGTCATGTACCTATGTTACGTCACAGGCATATATCTTCAAGTGTCTGGCGTGCTGCACGTGCAGCTGCCGATAATTTTATATAACGTTATTTTGTCTATCAATCGGCAATAAATTTATTGACAGGTTCAAATAAACAAAAAAGTTGTAACAAAATACTCAGAATTTTTCAACTACCCATCGTATCTGAATAGACTTACCGAATTAAAGAAACATAGAGCACTGTATCTTTTACACAAATCGCGATTTTATAGATTTGATACTATCAATCATAACGGTCAGGAAGACGGACACTAGAGCTGAGAAGTATAAAGATCTTTACATGTATTGATGAGCAAAAGCATGCAAGAAAATAATAATTATGACCTTGACCTTGCTTAATTTGGTGCCAAATTACATTGACATTATCGCACCGTATGACATTACCAACGGATTAGAAAGAGAATTTGATTGTACTCATTTTGAAAAGATATCAATTAGATTTTTCTATGATTCAGCAGCTGTAATTAATATCTGTAGATATAAACTCATATCTTTTATGGGGAAAAAATAATGCATAAACTATCCGTTATCTTGTAAGTATATTTATGCTGATTTCTACAAAAGGCAAGTAATAGGGCGGGTAAAGGAGCTGGCTGACCACATGCACGGAACATTATATGGATTTTTCGTCATAGATGTGGCTATACGGACAAATATTACCAAAGAAAATACATTTTTATGGTAGAAATTCTAGTGTAAAACTACCATTTCTTTAGAATTTCTGTAATTACTGCTTAATTATATTTTAAGAATTGTATCTAATATTTGAAAGTAATGCAGTATGGAGGAATACATTAAAGAAAAATCATATCAAAATGGCAGAGACGTCGATTTTCTGTGCTACTTCTACAGAGGACATCTGAAAGTGCATTTTCTTTAAGTCTGCAATAACTATGTTAATCATCAGATGCATAATTTTTATTTTTATTGTCTTCCCGCTGTCAAAAGAAAACGTGGCAATCATATGACCAGTCCCGCGCGTGCTCGCTTTTGTAATGCTATAAAACGTCCGACCTTACTTATCCATCGTTTGACATATAAGTTGCAATATTGGCTGCTGAATATTTGTAATATCAAAAGCGGTTGTATAAGCTGATCCGCTCAGTGGCGGAAGGCTAGGTGAGCTTGGATGTAGGATGACCACAGAGTTTGCACACAAAATATCCATTCATTTATCAGCAAGTACGAAATATAATCTGTATTTAAAGGAAATCACTAAGGAAATCGGTTGAAGTAGCACAAATAGTTGAGGTCTCTGTCTTTTTCATTGTATTTTTCTGTAATTCATCCCGACAACTTGCAATATTTTCAAATACCAGAGACATTCTGAAAAGAACATAAAACAATTCGAAAGAAAAGGTCGGTTCAATAATGTTAAATTCGATCATGAAATATTCCGCACTTTACATTATCAGTCCGTATAAGCGCAAAGACGATAAATAATTCATAGAATGCGGAAAAAAATAAACACAAAAACAAAAAAAAAAAAAAAAAAAAAAACGTGCATGGGGTCATTTTACGGTTGCGATAGGAGAGGCAGATATGAATTACTAAGATAACGGCAAGAATGTTCTGTTTGCCGACGATTTTTTGATAGCTTCATAAATTAATTTGAAAATTTGCATTGCTTCAACTAACTTCGTTTGATTTCACTTTATTTTAGACGGACGCGAAGAATTCTTCAGCATTGATGAAAACACGGGTGTAATCACGAAGAATGCATATATGGAAAACAGTTCGTTCATTGGTTCAGAAATCTTTCTCCAGGTTTGTGTCATAAGCTATAGGTCTATGCAGATCTGTTGAAACACCCTGGGTAGAATATTTTGAGTATGACATGGTGAGGGACGACTCCATTGTTGTAAAGAAACAAGTGGAATCGGGTTTAATCTTTAAAGAAAGCACCATTTAAGAGTAAAATAATTTTGTCAAATCAATAAGATGCTTTTATGTCTTTCGTTTATTTTTACAGATTAAAGAAGTGGGGATTTTTGTTGTTGTTTTATTTTATTTTTATTTGTTTTTGGACATTGCAATCTAATTCCCCTTTTTTCTTATTACACGAAATCGTCCCACGCGAATTTGTACTCCACACATTCTGCCTGATGAATAACTCTCCAACGATCTATAGACAGGCCTATAGGACTACTCCACTCGTATCAGGTAAAACACCTCTTTTTTGTATTGGTGTAGAGACCTTATGAAAAAATGCCAAAATAAAAGACAATTTTTCCTAAATCGATTTGCATGAAGTACTGGTATAGATGGGATGAGGTCAAAGAGCCCTCCAGTAGTATTCGAAAAATAGTAGGTACCTGGGATTTATCCCTCACCCAGGAGTGTGCATAAGCACATCTACGCGTATTACTTGATATACGAGGGTGTGTCAGTAATTGGTGGACAAATAGATAGAGTTTATGATCTATAATTCATGTGCAAAAATATGGTGCGATATAAATGCCTTCTTCCATTAAGGTTGAAGAAAATTTCTCCAAACAAAATCTAATCTTTGTCAATTCGATGTAGATGAGATACTTCAGACTGGCCAGTTCTAAAATGTAAAACATGTTTATAAAGACATGTCTGAAGAGTGTTGGAGACCTATACATTCAGGTTCAGTCAAAATGTAAATATTTATGTTAACAAACCAAGGAATCGTCTAGAAATAGGGTAAACAGCTTTGCTTCCGTGCATAAAATGCCAACCTTACACTAATTATGCATGTGCAGACATGTACTTTAGAGAGACATGATTATTATTTCCATTTATACGTTATTACACTTTGCGTAAATTTAGTGGAGCCGCGTTAGCTTAGTGGTTACGGCATTGGACTCGTGACCGATTTCCACCATGGGATCAGCCCAGATCGGCTACGGTGGTGTGTCCTTGGGCAAGGCAATTTACTCTGCTGATCTTGGAACCATATAACCTTAGAAGTGTTGCTGTGCCGTAAGACACCAAGCCAAACTATGCTACTACATAAATCAGATCTTTGTAGACCTACAGTAACACACCAAGCCAAACTATGCTACTACATAAATCAGATCTATGTAGACCTACAGTAACACACCAAGCCAAACTATGCTACTACATAAATCAGATCTATGTAGACCTACAGTAACACACCTAGCCAAACTATGCTACTACATAAATCAGATCTATGCAGACCTACAGTAACACACCAAGCCAAACTATGCTACTACATAAATCAGATCTATGTAGACCTACAGTAACACACCAAGCCAAACTATGCTACTACATAAATCAGATCTATGTAGACCTACAGTAACACACCAAGCCAAACTATGCTACTACATAAATCAGATCTATGTTGACCTACAGAAGCACATTCCATACCAGCGTACCTGCCATACGTCTTTAACAGTTTTAAAGTGGCTTCTTATAAGCTCGGTCCACATTTTAGAAAATGTAATGGTTGTTAGCGGATGTATTAAGTTAGGTCTCTCTTACATCACTGGATAATCTTCAGTTCAATTCCTTACTCCTGCACAAACATCGTGTTACACGCACAGCTCAATTCCTTACTCCTACACAAACACTGTGTTACATACACAGCTCAACTCCTTACCCCTACACAAACATTGTGTTACATAACGGCTCAACTCCTTACTCATACACAAACACTGTGTTACATGCACATTACACAAATACGCACGAAAATACAAATGAAAGTGAACTGTGACTTTATGAAGGCTGTTGTCCAACCTCAACATCAAATTATACAAAACTGTAAACTTCAAGAAAATTTTGTACAAAATTTTAAACCTGAATGTTACAAAATGATCACTAGCTCCTTTGAGATTTCTCATAACAGTAATTATTATTTTCTCCCCACTAAGTTGAAGTTCTGACTTAATGTGGGGTGGGGAAAGAAATATTGGGAAGCTGTCTTTGGTAATAGCAGTTGCAACTTCAGAGTTGGAAGACGTAGATGAAAACGACACATCTTCCAGCAACATTATGTGAGTTTTGAAAGGACAAAATTACTTCTGACCGAGTAAAATCTACGTGAGAGACATTTGTAAAGAATATATATGTATTACCAGGAGTCCATTACTTAGTTACGGACTTTTGGTATTACTAAATATTATGATTCTGTTGAAGGATTTATTTATAAAAAAAAAATTACATGTATATTCATAATTCGTTCACAACTGAGTTCTAAGACCTTAATTTTGAACACCATTCAGTATTGTGGCCAGTTTGTACAAGGTCGACCTGACTCAATTTAAGTAACATTTATATAAAATCATATGTAAATGTAACTCCTTTGACGTATTTGAATGAATCTTTTAAAAAAATGAAAAAAAAAACATGATAGATAGATAGAATAGACACCTGTAAAATGACACATCAATAATCTAAATTTTTCATTCCAGGTTGTAGTTGCTGAAGTAACTAATCCTAATCACACAACTATGGCAGGAGTGAGGGTATACTTTACAGATCGAATGACATCTCCTGGTAAGATTTCAATTTGTTTGATCAAATATAGTAATTTGTATTAACCTTTTACCAACAATGGTCACCCATAAGCTAAAAAAGTATTACAGTAAAAGTTTCGTAAAAGTGAGGCATTAAAATAAAATGGGTGTAGCCAAGGGAGGTACAGTGGATAAAATTGCACCTCCTACATGTGTCCTTTAAGTGTAACGGAAACGTAGACGTGTACAATGTACAGATGGGTCATATATATATATATATATATATATATATATATATATATATATATATATATACCTAAGTCAACCATTAGATTTCACTGGCTTGTACATTATTGCATAGTTCCTTGTACGTTTTACCTTTTGTGCATGTTTCCTTTTCAAACTGGCTAAACCGTGGACTCTACATCCTAAAATGTTTTGTTTATATAGCAAGCATTTTGTGATATTTTCCTTGGATATCAGCTAATTATAAACATAAAATTAACTAATTCCTTCATTTTCATTTCAGATTTCAGGGAAACTACAATCGCAACCCGAAATTAATTGTTAATTATATTTCAGCCAATATATTTATTTGTGTTGTACCTAGGAATATGTTATATAGGATTCAAGCAAAACTATGGTCGGGGAAGAAAATATTTTAGTATATTATATGAAGATTTGATTGATATGAAAGTTTTAATTTTACTTAAAAATTATTAGTAGTGTGCAAGTTTATGTATAGTTCGGTATTTTTGTCCCTGTCTACAACAGTCATCGGGCAATAGGTAAGTATGTTGGTGGTAAGTATGTATATCTATATACAATTATTGATAAGTTCATTGTCACGGAATTGTGTGCACAAAATTCTCATTGTATTGTATTTTAATGTAAATACAGCATGGATCCCGTTGCCACGTATAGCATTACCCATGGTGTATGTTTTAGTTCTTGGGTGCTGTCAGACGATTGTGACATATTTGTATTCACTTGGTCGACAAAATTACTGTGGCACGTGCAAAGAGCCAGCGATAGGAACTCACTTGCGTCGTGTTTTCCATCCGTGACTTTCCCACCTACAGGTGTACAGAATGCTATTTTTCCCGTATCTTTACACTGCATAGATGCTTTGTCAGGAAGTCGTCGTCTTTACGATAACGATCTTTCTGTAATAGTTGTAGATGTTATTTTTTCTTTCTATCATTTGTGTTTGATAGAATAGTTTGCTACATTAAATTGTTTCGGAATTTGTCCCAAGTTTCAGTTAGGTCAGACAAATTTCATATAAAACAAATGCTGATTATTTGTATATAAAATTTAGCATTGTATCTTACACCCTCACTAACTGTATTAAGTCAATACACTATTGCATACTGTTCATCACGTTTTCATCAACCACTCATTGAGGGTGACATTTAGATAATCCAGCCAAAATCCCCAATGATGATTTGCTCAAGTGACCAGAGGTCATTTGGACCATATATATATATATATATATATATATATATATATATATATATATATATATATATATATATATATATATATATATATATATAAAATAATAAATAGCATTATCACACAGGCTAGAGAATTTTTAATTCTTACTCTACGGAGATTCGACCCATTAATTAATTCTCATCTAAGTACATTATCACTCTGGATTATTACGACAGAAATAAAGGCATATAGAGGTTAATACAGAAAAATACAAATATACACCAAAAAGAGCGGAAAGTGCTATCCCTGAATAGTGTACTAAGTTGATAATTAATTACTGGGTCGATATGCGGGTGCATCCGCTACACACGAATGCCTATACCAGCCACTTTGTAGCATCATTTTTTGATGATGTGTGCATGATCGAAATGGTATAGGGGTTGGTGCGTGCAGGTAAGGCGATGGTTGCCGTAACCCGCAGACCCGGGTTCGAATCTCCGTAGAGTACGAATTGAAAATTCTCTAACCTGTATGAAAATATTTTTTATTCGTATTTAAAAATTGTTAATGTTATCAAGCATTCTCCTGTAGAATCCTGGGATATCACTTTTCGCTCTGTTTGGTGTATATTTGTATGTTTGTATGTTTGACGCCAACGCCCCTACAACTGACTGTGTCAAAGGCCTTTGTTAGGTAAACGAAAGTTGTATACATTTTGGAGTTCTGTTCCTGACAAGCTGCAAATACCATGTCTATGGTCCCTCATCCTTTCCTGAAGCCACAATGACTCTCAGGCAGGAGCCCTTGATTGATGCAATGCACAAGGCAATTCTGCAGAATTTTGCCGGTTATTGGCAGCAAGGAGATGCCCTGATGGTTGTCGCAGGATTGCCTGTTGCTTTTCGCGTGTACAAGTGGACGATGGTTGCATCCTTGTACTCCTGGGGAATAGTTCTTGAGTTCACAGTGACTAGAAGAGTTCAGTCAGTTTTTGAGCCATATGCAAGCCTTCAGCTTTGTAGAATTCTGCTGGTATAGCATCTGCTCTAGGTGCTTTGACATCTGACAGCAGGTCAGTTGCTTTCTCAGTTTCAGTCAGCGTTGGAGAATCAGCAAGAGATATGTTGATATCCACTTGGGGCAGTCGATCAGTTGCCTCCTCACTGATAGATGATTGTTGATTTAGGATATAAAGTTTCGTGGCAATCATCTAAACAGTCTAGGATGTGTAGCGATAGCAAACTTCTGCTAGCAGACGGATGGACGTCAGAAACAACAGGTCATCCCATAAGATCTTTTGGTCTGCGACCAGTAGAGCTAAATCAGTCATATGACTAAGGTCGTTCAGTTGCTTCAAACTGAGCAGACTGTTTCAGGTTCTGTTATCATCACCTTGTCAAATAGATTACACAGTCCTTCTAATCAAAACATTTTTCTGCATCAGTTCTATAACAAGATATCTCCAATGTTAGGACTGAAGATACATACATGTTATAGCATGATTGTACTAACAACATATAACATATATACAGTGAAATCCTTCAAAACCAAAAATCCTTGGGACCAAAATTAATTTCAGTTTTGAAATTACTGCAAGTTTCCCAGATGTGAAAAAATTATCTTTTTTTTATAAGTGCTTATGTGACGAGAGAGAGAGAGAGAGAGAGAGAGAGCAATTAGAGAAAATCTGCATACTATGTCTGTGTCAGAGTGAAACAAATTAACAAAGTTGTTTGTTTTCTTAATATTTAATGAAAAATTATCTGAACAACGTATGTTCCTTCTGAAAATCACATTCAGTCACGTGAATAAATACAGTTAGCTGTTCCACATAGAAATACAGTCTTTGTCTCAGCAAAACATTTCAGGAATGAGATACTTTTATAACTTTAGTATAAGTCCATTAGAATTATGAATGATAATCCATAATATTTAAATACTCCGTCTAATTCATAATGTTCTTATGCCAAATGTTTTCCCTAGTTTCTTAAACATAAATTTTGGCACAGATTCATACTCTTTGATCAGACTAATTTTATCCTGTAAGGAGGGTTCAGTTCTACGACTCTTAGCTGGTCGTTCTGACATTTTGACATACGAGTCAAGAATATGTAGTGGATGACATAAAAATATTATATGTAATGGTTTTTCTCCCTTGAAAATCAATTAAGTGAATCTGACTTTTGGAAAACTGTTTTGTCAGTCTCCCTCGGCAAAGCATCAAAAGCGAGACCATATGCCTGGTTAATAAAGCCCAGGTATTTAATTTAAAAACAAACAAAAAACATTATATTGAACATTTGTACCAACGAATAGCATCAATCACAGTTAGATAATAAGCAGATAAGCATAATCTTTCTTAAATGACTTATCTACAAGCGTTTAGTTATTAATAATTTACCTTAAAAACTGGCTCTTTTTTATGTTGCAAAGATTTCAGATTAGCTTATTGTCGGCGCTACTCTGTGTCGTCACATGTGTCAAGTATTATTTTAACCTCACATGTCCTTGGGACATTTTCTCACTTATAAGCCTACTACAGTGGTTGTTTAATAATCTCTGGTCCAGCATCTGTCAGGAATGTAGCAGTTTGAAATGAGTTTCAGTTCTATGGTGTTTTTCTTAAAGGGTAAAATTGAAATTTGGGTTTTCGTAGTTGAGGGGTTTTGGTTTACGGGGAAAAATATATGATGATATTAAAGAAGAAAAAAATTCGGGACTACAAAAAAAAGTCGATCTTGAGGGGAGTCCGGTATACCGAGGGTTCGGTTTTGAGGGGTTTCACACACACACACATATATATACTCACACACCATATATATT
This sequence comes from Margaritifera margaritifera, assembly GCA_029931535.1. NCBI lineage: Eukaryota > Metazoa > Mollusca > Bivalvia > Unionida > Margaritiferidae > Margaritifera > Margaritifera margaritifera. The sequence goes on along the minus strand of JAQPZY010000971.1, from coordinate 545,259 downwards.
TTGTTTCCACGCTGATGCCGGAAAGACTAAGAAGCATGAGTTCACACAATTATTTTTTTTTATTAATATTATTTTTTTTTACATTATTATTACTTTTCTGTTTTCTTTTTACATTCTCTGATTGTGTGTGTATAACAGTGCATAGCACATGTGACTTCCTAGTCTCAGTTTTTATTTATTTCGGATATATTATAGTAAGGTGTCCTAAATTTGAAATGAATCTGCCAAAGTAATTTAAAATTATTAAATATAATTTACATAAAGTATTTTTTTAACATCCCCCTTTATAGGCATTGTAAAGTCAAACTGAATCTGTCACTCTTCGTAACAATAATAATATTGGCACATTGAGAGGTATCATTATCTATATTTATATCACCCTTTGCATTTAATTTATATATCTACTGAAGAAAAGTATAAAAATTCATCGTATAAGGCGCACATCTGAAATGTACAAAAGTGCGATGAATTATATTTACTGACATTATCAAATAAAGATCAATAAATGTTTATAGTAGAATTTTTTTTTCAGAAAAAGAGAAATAGGAATGTGTTCAGAGAACAAACATGCCCATGGCATTATGGTAAAAGTCCAACAAAAACTAAAGATGTAATGTTACATTTTTAGATCAGTTGAGGACCATAATCCAAACATTTTGAAGGAAACAAAAGGTTACAATTTAACTTGACAAAAATCTTGTAAGCCGACAATCATAATAACATTTTGTCAACAAGTCCTTATTTAGTCACATTTTCACATAAAATCCTAAAATAAAACTTGATCTTGTTCTCCTGTATGCTAAACTGACACCAAATTTGATTGCAGTCACGAAGTTCTTCGCAAATGAGCTAAAATTAAATTTATGTTGCATGGAATGCATATGGACAACACTATGTGCTCTTCCCTGGGCAGGATATGGCAGTGCAGTGGTGCAGATATGTTATGAGTCTTCAAGTTCACCATAAGAAAAGATCAAAGATGGTATGTGCATTTTTGTTTTTGGGATGTGTGGGAAGATGCACCTGAATGACAAAAGTGACATTACTTGATCATACTGTTAACTCGTAGAAGGATGGTTTTCATACAAAGCTCTTAATAAAGACAAAATAGAATGTTATAATACCTATGCATAAAAAAATCTTATTCCTAATCTACATTTATCACAATATTACAAAGACAGATATGTTTTTCAGAATATAGAAACTATTGTCAGTTATCAAAATAATCATTTAAATACAAATGATGTTGTCATAAGAGATGAAGAATTTGATTTACACTACAGGGACTGAATATAACAAATAGATGAGGAAACATTTATGTGAAACGCACATTTAATTTTGCATTAGAATGACAGTAATATTTTGCTCTTTTTTAAAAGACGGAGAGACGGGTGCATACAATGAAGCATGTACTCCGCAAGATCATGATGGTCCAGACTTTGTTGATGATGTGGATGAAGAGGAAACGGATTTGAACAAGTTATTGGCAGAGGTATCATTAGAACAACAAAATATTTTCGTCGAGAAGTTGCCACATATTGAGAAAATTGCATGTGACCAAGCCCAGATGGGTCATGAAGAAGAGCCTGCATCTGATTTAATTGATTGGAAGGCTGTTGCTGCTGATGTTGATGACGAGGTGAATGCAATCAATGCGTTTTTGTTTTTTGTTTGATTTATGCAATTTCGTCCGACTCCAACTTTATGCCGACATCCAACACCAGCTACCGGTAGAGATGATGATATACACAAGTTAAGGGAAGTACTTCTTGATGTGCTATTGAAATTAAGGAACCTGAGGCCAGGCTCTGCATTGGGTGACATAAGAATATTGTTTAGTCCAGATAACAAGATTGCAAAAGGTTTGATTGATCTCATGAAACTAAATTGCAAGTATAAACTTTTTCTCCCAGAATGTTCACTTCTACACCTCCGGGAAAAAATAAATAAAAAAATCCAAACTTTTTGCTGTCTACAAGGAAGCAGGTCTACTGCTGGTAAAGTTCATGGTAGGTGACAGTGAAAACAGACGAAATGGTCCAGATTGACGTCTCCAGAGGGCATAGACACAGCGACTAGAATGGTTTGGAGGATCAGCATGTCAATCCACTTGACTCCGTTTGTTAGGTATCTACAGCATTTGCCTCTGAAGAATCTAAGATTGTTGTGAATTAAATGGAAAGGTCTGAAAATGATCCAGGAGAGAGTTTGAAGGACTGAGATCATAGATTTCAATGTTTCATACAAAAGGGATATGAAATGAATACCACGTTTGCTCTCCATGTCGAGATGATGAACCATTGTGATGAAGTTATTGCCGTGGCTCTGGCTGAGCATATGGGAGAAGGTCCTGATGGTTACCATTTATTTTTGTCTGCCGTGAAGTCATCTTTGACATTTGCCTACACTACACTAATCTTTTGCACTATCTTTGCAGTGCATGTGTATTCCACAAAAATATGAAATACACCATTTTCTCCTACCAGCACAGCACTGTGAATTTTGCATTGGATACTCAACATGAAATAGGACATAAAAATGTACTGAAAAACTTCAGATCAGTGCTGTCTTACCATGAATGTCCCTGATAGATGACTTAGTGTATGTTCATGATTCACTCACAAAGGATGAATAGCTTGGAGAGTCAATGGAAGACCGAGAGGAGCATTCTCTAGATTTTACCACGAAAACAACAGATCTGAAACATATTCTCCCTACCATGTCTCTTATACTGCAAAGAAATGTCCTGCCTCTGGAAGCTTGTATCATTCCATACAATACTTACTCCAAAGAATATTGGCATCTATCTGATCGAGAAATACATCAGCCAAGAGTCCACGCTAGGACATACACAACATGACATGCCATCATTAGAAAATATTGATGGGCCCAAATCCTCTGTTGAGATAGTAAAGAAAATGAAAGAAAACACCGTAAATCAAACTTGTTTTAAGGCTAAAGCAGTTATAAAAAGGGAAAGACAAATGAAAAAGCATATCAAGAAAGCGACATATATGAAGAAACAGATGGACTGCCCTAGTTCAGAGAGGAATGTTTGTCAGACCATTTTGAAGACTGATTGTTCAAAGCCTAAAGTACTGAAAGCAACTAGAATACAGAGAGCTAGTATATCCCTGCTGGTCAATCAGCTGAAAGCATCAGAAAATTGTATTGGTAAAAATATATGGACCTTCTGCATGTGAGGGAGGATGAATTATCAGTATTAGTTGAGGCTGGTCTTGTGTATTTAAAAGAGAAAGTCATGTCAGCTGACCAGTGTCAAAGTAGCTTCTTCAGAGTTTGCAGGGGTAAAGTTCAAAGCCAAGTTAGTGAGTTGCAAACAGTATTTAAACTTTGTTCAGAACAGTATTTTGAAAGATCTGCTGGGACAAATTCCTGCACTGAAGCGAATAGTAGTTTGTGAAGAAAAGTACCAATTCACTCCTGACGACTTTAAAGCTACCACAAGTGAGTGAAGAAAGTAATAAAATGCCTTTATTAGTCATCTCAAGGTCACTGGTGATATGATGACAGATGAATGATTCCATCATGAACATGTGAATTAAATCACTGAGGGAAAGCACCTCATAACCACCTACTTGGCGACCAAAATGTAAAGTCTGAATAGCCAAAATGTAAAGTCTGAATATGAAAGACATTAACAGCAAATTGTATATACAGGAATGTACATGTGTAACTGATGCAAAATCTGTTTGTGTCTCTGCTTGAAATACACAACACCTGTAAGAGCTGTTTCGTCCTGATTGGATTTGATCAGTTTTCTGTCCTCCAAAACATACACCAATGTAAAGGGGAAGCTGAATTAGCACAAAATTACTGGATGTTTGTTAGTGTCTCTGAGCTCCAAGATGGTGATGCTGTTACAAGTATTGTCTCCTCAGGAGATGTAGATTCTTTAGTCATTCAGAGTTGGCCAAGGGAGTCTGAAGGAAGATTTACATATCAGGTCTTCTTGATTATACAGAAAATGGGGAAGCTTTCAGATTTTTATAACATCACAAAGATTTTGTCATTGTTGGTACAGAAAATGGGCAACAAAACCATTGGCATCAAGATAGTTTTAACTTTGTTGGGGGGGGGGGGGCAGGGGGGGGGATGACTACATCCATAAAAAGTCCATGGCTTTTCCCACTGGCAAATACTGCCATTATTTCTGCAGCATCCAAAGTTTCGAGATAGACTTTTCATTATTAATTAAGGGAAATTGGAGATAGACAGTAATGCTGACATCGATTTTTTTAAAACAATGTACTGCCCAAAGGTTACGAGTCAACCAAGCTGAGTTTTCTGGAGGTACAGCATCTGACTATTCAGTCCAAATGAGGACAGGCAAAGCAATAATTGGGACACCCTAAAAATTGGATGGCACAACAAACCTCCATATCCAAACTATGCTGTCTAATGAACTTCCAGATAAAATATCTACAAACAGCAGGTCAGTCATCAGCTTTGTAAGGATGCTTTGTAAGGAAGGTCTCTGGAGAGACTGAATATGATCTTGGTCTGGACAGTTATATTGGTGATGTGCAAGCAATGTTTCAGATTCCCTCGGATAATCTGACTGAAATACTGAAAAATGCAAAAGTTGTCTTCAAAAGGAAGAGAAACATTGCTGAAACCCCCAGATAGGGCAGAGAAGGAAGCAACTGGTTACATCAACACCTAATGGCAGCATGTTTTCATGTAATCTGCTTAATATGGCAGACACATTGGGATCAGTTCTGTTTTCTTTTTTAATCATCAGTGTCATTGGCCATCTCAACTTTAGTATAACATTTTCTTGCAAATTCTCTATAATATCTTATATTTAAAAACAATAACTGACATTGACAAACACAAGTGCATGCAGTAATCACAAGAAGTACTATTCGCTCCTAGGTCAGTCTTACGGTGATGGTAACTCTTTTCAAATGAAAAGTCAGGTTTACACGAGACACCGAATGAAATTCACGTCCATGCAAAATCAAATATGGTCTCCATGGCAGTTATCTTCAAATGGAGACATTTTCTTTTTATGAATATTCATTTTTAAAATGCTCGGTTTGAGGGCCCAATGTAAATTCCCAGAAATGATCACATAAAGGCTTAGTTGGTTCTAAATTGCATTAAAGCATTATGGCCATATTGGCAATAGTTAAAAGTTTGCTTTTGCCACCGCTTGCGAATGACAAATGGTATTTGCAGTGAGACTCTCGCTACTGAGATTGTCTTTGCATTATTTGACCTAAATGACTATATATTTTCTGAACAGTAGATTGTCAGACTATTGTCTATTATTTTTTCAGGAAAAGTTAATCCCTATGACAGCATGAACCAAAACTCTAAAACAAGTCAATACCATAGACTGATTTCAATTATTGGCATGATGCCTGTAGTGTTACAAGAGCTTGAGGCGGTCTACAGATAGTATGTACTTCTGTGAGAGGTGTAATGTGAAGTTGTTTGAATTTGCAACATGCACAATGAAGAGAATGTTAGCATACCTCTATGATATTTTTCATGTACTGTGGCTGAAATTTCTTTACATATTGTACTTGTGGAAACTGTACACGATCTAAGCACACAGCTGACAAAAATGGCAGCTCCCATGTGCTGAAAAATCATCCTGAATTAGTCCAAAGTACACTATTTTTAGCAGCTATTAAAATCGGGAAAACTTATTTTGCCAGAGTAGGCAATACAAGCTTCTGAAAGTACAATGAATGAATAACAAAATATATAAAAAGTAAAAAAAGTTATCTGCTCTTTTTGTTGTACAATTTACCTTTGAAGACCAGGAAGTGAAAATGACCAAGCAGGGCTAGCAGTTTTTTGATAGGTGCACATCTGAAGACCAAGCTGTATACTCTATAACCCAAACTGCACCCATCAATCATACACCAAAGTAAGAGAATTAAAAGTTCTTGTAATAATACCCAAGATATACAAGGTCTTTTTTTAAATAGCCAGGATAACCAGTGAGGAAAATCTGGGAAATTCTTTTTCTTTAAAAATCTAAACTTATGCAAAATACGAAACTGTAGAACGCCACCTTACATATTTTTTTTAATGTGTGACTGCAATTTAAGGTTTTGTAAAGATATACTCAAATAGTAAAATCTCATTTTTTCTATATATATGTGAGTTGGTGAGAAAAATCCTAATGAATTGTATATGTGTGCTAGTTGTGTGTTCCTTCTTCTGTATATATATATATATATATATATATATATATATATATATATATATATATACCCAGCACTGTATTTTGATATTATGATTAATCTGACTGAATTGTTTATATATTGAAACTATGACATTATTGGTTATGTTTCTCCATTCAAAATCTTCTGTTCTTATAAGAAAAGAAAATAATCTTTGTCAGGGTTTTATTGGTACCACTCACAGTACATTTTGTTGAGCCTGCTTTGGCAGAAGCTTGATCGGTTTATCACTCTGGGGTCCGTGTTTGTATCCATCCGTCCATCCACACCCTAGATTAAAGTTAATGTTAATGTTTTTTGGACTGAGCTCAATGTTAAAGTTGTTTACTTTCTAGTTAAATGAAAGGTGAGGCTCAGCAAAATGGGAGCCTCTTGTTTCTCATCTCTACAAGTTTTCTCAATTGCGAATGAGTAGGCTAATTTAAGGTAGTTTAATTATATTACTTACAAAATAATATTTATAACAGTGTTCGATTGATCAATTGAAATGAGTTGACCTGACACACAGCCGTGACCGCTAGCTCTTACGCAGGCAGGATTTGCACGCCTTTTAACTTTTGTTATATTACCCTCTTCCTTTGATTTGATACAAAAGACGTAATTAACATGATAATACAAAGCAGGTGTGCTATTAACTGAGTGTAACAACACAACAAATACTTCCACAAGTCGGAGATAAAAAAAAGGTCGGCACTTAATTAGATTCTCACGGAAATGCTCGCGGCGTCGGTTGAATTATATTTTTCACGTTTGAATACAAGAGGGCATATTGCATTTATGATGATTACACTGAAACTGAATTAAAATATAAAACTAAAACACAAATTTCACTTGACAAAACATATTTAATTGGTATTTATTTTTAAAGTGTTGCGACCAGTAGGTATTAGTGACGTTTTCATTGATCGAAAAATATTTTTATTTACAGTGTACTGAGAATGTTGTTTGGAAAGAAAATTGAACAAAATATACTTCTTATTAAAAGTTGAACATTTCATGATGTTGATTCAAATTTCCAGGTACAAACCAGTTTGTGACGATAAAACGAGCGGTATATCAAGGTTTCATTTACTAATTTTGATCGCGATTTTTTTCACCTGAAACAAATAGGGGCCATTTTTTGTTGTTGTTGTATTTTTTAGTTTTTAAAAATGCGATCCACGCCTGACCCCACGTTATAAGAGGGTTCGCGAGTTATCCGGGCGCGAGTTATTGAGGGAGCGGTGTACATGGATGCAGACTAGATGTGGTTTCTTATTACTAGGAGTTTTCTCCATACATGGATGTTTACTAGATATGGTTTCTTATGACTATGAGATTTCTCAATACATGGATGTAGACTAGGTGTGGTTTCTTATCTCTAGGAGTCTTCTCCATATATTGATGTAGACTAGCAGAGATGCTGCCAGGATTTTATCTAAAGCGGAGAGCTCCCCCCTTGTGACCAAAATAAGGGGGGGGGGTAGAAAAAAATGAGGTAGAGGAGGAAACGGACATAGTTCAATATTTACCTAACACATAAATATCCATCTCTTTCTTTCTTTCTACTCTACTGAAATCGAAATCCTCCTTTAGTTGTAAAAGCATTAATCTGTTGATCATTTCTGAGCTTAATTTGTGTCTTATCTGTGTATGAATATTGTTCTGTTCTGAGAATCCCCTTTCACATATGCTTAGCTAAGCCAGCTTGAACAAGTTGGAAAACTGTTCTTTGTGGTTGTTATGTACAATTTTCAACAGCTCATAGGTATTGTCTCTTGGGTATCTCTGCTCCAAAATAACATTTTTCACTAACAAGAGCTCTGCCAAAGTTTCACTGTGCTTTGCTGACTACTATGCCAGATTTCTTATCTGTTCCACAATGTTGTATTAGGGCTTTATGTCCATCAATTGTCAGCTTGTTCAGACAGAGGTATTTTGATCAAAAATAAATATCCTGACTTTTTAATTTCTTCTTAGATTCTTATTTATTCAATTTATCTTAATCCTTAGAGTGCTATATAGTTTTGTACCACAAGATCCATCAAGGCAGAATTGTTTGAGAAAAGAAATGAAAATTGCACTCTACTTTTAAATTGCCTGTATTTTAATTAGGCTTAGTATTCTGCTTTTTTGATATTTAATATCAAAATACCGATCAATTGGGGGTTGACCGGCAAGCCGTCTGTTTTTGTCCATCCAGCATGTACATCAGATTTGTATTCAACATTATTTTCGGATTCCAAATTAATCACTGGTATTTCTGGTAACACTTTCCAGGCTATAATAATCTCATGTACTTCAAAACTTTAAAAATCATTGTCATCATCACTATCATCAGCCAATATTTGCCGAACGAAATCATCATCTGAAGATGAACCATGTTGGGAGTCAGCCATTTTGGGTTTTCTATTAGCCCTTACTTTAAACATGCATTTGTACAACTTCCTTCATGAATGCAAGGTTCAACCTCAACAGTGCCTGTTCCAGGGCCTAATGTGCCAATCAAATTTAGTTTAACAACCGTTCATGTCAAGCTGAAGTACTCAGATGTGTAAATAGTTGCCTACCAGAAAAAAAGACAGATAAAGAGACAAGTGCTACGAGACCTCTACTGGTGGCTCGACTTATGCTGCAACAAGCACTTTAAGGGTTAACAGTTAAATAAAAATTGTATACTGTGCAGAGTACATTTTTATATGCGTGACTTTAAACTCATTTGCGGGAGTTCTCGCGCATCACTGCTTTCCATGTGTGCGAATTCGTAAAACTTGTGCGCGATTCGAGCAATAGCGCGTCCTAGCAGCCTCTCTGGACTAGGTGTGGTTTCTTATCTCTAGGAGTTTTCTTCATACATGGATGTTGATTAGATGTGGTTTCTCATGACTGTGAGATTTCTCCATACATAGATGTAGACTATATGTGGTTTCTTATCTCTAGGAGTTTTCTCCATACATGGATGTAGACTGGATGAGCTCAGACTAATTAGTAATGTCTGTAAGATTCTGTCTTGACCAAGGATTGTTATGCAATTAAATCTATTTATCACAGATAATACATTTTGTGATGATTAGTATCAGGACAACAATACCTTTGTCACTACAACTCTCTATCTCTTCTGTAGTTGAATGCCAGCATAGACTTTCTATCCTCTATGTGGCAGTATCTTGTCACAGAACTGGTGGAGAATAATGTTTAGATTAGCAGGACTGTATAATTTATTTGACAAGGTGATGGTAACAAAGCCTGAAGCAGCCTGCTCAGTTTGAGTCAACTGAACTACCTTTGTCATAAAAATGAAAATGTCATGATGACATTCTTTTAAAAAAAAAAAGCCACAAATACTTAGTGTAGTAGTATAAAGATTGTAAGCAGATGGTAAAATGAAAAGGTCTTTGGGAGGTGAGAGATACAATGTTACTTGTACAGAGCAAATGTTTAAACTGATAAACACCAAGTATTCATGTAGCCACCTGGGAGACAAGGGAGGTAATTATAATGGTATCTTGAAAGAGTTTATTCCCATGATACTATTTTCATAGTATATATAATATATGGATGGGAAAGACAATTTTTTTCATCTTTGTGGGTGGGCTGGATTCAGGAGGTAGTGGAAGTTAAGTTTATAATATAAATGTCATTAGGTAAAGAAAGCAGAAATACAAACACACACGCATGCAATAAAGCTGTCCTCAACTATAAGTCAACCCCTCCCCAAATAAGCTGCCCAATTAATATGACATCTTGTCCATGGAAGTAAGTCATTGAATATATTGAATGCATGTTTTATAAATGTACAATATATACTCATCCGACTGCAAACAACACAGACCATGATCTGCTGTCGCATAATGCATGAGCAGATCAGGGTCTATGTTGTTTGTTCTACTGCTTACTCTTAACAAACTGCATAGACCAAGATATGCTTGCGCATTATGCGACATCAAGTCTGGGTCTGAGCAGTTTGCAGTTGGACTTGACTTAGAAGCAAGTATATATGGTAAATTACCAAATTCTGACAGAAAACTTGTATCTTCTTGAAAAACAAAGAAGTCTTAAACCTGTGTGAAAAAATCTAATTGTTAAATCATGCAGCGATCAAGATAGAACATATCGTTCCTTAATGCTGAATTAAATAGCATGAATCTAACAAAATCTTTTAACATTCTTTTTATAGATATATATAGTGTGTGCTTGTGTGTGTATCTTTTTTAATTTCATAAAAGTGCAAACTTAAACTGATACTAATAAACATTTTTAGATATGAAAATTTGAAGTATGCCAAATAAAATACTGACTAACCAGTGAGAATGCTGAACATTTTATTTTTATTAATTATCCCACATAACTGGGCAATCTAAAGCCCCAGTTCCTCCATGTCCCCTGGTCACTTTGTACTCAAAACCACATCAACAGTCAAAATAGAATCAAAATTATTTTAAGTTTCCAAAAACTGAACAAATTTCAAACCATTCCTCTCTCTGTCAAAACTAAGTGACTTAAGGCCAGGATGGAAATATAGATGTCATGTTTTCCTGTTTTAAGCGCATTCCTTTTCTTTATATTGCTGGCTGCAGCCTTGAATGTGTATCTACTTGTGTCAAATCAATCAATCAATACAGAACAGATGTTTATTTAGTGAAGATTATATTATTTTCTTCAACACATTTTCTGCAAGGCATTTTATAAAGCATTATTAGTGAAAAAAGGACACCATTCTTAAAAGTTAATCCACAAACAATCATCACAGCAGTGACTCAAAATTAATTCTCTCGATTTTTCCACTCTGTGAACTTTTTATTGCTTTGGAGTTTACACTTTCGGGATTTTTCTACTTTATGAACTTTTTATTGCTTGGAAGTTTACATTGTTAAACCGAAACCAAGTTCAAACTTGGAAATATATTTTAGCTGCTAAATTCATAACACAAGCTGCAACAGATTAATTGCAGTTAGCAAGTACTGTAGTTGGGTTGACAATAGGCTAATCTGAAGTCTTTGCACCATACAAAAGAGCCAGCTTTTAAGGTGAATTATTAATAACTAAATGCTTGTAGGTAAGCCATTTAAGAAAGACTATGTTTATCTGCTATTTCACTAATTGTGAATGATGCTATTCATTTTTTATACATGATCAATAGAACATTGCTTGCTTGTTTTATTAATTAAATATCAGGGCTTTATTAACCAGGCATGTGGCCTTGTTTTTGATGCTTTACCAGTGGAGACTGACAAAGCAGTATTCTAAACGTCATATTCATTCAATGACATACCCTGAAGTTTTAGATCTTATACAGAGATTGCTAAGGGTGAGTGTTATTTGGCTACAGCACAGGAAATGGAGTCATTAACACAAGCTAGATTAGTTAAAGAAAGATGTAAGAAAAAACAGACAGTGCTCCACGTCTTCTTCAAACCATGTTCTTGAACTGTGAAAACGATGCAATATATGGAGTATTTAAACATTATGGAGTATCATTCATAATTCTAATGGAATTATAGTAAAGTTATAAAAGTATCTCATTCCTCTGATGTTTCTTGTGATGAGGAATGTATTTCTATGTGGAACAACTGTATTTATTTATGTGACAGGATGTGATTTCCAAATAGAACGTACATGTATATTGTTCAGCTAATTCTTCATTGAATACATTTAAAAAAAAAAAAATAACAGCTTTCTTAATTTTGTGCACTCTTACACAGGCTTTCAGACATTTTAATATTTAAAAATGATCCATTTAGAAACTAATTGTAAGGTAAAACAAAACAAAGCATCAAACAGATTACAGCATGTGTGTGCTGCCTAGTCAGTATGGATTTCTGGTCTTGACAGACTTTTGCAACTTTGTATCATTGATACCATGCAACACTGTATAAAAATCCCATGCAGAGAGTATGCATACCATAACAACTACACAGGTTCTTGTAGGTGACAGGGTGTAAGTTCAAGTTCAAGGTTTTCATTCAGCTGAAAATTCCTTTTTTCTCTCTCACTCCACAGATTTCCATGTATTTTTGTCCCTTATGGCACGAGAGAGTAAGAGAGTGAGAGAGAGAGAGATTCCTTTTGAAATTGCTTAACATGGTAAATTCATTTAGAAACTGAGATTATTAATAATTTTCTGGTTATGTTCTTATTTTACAAATGAATATAAGCAAAAATTCATTAATGATCTAAAAAGTATGGAATCAATAGCTTACTGTTATGGGCAAATCACAATTTGATATATCTGCCCTAAATTTTTATCTATCTATCTATCCCTGCATGCAGCCTCTATTACCATCAAAATATTTAAAATCATATTATTTTGTTAAAGAACAACTTTGGGCGATATATTGGCACCTAAAGATTACTTGATACAAACCCCAGCTACAGCATAATTAAACTTACTGGTACTTAATAGACAACTATTAATTGCGACAGGGTTAGCAATTATAAGCACCGAGTCTCTCTGGCAATAGTTGAAATTTTATCAGCGCTTGTAAAAAATTATGAAGATCTCATGTATTATATAGAGAAACATCATATTCATCTAAAAGCCAGTTCCAAAATAATTAAATGATATTTTGCTTAATAAAAAAGACTGGACATACTAGTAGCGAAATATTTCGTTTTATGGAACTATTATTCGGTTTGAATGAAATAATATTTTGAAATAACGAAATATTTTTGTTCAATGCCAAATAATATTTCCATGAAACAAAATATTATTTCATTATTTCAAAATATTATTTAGTGTATGAAATAAAAATTATACTTACATGCATATTACTCAATGGGCTTTGTTGTTGTACAAACATATCAGAAGGAAAATTTTCGTACTAATAAGAAGAGAATTTGTGTAAGGTAAGCTACTTCTTTTTCTGGGGGTTAGGTACATTGTGTATAACTGCGTGACAGTTTATTCCTGAAGTTGCTGTGCTGGAAAGTGGTAGATTTATACCAGGTCAGTCATGAGTAGCCACCTTAGTGAGAAAAGTCGAACTTCATTTAGCAAAATATTATTTCAAATGCCCACTGCATGGATAAGACTTATTCTGTAAGATTGATTTTATATTCCTGTACCAATGAACATCTTGACTGTAGTCTGAAATGTTAAATTTGTAATGAGTGCTACTTTTTTGACTTCCCTGGTGATGTAAACAAAACATTCCGCCTTACAGTAAGGAACTGACAGATCATCATAGGCAGACAATAATTCAGTTAGCCGAAAAAGATTTTAGTCGTAGAAAAGTTATCTGAAATAACTGGAATATCAGGTTCTACAATTCATAAACTTTTTACAAAAGGGGGTCCATAAAGAAATGATGTGGGAGGTTCGGATGGTACTACAATTAAAATATTATACTTTGTGAGTTATTTTAAATTTATAAAATATGCATGATGGGGTCAAAAATGATTTCTAATTTATGCCTGGTGGTGATTTTTGGCATATGATGCCATTGATATCAATCTGAAATTGGTATAAAAAGGCAAAATGATGAAAAATAAATTTGTGCTTCGACCAAGTATCCTCTGACCCTTCCCACACCATTTTAGATATTTTGGACATTTATGTTGGGATGTGGGGTCAGAACGCATTGCCTATTGAACAGTTGGTATTCGCCAACACATTGCGGCGTTGGCATAGGGTAGCCACTTACTAGCTGGCCTAGCAAACTTAAACGACCTTACATCGAGCCATACCTGCATCAGATCTATAGGAGAATTTATTTTCTTAGAAATTGCGTGGATAGCATTCATTATGTGTTTAATCTGATGAGAGATGAGACAAAACTACAGTGTTGATGAAATTTGACTTGGTACTCGCCATTTGCATTGCTAGTCATGTGACTTCCCAACTCTTGCAACCTGTCCATGACATCAATGGTTCAATAGTCACATGATACCAACGAAAAACCCCTTTCCAATGTTGTTATATAAAATATTCGAAAATACTAAATAAAAGTCACGTAATGTTTGTAACAAAATGAAAGGACACATAATTCTTAACATATTTATTCCCAGAACAACTACCAGAAACCTGTCGATATCACAGCAACCTGGAGAAAGCCTGATTCAGCAAGTGAGAGTACATGTCAACACAGTAGTCACGTGATATCAATAAAAATATCATTGACATGTGCTCTCTGCTTGACGAGTCTAGCTTTCTTCAGGTTGCTGCGACATCAACAGGTTTCTGGTAGTTGTTCTCAGAATAAATATGTTGAAAATTACGTTTCCTTTCGGTTTTTTTTGTACGAACATTACATGACTTTCATTTAATATTTTCGATTTTTGCATAGAACAAAATTGGAAAGGAGGTTTTTGTTGGTTTCACACAACTACTGGACCACTGATGTCATGGACATGAAGGTTGAAAGAATATATGTAGTCACATGACTAGCAATGCATATGGCGAGTACCAGGTCAAATTTCATCAACACTGTAGTTTTGTCTCATTTGTCAATAGAATTAAACACATAACAAATGCTATACTTGCAATTTTTGAGAAAATAAATCATTCTCCTCTCAATCTGATGCAGGTATGACTCAATGTAAGGTAATTTAAATTTGCTAGGCCAGCTAGTTAGCTGCTACCCTATGATGGCACCATGCCGTGTAGGGAATTACAACTTTTCGATAGGCAATGCGTTCTGACCCCACACCCCAACATAAGTGTCCGAATATCTAAAATGTGGTGGGGAGGGTCAGAGGAAACTTGGTTGAAGCACAAATTTATTTTGTGAAACTCAGATTATGGTGAATTGAACAAATTTGTTGTCTTGGGAGTAAACAAACACTGTATACTGCACCCTATATCCTGAAAATTTCACGAAAACAAGCCGTCTTAGGGAATGCCGTTTATCTTATATGCATTCATGCTTGGTTGAATTTGCACAGATAAATTTCATGCATGGTAGTACTTTAATACATGTATATTTCATCCAAGGTGGGGATTGATATTAATTAAATTTTATGCCTGGTGGGTGAAAATAAAAAGTGCCATCTTACCTCCCACATACCATTATTTCTGGAATAGCCCTCATCTGCAAAAACCTCAGTAAACCAAAAACTTCTCAAAACCAAAAAAAAAAATTTAGGTCCCAAAGGTTTTCGGTTTTGAGGAGTTTCACTGTATTAACCACGCTGTCGGACAGTTTTAAGAAATCTCCATTTGACTAATGTGCAATATAATTAATACTGTTGATTATAATTTGTCTACAAAATTTGTGAATCAGAATTTAAACAAATTGGAAACAACTGCATTGATATGTATGCAATTCTCTGTACCATGCATTATCCTAAATACATAAATTGGTCATAGGTAAGATTTCCATTTCATCTGATGGCCCTGTAAGCTCAAAATATTTTTAGGATGAAAATCAAAGTCAAGTTTGTAGTTTTATTATTGTGACAGTCTGTAACTTTCGCCAGAATAAAGTCATACATCAGGAGTTTCTCGACTTTGGTCCCTCTTATTGCATATACAATTTAAAAAACACAGTTGTTTAATATAACACAAATATACTCTTAGTTCTGCTATTACAGTTTGGGGCTCTGAGTGGAAATTTCAGTTTAGTGATCTCAAAGATTTAATAATATGGAACAATTTGTCTGTATTTGTGCTTCATATAAAGCCAGCCTGTTCAATGACATGGAAAATTACTCTGAATTCTTTTTTCCCTGTATTGTTAACTCATTATTATTTGATAAATATGCCAGTTTCCATAGAATGAATATGGGAAAAACCTTCTTCTTTCTGGAAATTATTAGTGATCTGATGACGCTGCTTGGCATTATTGCCTAAGTCTTCAATAACTTAGGTTCTATCACAGATGACCAGGGTATCTGTACCTAAAAAGTGGAGAAAATTATTCAAATCAGACAAATATTGAGAATTCTATAAATAATCTACATTTCAATTTTATATAAAACAGAGTTCCATTATTATTTATTTATCACACACGAGTACCATAAATGGCACATTATATGCTCACCCCATGTTTATAAGTCTTCTATGTAGATAACTGAAATTTTTGTGCAGAAACTGTTTTTATTCTTTCAGTCACAGTGATCTTTCTTATTCCAAGTGTAAGCGATCTACAAAGTTTGGTCCAGTCTGTCATCTAGAACTAATGTCACTGTGCAGAAACAATTTTTCTTCTTTCAGTCACAGTGACCTTAATCTCTGACCTTTTGACCCTGAAATTGATATGCTTCGTCCTTATCTTATCACAAAAGTATAGTAATTTGGGCAAACATTAACATTACAGTCTATGGGAACTAAATTAGTTGCCTGTGCCCAAAAAGGTGTAAATTCACCTGCCTATGAGAATGTTTATTAAAAAACTGCACATCACTGACACATGACATATACCCCCAGTGGTTCACAGTGGCCTAATTTTGAAATGGCGGTACTGAAGCCATAAAGTTAGCTCTCTAAACAAAAGGTTTTCAAATTCCAGTGTGAGCAGTACCTAAAAAGTGACATTTGCACAAAAGTTAACCAGTTTTGCTAAAGTATGAAAAGCAGCTCATAGTATAGTGTGAGCAGTTAATGAAACTGACATTTTGCACATTTTGCACAGAAGTTAATTCTGATAAAGTGTGAAAAGTATGTTATACTATTAGTATGACTGACTTGTCACACTTTTAACAGAATTGGTTAACTTTTGTGCAAAACATCACTTTTCAGGCACTGCTCACACTAGAATAACAAAACCTTTCCATAAGTATGGAATCCTTATCGAAATTTATTCATTAAAATTTTCTTAACTGTAACAAAAAGTGACATCAACATCAACTTTGACAAAAAAATCTAAACATAGTTTCATGCAATAGAGATGGAGCTTTGCATGTATCCATAACCTGGCCCCAAGAATATTTAACCATTTACATGCTCTAAATTGGATTTAAATTATGATGTCCTATTGGACTAACATCATTTCAATGCCCAATTAGATGTCAGAACTTTTTTTGCACGCAAGAATGTTTTACATATTGGGGCCGCAATAAAAAATATTTTTGCCTAACATTTGACAAGTTGGAGCATAAATATACTAAACCAATCAGAGCAAGCAATGAATTTAATTAATAGCCACTGCATCAAAATTTGGAAGAATATGAATTATATATTTCTCAAAAGTTAATAAAAAATGCAAATAATGGAATTCATTAAAGATAATATTAGTAAGGAAAGTTTGGTTCAAAGATGATAACAGCAAGCTGAATAATTAAATAGAATAGATAAGGATGAAAATATGTAAAATATAACTGCAGCAGATGTACAGATAGTATGAAAATGTCATCAATATACAGTAGAACCTTAGTTATCCAAATTCCTCACGGGTCATTAAAAACATTTTGATAAATGGAGGACTGAATGAATAACTTTGGGCTGTACTAAATCTGTCAATTTGGGGACATACAGCAACACTTCCATACACAAGCCCATCTGTAACCACCTTTCTATGTAGACTGGTCAAATATTTTGGTCCTATATGCTGTTCAAATATAAAACAAACCTCCATATACTGGCCATCTCTATCAAACAACCAATATTGTGTATCATTACAGTGTCCAGTTTATAGAAGTTTCACTGTGTATGTGGCTCTGATATACTTATAATCTGGATAAATCTGGTTGGATACATATGGTTATTCTATTGTGGCATCACAAAAAAATTATGGATATCAGTCCCACCCTTGACTCATTGTTTTGTTTGTTCCAAAGGCAGATGGATAAAGAGATGTGTATTCAATTTTAACCTCATCCTCAGATCCTGGAACATTAGTTAGTACACCATCCGAGTCTTCTTCATGCAGAATCAGGTCAAACTTCCCAAGGGGCCTCTCTTCTGGAAAGGACAGGGGTTCATACTATATATAACAAATTATAATGCACATACAGCTATAATATTGTAGATTCTCCATAATGCACAAACAGATCAGGGTCTAATCTATTTGATTGAAAATATAAACAGAAAGAACAGCATACACACAGATCTGCCTATGTATTATGCAAGGGAAGATCTGGGTTTATGCTGTCTGTAAGCATGTGCAAGTTATACTCAAGAGATCATGGTATAAAATTATAACATATCACAGCAGTTAAGTTTTGTTTTTTCTTCTATAATTCTTTTACTTAATTTGTACTTAAAACTACATAAACTTACACCATACATATCAAGTACTTCAGAAAGTGCAGATGAATCTTAAAGACTGAGGGAACTGGAGTGCACTTGGAAAACCATTAGTTCTGAACAAGATTTTCTTTTATAAAAAAAGTTTTAAAAATGTTTGTTTTATCCTAACTTTACAAAATATTCTGGTAATCTAATATTATTATATATGACATACTCTAAAAAGACTGAGATATTTGTGCGAGGTTGTCATTGTCGTGAAGAAAACTGGAGAATCTTATAAAACCAACAACCCTGAAGAAGTAAACCTGCATAGTCTATTAGCTCTGCCTTCACTGCCCATAAAATTGAAAGAATGTGAAAAAAATAAAATAAAATAAAACAGAGCTACTTCCATGGATGACAATGGTAAATTCCCCCACTTTTTATTACATATTCCTCCCCACTCATACCCTAACCATTGGAATGTAACCCAAAACCCACTACATATTCCTTCCCACTTGGACTCTGACCATTGGAATGTACCCATAACTCACTACATATTCCTTCCAACTTGGACTCTGACCTTGGGAATGTACCCATAACCCACTACATATTCCTTCCCACTTGGACTCTGACCATTGGAATGTACCCAAAACCCACTACATATTCCTTCCCACTTGGACTCTGACCTTGGGAATGTACCCCAAACCCACTACATATTCCTTCCCACTTGGACTCTGACCATGGGAATGTACCCCAAACCCACTACATATTCCTTCTCACTTGGACTCTGAAAATGGGAATGTACCCATAACCCACTACATATTCCTTCCCACTTGGACTCTGACCATGGGAATGTACCCATAACCCACTACATATTCCTTCCCACTTGGACTCTGACCATGGGAATGTACCCATAACCCACTACATATTCCTTCCCACTTGGACTCTTGACCATGGGAATGTACCCATAACCCAGTACATATTCCTTCTCACTTGGACTCTGACCATGGGAATGTACCCCAAACCCACTACATATTCCTTCCCACTTGGACTCTGACCATGGGAATGTACCCATAACCCACTACATATTCCTTCCCACTTGGACTCTGACCATGGGAATGTACCCATAACCCACTACATATTCCTTCCCACTTGGACTCTGACCTTGGGAATGTACCCATAACCCACTACATATTCCTTCCCACTTGGACTCTGACCATTGGAATGTACCCAAAACCCACTACATATTCCTTCCCACTTGCACTCTGACCTTGGGAATGTACCCCAAAACCCACTACATATTCCTTCCCACTTGGACTCTGACCATGGGAATGTACCCATAACCCACTACATATTCCTTCCCACTTGGACTCTGACCATGGGAATGTACCCATAACCCACTACATATTCCTTCCCACTTGGACTCTGACCTTGGGAATGTACCCATAACCCACTACATATTCCTTCCCACTTGGACTCTGACCATTGGAATGTACCCAAAACCCACTACATATTCCTTCCCACTTGCACTCTGACCTTGGGAATGTACCCCAAACCCACTACATATTCCTTCCCACTTGGACTCTGACCATGGGAATGTACCCCAAACCCACAACATATTCCTTCTCACTTGGACTCTGACCTTGGGATTGTACCCATATCCCACTACATATTCCTTCCCACTTGGACTCTGACCATGGGAATGTACCCATAACCCACTACATATTCCTTCCCACTTGGACTCTGACCATGGGAATGTAGCCATAACCCACTACATATTCCTTCCCACTTGGACTCTGACCTTGGGAATGTACCAATAACCCACTACATATTCCTTCTCACTTGGACTCTGACCATGGGAATGTACCCCAAACCCGCTACATATTCCTTCCAACTTGGACTCTGACCATGGGAATGTACCCCAAACCCACCACATATTCCTTCCCACTTGGACTCTGACCATGGGAATGTACCCCAAACCCACTACATATTCCTTCTCACTTGGACTCTGACCATGGGAATGTACCCCAAACCCACTACATATTCCTTCTCACTTGGACTCTGAAAATGGGAATGTACCCATAACCCACTACATATTCCTTCCCACTTGGACTCTGACCATGGGAATGTACCCATAACCCACTACATATTCCTTCCCACTTGGACTCTGACCATGGGAATGTACCCATAACCCACTACATATTCCTTCCCACTTGGACTCTTGACCATGGGAATGTACCCATAACCCAGTACATATTCCTTCTCACTTGGACTCTGACCATGGGAATGTACCCCAAACCCACTACATATTCCTTCCCACTTGGACTCTGACCATGGGAATGTACCCATAACCCACTACATATTCCTTCCCACTTGGACTCTGACCATGGGAATGTACCCATAACCCACTACATATTCCTTCCCACTTGGACTCTGACCATGGGAATGTACCCATAACCCACTACATATTCCTTCCCACTTGGACTCTGACCTTGGGAATGTACCCATAACCCACTACATATTCCTTCCCACTTGGACTCTGACCATTGGAATGTACCCAAAACCCACTACATATTCCTTCCCACTTGCACTCTGACCTTGGGAATGTACCCCAAACCCACTACATATTCCTTCCCACTTGGACTCTGACCATGGGAATGTACCCCAAACCCACAACATATTCCTTCTCACTTGGACTCTGACCTTGGGATTGTACCCATAACCCACTACATATTCCTTCCCACTTGGACTCTGACCATGGGAATGTACCCATAACCCACTACATATTCCTTCCCACTTGGACTCTGACCATGGGAATGTAGCCATAACCCACTACATATTCCTTCCCACTTGGACTCTGACCTTGGGAATGTACCAATAACCCACTACATATTCCTTCTCACTTGGACTCTGACCATGGGAATGTACCCCAAACCCGCTACATATTCCTTCCAACTTGGACTCTGACCATGGGAATGTACCCCAAACCCACCACATATTCCTTCCCACTTGGACTCTGACCATGGGAATGTACCCCAAACCCACTACATATTCCTTCCCACTTGGACTCTGACCATGGGAATGTACCCCAAACCCACTACCTATTCCTTCCCACCTGGACTCAGACCATGGGAATGTACCCCAAACTCATTTCATACATGATGTGTCCTTCTGCTATGACTGCATTTAAAAACTGGTAAAAAAAATATTCAAAGATGTCACGGTAACTGTAATTTTTGTATCTGACCTTTGAATCACTCTCAAGGGAAGAGCCCCAAAAACCATACCCATATTGCAGATGATTATCACATGAGCAAGCTATATACTAAGTCTGATGGATATCCATCTGGCAGCTTAACAGGAGAAGTGGTTATGGATAGATGAATGGACAGATGGATGAACTGAGGGTGGGTATCAAAATATCCCCTGCTACAGCATATGAATAAAAATGTCAAGCTTATTTGAGCTAAAGCACAAAATATGAACTTTGGCATATAAATTTTGCAATTTTTAATTTTCAAGTTTAAAACTGTATTCTTTGTTATCATCATTTACAGGTGTTCTATTGCAACTGGTTGTCCATACAACAGGAACATACACAAACAAGAATTGTCCACCTCTATAAGTTGCCATTTGCTTACTGTAAATGAATTAGTGCAGTGGCTATGACGAGCATTAGTGGTGTTATCATATAGTGCCATCCCTATGTATTGTCATTGCTCCAATGATATCGACAAAATATACTGATCATCTATTTGATATCCTCCTGCCCATACGAACCATAAATACACAGCAGCATGTTTACCATAATTAGCTTTGCCCTCAGCATTAAGTCCGTTTCAAATTGATACATAATTGTCAGAAGAGACCCTATTTTTGTTGAGCCTAGCGTTTATTTAGCTCTAAAGTAAACAATCTAACACTGAGCCCAATCTAGCAACTTTTATATTAACCTTAATCTAGGATGTGAATGGATGGATGAACATACAGACAGACATGTGCATGGAAGCCAAAGTGATCTCTGTGTTGAGCTTCTGTCAGGTGGCCTCGTCAAAAATGAATTTTCCACGAGCTGTAAATTGGCCTTGGAACTTGGCCAGGCATGTGTCTTCAGTGTGCTTTTGTAGACAATGACTCCATTTTTAATATAAACATTGCAATTTTATCCCAAAGATAATGAAAAAAAGTGGTAATATCATGATAAAACTTTAGGCTCATGATAACATCACTAGCCAACACTATACAGTTTCAGGCACATTGTCATGACAGGTTTAAAACTTGGGCACCAGCCAATCACAGCTTATCCATATGCTGTTTAATGCAGAGTAAACTACTGTAGCATTAAGCAAACATATCATCTTAACAACCTGGAAAATTTATAAAGAAATTTGCCCAATATTAATTAAATACTAAGCTGGCTCAATTGACTGGCAATTCAAAAATTGAAGAAAATTGAATCTTTTTTATGGCCAGTCAAGGGACAGCAAAGAAACTATATCCCTGCTAGTGTTGGGAATCTGCTGAAATTCAAAGATCAATAGTTCATCAGAACCAACCAATCGTGAATTTTAATTGGCTACAGATTTTTTCTATATTTTTCATGAATAATGCCATTTCGCATACTTGGTGAACTACTTGTATCCTGGAAAGTTGAATAGTCCATTGGCACATTTGTTGTCTGCCATGTTGTTGGTACTAAGGTTGTACTAAAGAACAGAAGGATATATTAACTGAAAGCTTGTATTCAAATATTTTATTTTTCCAGGAAGATTTCATTTCAAAAAGTCAAACAGTTTAAAAGGAAAACTTTAATCATTTATAACTGAATACTTGGTCACTTGACTTTTGTAACAAATATTTGATTATTTTGATTATTCGTCACACCACCAATCCCTGCATATTCCAGAATCTTGGATTTGAGACTACAGTGATACCAAGCAAGCTTGTTACTATACTGAATAAGTTACAGCTAGCCCTCTAGCAACATAGCACTACCAAAACCGATTAAGTGTGCTGACAATCGTAATGCTGTTGCCATCTGAAAGTAATAACTATGTCCTTCTATGCTTACACAGGCACACTATATACATTGTAATCTGCTATGCTTACACAGGCACAATATACACATTGTAATCTGCTATGCTTACACAGGCACAATATACACATTGTAATCTGCTATGCTTACACAGGCACAATATACATATTATAATTAGATATGCTTACACAGGCACACTATACACATTGTAATCTGCTATGCTTACACAGGCACAATATACACACTGTAATCTGCTATGCTTACACAGGCACAATATACACATTGTAATCTGTTATGCTTACACAGGCACAATATACACATTGTAATCTGCTATGCTTACACAGGCACAATATACTTATTGTAATCTGCTAACAGAATTAATTTAGCTATCATAATGCAAATATCTTAAAAACCAGTGGATTATTTTGCATTAAGACATGCATCAACACATACCTTGACTTTGATCCAAGTTGTGCAGAGTTACCATTCCAGTTTTAGGGTCATAGTTTAAGACTTCAGCTCGCTGTAATTAGGAAAGTTGTTTAATTTAAGTATTGTAAAAACAAAATAACAATGTTTACAAAAGAATACTCCCATTTTAAGTTTACTCTATAAAAAGATAAAATTTGCTACATTTTTTTAGTTGCCAAAATATATAACTACTTTTCCTCATATGAATCTCAGAATACTGGTATATTATGTTGGCAGTTTATTTCTTACAACTAGAAAATGAGCTATAGGACATAATTCTGATGATGTTCTCTTATTATTCATTAAGCTGACATCCAACTGGCTTGTCACTTTCTATCACAATGAAAATCAGACATCTAACACATGTTCTCAATTTTCTTTTCCTCCTGTACTTATTAAACTGAGAACAACAATTGAACTCAATACTCAAAACAAATAAACCACTTATTTACTTAAAGTCTGTGAAGTTTTGAAGACATGTAAACACATATATAATATTAAGATGATTATGAAATTTTAGTAAATATGTCTCTAAAAACTAACAAAATTATGGCCAAATAAAAGTACAGTTTTAATTGAGACTGAGATTGATCACCCACCTTGTAACTAGACATTTCTGGAGTGTAATTGCTGGACATCTCCAAAACCTGAAAATCAAAGACACATATTGATGAACATAATGCATACATGTAAAGACAGTCTCTCAGATTCATAATCCACCTGCCTTCATATTGATAACATTTTTACCTAGTATCTAAAACAATATTTGTCTTCAGTTTTGTTTGTTGGAAAGTTGCAAGCAAAAAGCTGTCTCTCTTTGTGGAATCCAATGTAATGTTACATATAACTTTTAAGATGCAATTTCAATCCATGTTGCTAGCAAACAGCAAAACAGTTAGCATAATTGATATGATTACTTAGCAATGATGGGCAAAATACACAAAATATTGGCAGTGCAATGGTAATGCACTCACTGTGTACCTCTGAAGTCTGGGTTATCTCCCAACTCTGGCACATGCAAGAAATTGCCTTAACGACAGCATCATGCCAACATCTGAGACATTTAAAATGCATTAAGACGCAATAACTTGTTGTGCAACTGATATTCAAAAAAGAAAGTTCATACTTTTAAAACTTTTTAAATGTCATACTGATTTCATGTTGCTATATGTATATAAACAATACATCATAAACACACACATGCACACACACACTGCCAGTCTACTAACCATATTTAAAAGAGTTCAAGGCAGGATTGGAGTGCATAAATATACTAAAAGAAGTATGAACACAGTGAATTCAAGTCACTGACCAATCCTTAAGTGTGAGTATTGAAAATTGTTGTTCATTATATTTTTGTCTGTAACAATGCAATTACAGTTACAGCTCAAGTGGGATAGTGAATTCCCAATCTGGACTTGCACGCATCTTCCCACAATTGCAGTCATTTCATCAGTTGTGGTAATCAACATCTGAGCTCACAGAGATGTGGGATTCCCACAAAGAAAACAAATGTTTGATTACATTCAGGTGTGAATTCTACTTGCCACAATGGAGTCCCACATCTCCTATGCACTCTGCAGTCCTCCTACAGAACGTAACAGACTGCACATTTCTATTAAAAATTTAATGCTTGAAGGCATGTATTCTTGTGATATTTATTTTTTTTTTACACATATTTATCTCACATAAGTGCATTAAACTGAATTATAAACCATCTTTTCAATACCAAATCTAGTTGTACATGGAGTCACAAACATGCATATCCCCACACTGCAGGAATGTTCTTTTCAACTTGATTTTGTCAAGCAGCTTAGAAGTGATGACAAGCATCTTTCTAAAACTTGACTTACCAAAATACTCTATTTATTCAACAATTTCTCAAGAAAATTCACCAAAAATGAGGCATAGGAAAACAAGAATACTGCAAACAAAACATAATATGACTATATTGTGACTTTTTCCTTATTAATTAGATTAATCTTTGAGCTAACTTGACAGACTTGACTGTTGTATAATAAGGTGTGACCCTGGGTAAAGTTTTATCAAAATATCTGTAGGTGTAAAAACTAACAGCCTGGAGAAGGTAACAGGCCACCAGCTTACATTATCCCATGTTGTGACCTTGACCTTGAGGCACAGGGTAAGACTAAATATGTGAGACACTGTCAAGTCAAGATATTTAAAAAGGCTAAAGTTTCTTTAAAAATATCTTCATTGATTCAAAAGTTATACTTATATATGATAAGTGGTCAATGATTTATATTTTCCCTTATCACGACCTTGACTTTGAGGCATGGGGTGTGAATATGGCATGTACGACATTGTTTAGGCATGATATATAACTAAGTACAGCTTCATTACAATATCTGCAGTGGTTCAAAAGTTAAACTCTGGACAAGGACACACGTCAGAGTTGCATTTTCCCTGTAACCTTCACCTTTGGCCAGGCAAATGGCTATGTATTTAATCCACTATCTATACATGATATATAACTGGCTAAAGTTGAATCAAATTATCTTGAGTAGCTCAAAGTTATACTCCAGATCAGACAAGGATACAAGTCAAAGAATTACAATTTCTGTTGCCATGACCTTAACTTTGAAGCAGGGTGCATGGCTTTGGTATGTAACACACTGTCTAGTCATGATATATACTTGGGCAAAGCTTCATGAAAATCTTTCCAACCATTACAAAGTGAAATGTTAACAGAGACACATACCTTTCTGATGGAGAAACAATGCCATAACATAATACACCTGACTGCAGATGAGAGTACAATATCCTCACGTATAATCGTGTATACCAACTGCAAATTGCATAGACACAGATCTGCCGTTGCATAATGTGCCAGTGGATCTGGGTCTATGCAGTTTGTAAGGACTAATCAGTAGAACAAACAGCACAGACCCTGATCTGCTGGTGCATTGTGTGACGGCAGATCAGGGCCTATGTTGTTTGCATTGGGACCCAGCTTATAAGCGAGTATACATGGTATAAAAAGTTAGAAGTTACTGCGCATCTATACAAAACCCTTATTTAGCAAACAAAGTGTCAATAAAATCTTTTAGGCAATGTACAAGAAGTAATGACATGCTTTTTTTCAAAACAAGATTTCTAAAAATACCTCTTTTCTGTAATTTTTTAAAATAAAATTACAAAATTGAGGCAGATGATAAAAGTAAAGCCTTAATCTCCATCAACATTAACCACATATTTAGCCTACAAAGTTTAAATACAATCCTTTACAGTTAGGGAGAAGTGATGGCAAGATGAATATTATCAAAATATCCTTTTTTGAATAATGTTTCCAATTATCTTCCCCACCACCACCAAAAAAATTGTTCAAGAGAAATAAAACAAAACCCTATTCCACACCAACACCAACCATATATCTAGCCAAAACATAGTTTCAGCAAAATCCTTCAAGCAGCTAGGAGAAGCAATGACAAGCTAAACATTCAAAATTCCCCTTTTCTCCATAATTTTTCCGGATAAATCCCCAAAAATGGGTTCAAGGAAAAGAAGTCAAGGTAGTACAAATAATTTTTTTCATCAATTTGTTCTGAAAAAATGACTCTAAAAAAGTGACTTGTCCCGACCAATTCTTACTTGTCCCATTTCCAGCATATATGTAAATGGTACTTTAAATTTCTCAAACTCTGATCCCATTCCCATCTCTGCTTTGTTATTGCAAATTTTAGTAAAAAGGATTGCAAAATAAAATCAACATTATGAAAGTTAAAGAGAATAGCAAGAACAAGTTTTGTTATCTATCATTTTAATTTAGATTTATCACTTACAACCTACAGTCTAAGCTGAGTTAGCAGAATTACCTGAGTATGTTATACGGCATGTCAGCACAATCTTGGATATAGCGCAATTAAATGTTCAAAAAATTTAAAGATACAACTTTGCAAAAAAAACTTAAGATAAACCTATCTAAATAAACATTAACATGTAGTCCCACAAAATAAAAGATAAAAAGTATAGATATAAGGATATGATTATATATATATATATATATATATATATATATATAAATATATATATATATATATATATATATATATATATATATATATATATATACACACACACACAGTCAAGTAAAAGCCCATTTGTGTATAAGCTGACCCCCCCCAAACTGAATAGGTAAAAACATTAGAAAGTGCATGACCCGCGCATAAGCCGACCAATGAAATATTACTGGTAAATTAAATATTATCCACTGCAAAGTGAAGTGTCAGTCAGTGTTGTTTACCGTATATGTTTACTAGTAAGTATATTGCTTCCATTTTCGTGCAAGTCTGAACAACCAGTATTTGTATTATATTTTGTGTTTTGCTGTATTAACAGTGTTTGATGCAATAAAAGTTTTGATTTGATTTATATTTTCTTTTCCCATCAGCCAGATCTAATTCCTAAGTAATATTTCCCATGTTATCTGCCAGTGCATGTGGACTGATAAGCCCATGGCTTGTAAAGGCAGCACTGCCTGACTTTGTTTTCAATTTGACAATCCTTTTGATCAAGCCACAAATTTTATACTTGTTCAGTGCCAAGTAGAGTCCTACACATCTTACAAATGCATGTTTGACCTTAAACCCTTTGCACCTTCTTTGTTTTTCCACATTACAACCCTTTGATCAAGCCGCATAGTGGATACTTGTTCAGTGCCAAGTAACAGAGGGTGGTTATTTGAACTCCCTGTGATCTTGCCGCACAATTGACATCTGTTCAGTTGCATCCTTTAATAGATTTCACAGACTGTATGATCGAAGTGTCACTTACAGAACCCAAGCTCTGTCTCCACATAAGCACCTGCACATGACAGTAAAGACGAGGAATCGGAGTAGGACGATATTTACGATGACTAGATGACGATGGAGGATTTCAGCACTATAATAGGTCACTCAGAAAGCTTTGTACCAGATGACATTAGACAGTGACCTTTACAGAATGCTGTGAATCACAAAAGTGTGAACTTGACTTTCATTGTTTATATGTGAGATGTGTGGAATTAACATATTACGGGATACTGTGAATCGGATCATTCTGGGCTACTATTTTTATGCTGGTTTGTAACATATGATAGAATTCATGGATTTATCATATCAACTGATTTAAAATGTTAATCATTATAGATTTCTATGGATTTCTATGGCACGAAGATGAACAAAATGTAAGTTGTCAATTTATTTTTGACATATTCCACTCGATCATATACCTAATTGTGTTTTACACTGGTTTTGTCTTTATTATTCCTATCTACCTATCTATCCATCCAGTCTCCTCCAATATATACTGGTAGTCAACAAGAAAACTTGAAAATTTTCAAGTTTAGACCTTGTCCTGTGGATAAGCTGACCCCCCCCCCCCCTTCTTCCAGGCTTTATATTTTTCGTAAATTATTTGGCTTATACATGAGTAAGTATATATATATAAAATTACACCAATATAATCAAACAGAATGAATTATAACTCTCTAAC
This sequence comes from Margaritifera margaritifera, assembly GCA_029931535.1. Lineage (NCBI taxonomy): Eukaryota > Metazoa > Mollusca > Bivalvia > Unionida > Margaritiferidae > Margaritifera > Margaritifera margaritifera. The sequence goes on along the minus strand of JAQPZY010000971.1, from coordinate 515,948 downwards.
CTGTTTGATTATATTTGTGTCATTCTATATAAATTGCTTTCATATAATCATATATCCAACATATGATGTGGGATCTTTAAAATATTGGGTCAAAATTTGTTACATCCTTCCTTTTAAAACCTCCAACATTTTTTTCTGGGGGTACATCATGAAAAAGCTTCTTAATTGAGTTAATGTCAAGAACAGAGTGGAAGCTGATACACATGACAGGAATGCGTTCTACAGTGAGTGGAGGCCTGAGGCACAACTAAGTAGCAGCTGAAATAGACTTGTTTTCAGAGTCTATGTAAAGAATGTTTTTGTTTTCAAATAGTAGAAATAAACTATTTCAACAAAGCAGCTGTTTTCATGTGCTGTTCTTTGATCATTCAATATTTTTAACCAATTTTCACTTTACAACTTGTAACCTGTACATGTCATCCTCCTTTTAATGTTACAACTTGTAACCATGTACATGTCATCCTCCTTTGATGTTACAACTTGTAACCACGTACATGTCATTCTCCTTGGATGTTCTTTGAATTATACATTTCTTTACAGACAGGTACTCACAAATCATGTCGAAAGCATTTGATCTGAGGTGAAACACAGCACTTCTGACTTGTGATGATTTAAACATCAATGAGTAAACATTGCCACAGGACCGCTGTCAGACCAGGTGACTTACATAGACTGAGAAAAAATTCTGAGTGGTCAAACCCACCAAACAATACTTTTTGCCTGATTTTCCAAATCATACCAGAAAACATATATGCTAAGTGAAAACTGGGTAACCAGTCCATGTGAAAGACAATGTTGCTACAAGTGACAGTCAAGGTGTTAATCAGCCCATATCAGTTGAGTGTAAAGGATATACTGAACAGAATCCTTGTTTAATATCCTGATGTCTTACTCCAGGTAAGGGATAAGTAAACAAATGTTCATTATGAGTAATGACTGAAATTTGTTACTTTTAAAACAGCACATGTGCAACTTTTCATTTTTGCAAAAAATACATTTTTCCCAGGACTAAAGTCTTGCTGTAAGGCACTTGCTCAACTGGACAAGTCCTGGGTGTCGGGCAGACCAATTTGTATAGCCCTAAAAGTAAATGTTATTAGCATATTAATATCTACAACCAACACATATATAGCCTACAAAATTTCAAAACAATTCACAAAGTGGTGTTGAAGCAGAAGTGATGATGAACTCAATTCCCCAAATACCCATTTTTTTTGATAATTTTTCTATTACCTTCAAAATATGAGAGAGAAAAAAAACCCAAACATTACTCAATATCTACAACAACAACTACATATTATGCCACAATATAATATTGTTAAAAAAATGTTTTAAAACCTATCTAAAAAAAAGTTTTAAAAAAAAATTGTCACCAGGTGAATAGTAAATGAGCAAAAGTCAATAAATCCCAATGAGACCATTTTGTCTTGGCACTTACAACATTCACCAAAGGCAAGGCCAGTAAAAGTCAATAAATCCCAATGAGACCATTTTGTCTTGGCACTTACAACATTCACCAAAGGCAAGGCCAGTAAAAGTCAATAAATCCCAATGAGACCATTTTGTCTTGGCACTTACAACATTCACCAAAGGCAAGGCCAGTAAAAGCCAATAAATCCCAATGAGACCATTTTGTCTTGGCACTTACAACATTCACCAAAGGCAAGGCCAGTAAAAGCCAATAAATCCCAATTTGACCATTTTGTCTTGGCACTTACAACATTCACCAAAGGCAAGGCCAGTAAAAGCCAATAAATCCCAATGAGACCATTTTGTCTTGGCACTTACAACATTCACCAAAGGCAAGGCCAGTAAAAGCCAATAAATCCCAATGAGACCATTTTGTCTTGGCACTTACAACATTCACCAAAGGCAAGGCCAGTAAAAGCCAATAAATCCCAATGAGACCATTTTGTCTTGGCACTTACAACATTCACCAAAGGCAAGGCCAGTAAAAGCCAATAAATCCCAATGAGACCATTTTGTCTTGGCACTTACAACATTCACCAAAGGCAAGGCCAGTAAAAGCCAATAAATCACAGGCTTTCATCTGCTTGACCAGGTCAGAGTCCACTAAAAAAATTACTCACTTTATATGCGATCCTATCCCCAACTCGGGGAGGACCATGTAAGGGAGAGCACCCACTGATGTCTAGTCCTACAGGTATAGCTGTCAGATTTCTCTCATCAGCATCTGCATCCTCCTCCTCACTGGAATTATCTGCTTCAACATTCATGGGAGTTATATCTTCACAGCTTGCATTCTTCCATGGGTTGATAGAGGAATTCTGTGCTTGTATATGTCCTGTGACCTCATTCTACAAGAAAATCTATCAATTAGTAGTAATTACTCTAAATTATAATGTTTTTATGTTTCAAGATTTTCATAAATTCAGAAAACTAATATGCATAAATTTTTGCAATTTATCCATTCATAATATACATATTATATAAATAAACTGAGTATCTTGCTATGAACAGGAAAACATTTTTCCAAATATAGCCTGCTCTCTAATACAGCTAAATTTTATGCTCGTAAATTTTGTGTATATTAAGTTTCATGATTGTATCCGCAAAAGTGTGCAAGAAATTTACCTAAACATGGTGCAGATAGCCAATGATTCATGAAATGAGCATCATGGTGACCAATTTTTGGTATGATGGTATAGCACTACTAAGGATGCATGCACATATTAAGTTTCATGACTGTACAATCAACAGTGCTCAGAAAAATAAACCAGCAAGATGTATATAGTCACCTAGGTCAATGACCTACTTTTGGTATGGCTATGAAGTATTCCTCAGGATGTATGTATGTGTCAAGTTTTAGGACTATACAAGCAACTGCATTTAAGAAACCAACCTAAACATGAAAGATGTACATGGTCAATCAACCATGAACAGTCAGTCAGGCAACCTAATTTGGTATGGTGCTGTAGTATTTCCCAGGATATATGTGCATAGAAAGTTTTGGGACTTTACAAGCAACAGTCTGAACCTCTGCTAAACATACAAAAGTGTACATCTGTCACCACCACTAATGATGACAATGACAACGTGGGACACAGAATAACATGCACTCCTTCATTTGTGTGCAGGCAAGTGAAAATAAACTTCCCTAAGTAAAGCCTACATTCGAAAAACTTAAGCCTTAGTAAATATAATGGAATCACTGTTACCAACAGGAATTTCACAAATTTCCAGATTTAAGAAACTTATTTCAGTCCAAGTGTGTGTGTGTGTATTTCTTTGTTTTGAATTTTATTCACAATGTATAGCTACAAATATTTAAAAAGCATAAGAGACGGGTATTAATAAATACAAAACAGCATTCATGTTTTATTCTGAGTTGGGTGAAAGAAATTGTCTGATATGATGTATGAATGTGCTCTGACCTGATTCTCCCAATATATCCAACATGATGTCAAACACATTCTTTCTGCTTACTTGCAACAAAACATGTATGTAGTTTTGCATATGTATTACTTTAAAAAATATATATATACAATTTCTGTTATGAGTAATCTTCACCGCTTTACAATAAACAGGTTCCATTGAAATGGCTAAGATAATTCTATTATAACTGAATACCATGCTCTTTGAAACTCACCACTAAGATGACAGAAGAGTTGTGTGCTTGTGTTGACAGCTGTTCTTGCTTGCTGAGTTGTCGGTACCCTTTCTGGAATGACCCCTGACCCCAGGCTCTCTGACCCATCCCTTGATCCCAGATCTTTTTCTGTGGAGACCCATCCTGGGACATCCCTTGGTCCCCAAATTTGGTCTGTGAGGATCCATTCTGAGACACCCCTTTGCTCCAGATGTTTGTCTGTGGGCTCCTGTTCTGAGATACAGTCCCTACAGCTGACTTTTTTTGTCTGCTGAACACAGGTACTCCATTGGGCAATACAGACACATACAAAGCAGATGTCTCTGCAGCAGTCAATGTATCATCTTGTACTGGTATCACAATTCCAACACTTACAGGAGAGTCACTCAGTTCTTTAACTCTTTCATTATTTTTCATATTTGTCTGATTTTTAACCACCTCTGGGCAATTATTCCATCCTTGATCTCTGACATTATATTTTGGATTTCTCAGACTATCCTTCTGTCTAGAGTATTTATTCCATTCTTGAACTTTTCTGGGCTGTTTAATATTTGTAGCATTTTTGTCTTCTTCAGCAAAATTAGCATTCTCTTCATCTAGAAGATGAGAAACATTTTGTATCATTTTTGTCTGGGATACCATTGTGCTAGGTAACAATACACTACTATCAATATTTATTGTTGAATGTTGTTGTTGTTCTTCTTCACCAGATGACTCAAAATGAAAGTGTTTCTTTGAATCTGAATTTGAGAAAAAGCTTGATGTAGCTTCTGACAAGTGTCCTGTAGCTTTATCATGAACAACAGCACCCTGTTCACAGAACATTTTGTGTTCATGCTTTGCATTTTGGAAAAGCTCTTCGCTATAATTTATATTTCCAGAGCCATTCTCCCTTTTTTTCCTTTTTCTTATCCTATGTCTTTTTCTCTTTCTTTTCTCACTGACAACATGCTGTTCTATACCATCTGCCACCTCTGATGTGTCATGGTCTTTTTCCATAATCTCAATCTTGGGATAAGGTGTTTTGGTTATTGATGAAGATGCATATGTTTCATTTTGACTCATCTCTTTGGACTGGGTCTCTTCAGACTCTGCATCCCAATTCTTACCTCTAGACTGGCTTTCAGCAGGCTTTGATGTTGCATCTGAGTATGGATCAGTTTCATTACTAAATGTGCTTGCTACTTGTGTCATGGAAGAATCACATTTCTGTTTCTTGTGTTCTTGATGATCATCTATTTCCTCTTTCTCCTTTCTTCTTTTCTTCTTTTTCAATTTACAGTTGTCTTCAGCATACCTGTTACCTGACAGGGTGTCACTCTGGCTATGTTCAGTACTTACAGTTTCAGAAGGAACCTCTGTCTCTGAATGCTGAAGACAGATGTCTGATGAAACTCTATTTCCTTCCATCATAATGATTGAAGATCTACTCTCTTCCTCATCTTTCACATACTTCTTTTTCTTCTTCTTTAATACATTTTCTTGTGGGTTTTCCTCCACTCTGCAAAAGAAAAAATAATGATACTGAAACCCTCTCATTCAATTATATGCTACAAACATAACTGCATTAAAATAGTTTTCATCTAAATTCTCATTAAGTTGTAAAACCTACAACACGCCTTACAATGAAAATGTTAGAACAATTCAATAAAGTGTTCACAAAGCAATGAGGATATAATGAACCATAATTCAGCATTTAAACTAAATTTGTGTTTGTAAAACACAAATATCCCCAATGCAGACACTTCAGACCAAGAGTCATTTAGAGATGATATATCCCTCACTGTCTCCTGCTCATGTAAAGACTCCTATTGAAAATATCTTACGGTCCATCAATCTCAATTTTATACTACTTATGATAACCCTACCTCCCATCACCATTTCGAATTTCATGGCTACATCCAGCTGTTCCATCAGATTCAGCAACCAATCAGATGCAACTTTCACTCATTAGCTTTTATCACCAACTCCGAAACAGGCATTGATCATTAGAGAGTATGCATTTTGTAAATGTGGTGCAATTATCTTCATTTTGCAATTTGTCTACCGACAAAATTTAGAAACAAAATTTTGATACTGCTCTTTATTCAGAATAAGTAAATAAGTCAATTGTTGCTTAGCAATTCATTTTGTATTTAAAAAGAATTTATATAATTAATTGAGTTACTGACCTGCTATTAGTGTGCTTTTCTTATTTTCTTATTATCTATAGTCAAATTTAGTCATAATTAAGATATACAAACTTAAAGCTTCAGAAATTTAATAGATTGAAAGTCAAATGAGCCAGCATTACTACAATAATCAAATTGAACACAGTGACAATATTCACGATGACCTTAGAATTAAAATGAATGGTTCAAAATAAACAGGAAATAATTGGGATTTACAGCCTTTGAAACCAAAACCTCTTCCGCCTCCAGTTCGGAGTAGATAAAGAAGTTCTACCAGGGATACCTGTTTAAAGCCATTAAAAATATGATGCCACATATTAATAGCAATCAACGCAATAAGAGATAGATTTTATAGCTTTGGCAAACACGTTGTTTAGCAGTTTTGGGCGATAAACAAGGCATTATTGATAGATATGATGTGTCCAGCTTGTACGTAATACAGTACAAGTTACACAAGGGGAAAACAAAGTATGAATAAGAAGAAATTCCACTTATATAAAATGAAAACCAAAACCGATATACAAAACTGGAGTTTATTTATTGAACAGTAAATACAATCATATCTACCATAGATACCCATTTCACAACTAAGTTTGCATAATAGTAGGCATTTACTGCTACTGCAATACAGGGCTGAGCAAATTTTTTTTTCATCCACTAGTCCAGGACAAGTGGTTTAAGAAAATTCACTTGTCCCACCTTACTTTTCACTTGTCCCAAAATGGTAATCACTTGCCGAGATTTGATAAGATGTATGTACTTAATCCATAGAAAAAGCAAACTAACTAATATACAAAATAATTATTTCTTAAAAGAATTTAATTTTTCAAAAAGATTGGTTGTAATACATTTGACTTTTTCATGTTCATGTATATATGTTTTAGCTGATGGATTTGAAAAAATGTCCATGTATATGTCTGCCACCTGCACCAGCACTAAGCCAGCAGTTGATAGCTGTGTCTGGGTTAAAGTCCTCAATATATTGCACTGCACAGGCCTTGTGGGGTCCAGACATGTCATGAGACTTGATTGGTTCAATCCTGAATTTGTCAGTTCCACTGACAAATACACTGGGTGAATTTCCAATCTGTGCCAGTTTTGGATATTGTTTGCAAAAACTGCAAAACATCTTTCCTTCCAAGTCAATACATTCAAGCCTGGGATAACAATCAACCCAATGCAGCTGAAAATTTCTCTGTCTCTTAGTAGTGTCATATTTGATATTTTTTGCCACCATGGATTCTTGCATATGTCTCTTTGGAGAAATAGCTACTGCACACTCAGTAGCAGTCTTACGTTTTATCCCTCCACTTTCACAAATTTTCCTTCTCCAAATTGCCCTTATTACCTCCCTTGTGAAAATAATTTAGAGTAACTATCAGCTTGCTTGACAACTACTTCTAAATACTAACAGACAGCTCATTAATTAGCGTAATTGTTTCGCTTCAAACGCAATATAGCACGTGGAAGTTAATCATCTGTATAATCAATTAAAAATTCAAGAATCATTACTGTCATTTAATCAGTTCATAAAGGAAACCAACACTGATGCTGGTAAAGTACCTTTTATTAATTTAATTACGCTGACTCGCTGGATTAAAATCAGAGTGAGCCGCTAGTGAGGATCTGGCTTGAGTAAACACAATGCAACAAAGTCGCTTAAAACACTGCTAATTGATCATACTGACTTTCTTTTGTTTAACATGTTTTGATTTGCCGATAATTTGGTCGCTTAGTCAAATATGCAGTCAAGCGGTAACAGAACGTGTGCATATGCGATAATTATCACTGACCACATTTATGTGTTATACAGGATGTAAATGTATACATGAAGAGGGGTAGAATCAAGTATTCAGTATGCCCGGAGGCCATGATTGGCCAAATAAAGGTAGATATAGTGATTAAAGCACGAAAATAAGGACTTGCCCGACTTTATTAAAAGCACTTGTCCCGGACTAGCGACTTGGAAAATTTTACTTGCCCGACTTCGAAAATGAATAGTCTGGGATGTCAGGCTATGGGATTTGCTCAGCCCTGCAATATAAAAAAAAAAAATCCCCCCCCCTCCCCTTCCACACATACTAACTGGCCCGACCCTTTTTTCTGTGTGTGTACATGTATTTCTTCATGCACTTAACCTTGGGTTTTTATTGCTTTTAATTCAACTGCATAGTTTAAAGTTTGTTCATGTGACTTTAAGCTTAGTTTTGGTTCCCAAAGACTCAGTGCTGTTTGGACAATTATAGACATAATTTCACATTGTTAGCCTTTTTTCTATGCTGTGTACATGTATATCTTCATGCAGTTAACCTTGGGTTATTATTGCTTTTAATTCAACTGCATAGTTTAAAGTTTGTTCATGTGACTTTAAGCTAAGTTTTGGTTCCCAAAGACTCAGTGCTGTTTGGACAATTATGGACATAATTTCAATAATTTCACATTGTTAGCCTAATTGCTAAACCCGCTATAAATACACATTTAGTCTGTGTTCTTTTGAGACAAAATGTTTTATTTGCATTCACGTTAACTTCTTAAAAAGGATAACCGGGTCAGAATGTAACAAATTAGTAACTAAACTGATCAACAAATATTCACTTGAAATTCTGGAACAGTTTTGCAGCATTTGTCATGTGGATTGAAAGAATGTATTGTACCAAATGAAGTTGTATCTGCATCAACTGAAAATAATACATACAAATTTATCTCCTACCGAAAATATTTAAGTGTTTATGCTTCTTCATCACTTGCACCCGTCCATTTGGTAATATTAGACTCCTCAGATGATTAAACCAGCAATCCTAAGTATATTTTTTAAGCTGTTGTTTATAGAATGCAGCATCACATGCTATGTAGAGTCTGTGTAAAAACAGTAGTCTACAGTGAAAGTAAACACATGTCTAATTCCTGAGAAAATGTGTCGCATGGACATGTATATTTGGGTTGCAAGTATTAAACAGAGGCTGGACTAGTAGAGGTTGTGTTTTGGATAGTGCTGTGTATCTTTCATTGTGTGGGCACATTTTAAGCAAACAATTTAAAAGTGACAGGGGGAATGAAAAAGTGAATCACAGCATTTCATGCATTTTTTATTTTAATAACAGAATGAAACCCGCTAATACTTACGTGTGATTTCTTTTTTCTTTTGTTTGTTTATAAGTAGAATCTCTCTCTCTCATTAAAATTACTATCATTAAACTTTGTATATTTTGTGAAGCACCTAAATAGTCTCAGGATTCTTTGCTCAAAAATTTATCTTTCGTCTCTCAACATACACGTATGTGTTTATGTTTTAGCGGGAGAGTCTTTGAATATTAAATGGCATTGTGTACAACTTAAAAAGAGCATTTTGCACTGTGTACTGTAGCTCAGTTGACAGGTACATTCCATGCAATGAAGTGGACGCCCACTATTATATAATTATATTGCTGCAACTTTCTAATTGGGGCAATAAACTTAATCCTTCAAGTATGAGCCATGATATAGAAAATGCACAATGACCACTATGATGCGTGTACTGTGTGTTCCCAGGTTCATAGAGATACCATGAATAGTCTGAGAGTTATGCTCTGGAAATTAAAATGTTTATGGACAGCTAGAGATAGATGGACATAATGATATCCAGAGTACAGCTCACATGATTTTTCATTTCTCCACACATTGCAGTGGTGCAGTTAATCCCTTCCATTTTACTTCCACATTATCTCTCTGTGGAGGAGGGGAAAATCAATAGATAACCACTGCAACAACTCTGCACTCACCAATATGAATCTCTGGTAGAGAAGGTGTGGACTGACAGGTGAGTAATCAATATATCTCAAAAGTTTTGGGAATTCTACAATGGTTAGGCCTTAGATTTATGATGATTAGTGGTTGGAAGAGGTCTGCACTTTGTGCAGGTTAGATTTATTTGTGCAAAACACCAAAAGGAACAGCTATGAAGTTTATCCACTTGTATCCTATTCTTTGCTCATTTTCTTTTTTTTTTTAAATAATGGGGGATGGAAGATTTATAGAAAGAAAAAAAAAAACCTCTTCACTTTGTTGAAGAAATAATAAATAATGTGCAAAATGATAGGGCTAAAAACCATCCATCGATCTAGTGCTTATAATTATTTCAGTGCTAAAATAAAGTATGTATTTTATTTTCTTCATGACTGTTGAAATGTTTGGTTACTAAGAAAAAAAATCATCTAATTTCTTTGAACAGTATTTGGCATGTTTCAGTATCTTGTTTAGTGGCTTTTTTTCTTCTCCTGTTCCAAGTTTATACAATGCTGAGTGCATGAAGTGGCTAGCCCCTTTGTACAGCAACTACCCCATGCCGATACTGAGTGGCTTTGGAGAATTCGGATTTTTCTTTTATATGGGATGTGGTCTGACAACCCACCTAAATATAACTGTCCACATATCTAACACAAAATGCGAAAGGTTAGTACCAAACCGCGAAAACTGGTAACACATAGAGCTCCGAGCCAACGATAAAGAAACGTAAAGATGAATGGACAGGACGGGTGGAAGTAAAGTCGCACAGTTTTGCTTTCAGCTAAACGTAAGCAAGACATCTGTAATGAGCAAGAGCTTCACCTAACACAAACACAATCATTATCACGTAGGATAAACGTGGACTCTTTCTTCGGTAAAATACATCCCTCCAGATATAGACTCAGCTCGTTGACATCCTCCATATATTGTTCTTTTATTTTTATCATTACATCTTTTATGCATTTCATCTCTTTAAAATCAACCAACATCCAACAAGGCTCACAAGAAAAATTTAGAAATTGGAGTTTGATTCGTGCGTGTTCTCCCATGGCGGCTGCCATCTTTAATTTAAATAGTCCTAGATAATGTTCTATTAAAGTTACGATTCAGGTGCAAATTATGTGCATATATTTTGTAACTAATCCCAAATAATAATAATAATAATAATAATAATAATAATAATAATAATAATAATAATAATAATTATTATTATTATTATTATTATTATTATTATTATTATTATTATTGCCGACTTTCTTTACATAAATTGGACCAATTATAAGCAGGAAATGTTTTTACTTAAATTATATTGGTGCACACTACATAATACACCTAGATTTATTTTATGAATGTGCTTCTATTAAGTTTTTACAAACAATTTTTAAAAACACATTGGAATTTAGAAATAATTTAAAGGGCATAAAATGACAAAGACATTCATAAATATTCAAAACAAAAATTAGTGATTTATAATTTTTGTTTGTGCTGATGAATGATGAAGTTAATAATATTATTTTTGAAAAACAAATCATTCATAAATTTTATTATCTTATTCACTTCCTATTTTGTGTCAGCAGATGAATATATATATATATATATATATATATATATATATATATATATATATATATATATATATATATATATATATATATATATATATATGCATTCAATCATTGCTATATTAAGTTCAGATGCATAAAAGAATCATGCAGCCACAGTATGCAGGTTAAATATAAACAACTTCTCAGTCAACTCTTAGCATAATATGTGCTATCAAAATCACAATTTTGATTGAGTTGTTGATAGAAGTTAAAAAACAACAACAACAACAACAAACAAATGTTTATTTTGCTACATATGAATGTCTTTGACTGAAGGATGCCACTAAAATTTGAGATTATAGTTATACAATTTGTAAATGTAAATTTTCTACCATAAATTAACCTGTGTATTACTTTTTTCCCGCTGAATGTTAGTAGGTTCAATTTTCAACTACCGAGACTTGTGTTGTTATTGTAACAATCCACAACCGTGCTCCAACGTCGTTCAACGTCATAAATGATTTTTAAAAAAACTTCCGGTTTGTTCACGAGCACGTTGTGAAATTATTTTTGGTACGAATGCGTCCGGGATTTTGACTCGAGCAGCTCACATTTTTAGAGATTATATACATAACCCAAAGGTATAATATAAAGTTTTTTTTTTTTCTTTTTCAACGAGGTAAAAGGTACAAAAAGCTTAAAATTCTATGAAGTATGGGTTATTCTCCAGTAGTCCGAGTTTCCTCTGACCCTTCACACCCCATTTTTGATATTTATAAATGTCAAAATATCAAAAATGGGGTGTGAAGGGTCAGAGAAAACTCGGACTAATACTCCAGAACAATGTTGAACCTAAACTCCTTCCAAACCATTCCAAATATATAGTGGGGCTCATAGGCTACTGAGTACAGTGCCAGATCAAAAGTGAGTAGCCATCCGAGTAAGAAAAGTGAACGTCATTTTAGCAAAATGTTATTCAAATGGTCACTGCATGCATAAGAATTATTCTTTAAGCTTGATTGTATGAATGCTGGCTGATTTGGACCAAATTACAGGCTGATTCGAACATGTGAAAAATTATAAGAAAAACAATAGAGCACAAATACTTAATTTGTTTTAGTAGTTATTACTGTTTTCGCTAGCATAGTAAGAGATGTGAAAGGTGAATTTTCAGCTCTTAAATTTACATAAGATCTTTGTAAATATCTAGCCCAAATCAGAAAATCGATACGAAGTATCACATTTAGATTTTTTTTATAACCAAAAGAACTTTTCAATGTTTACAAAAAAGAAATCAGAAATTTATTCTATGAATTAATATCTTTGAAAAACATTTTGAAACTTGATATATATCAGTCCATTATGGCCGACATTCAACTCTATCAAACAGTAATTTATATAAATTGACTCATAGCTTTTATTGGTTTCTCATGCAAATTATGTTTTCTTAACATTATATTTACCAAATAAATATTGAGTAAAGAGTTATTGATGAGTACAACAATATATAAGCTTACTTGACTGTTATCATTTAATGTTTATATTGCGAGTAAAAATCTTGAACCAGTAAACCAACTTCTTTTATTTTCATTCTAACCTATTATTATATTAATGAATGTAAATATTTTTTTTAAAGTTCATATAAAATCCATTAAATGCTTGATTTCTTAATAGAGATTTTATGTTTACATATTAATAATATAATAACACTTCCGTGTAACCAAAGATCACAAAGTTATTTAAAGTCAGCATTATATTTTGTGTTCTACAATGCAATAAATTCAGTAAATTGGTTAATGACAACAAAAGTGCTTTAATTATAGCGGGATTGATCAACATGTTTTGCAAATGGATGGTCAGATGATTTCACTGTTATTATTGGCAATTAAATTAAGGGCATACTGATCAAGCAAAGTACTAAACAGACAGTGAAAATATGATGAGACAATTATAGTGGCATTGATCAAACAGTCATTCCTTTAAACATGGGGAAGCAGAGATGCTGCCAGGGTGCGCGACTACATGAATCACGCAAAATTTGTACAAATTCGCACATTTGGAAAGCAGTGATGCGCGAGAACTCCCGCAAATTAGTTTAAAGTCGTGCATATAAAAATGTACTCTGCCCAGTAATAAATTTTGATTTAACTTTTAACCCTTAAAGTGCTTGTCGGGGCATAAGTCACACCACCAGTAGAAGTAACGCTGTCTCATTATTGGTTTTTTTTCCTTTGGCAACTGTTTACACATTGATATGTACGGTTGTTAAACTAAATTTGATTGGCACATTGGGCCCTGGAACAAGCGATGTAGAGTTTTAATCTTGCATTCATGAAGGAAGTTTTACAAATGTGTCTTTAAAGTGAGGGTCCAAAGAAAATCCAAAATGACTGACTCGCAACATGGTTCATCTTCAGATGACAATTTCGTTTGGCAAATACTGGCCGATGATAACGTTGATTACAGTGATTTTTAAAGTTTTGAAGTATATGAGATTTTTTTAACCCGGAAAGTGTTACTGGAAATACCAGAGTAATTTTGAACCAGAAAATTATGCTGAATCGAGTCCGATGTACATGCTGGATGGACAAAAACAGACTGCAAGCCAGTCAAACCCCATTTAAGCGGTCCTTTGAAATTAAATGTCAAAAAGGCAGAATACTAAGCCTACTTAAAATACAGGCAATTTAAAAGCAGAGTACAATTTTTCATTTCTTTTCTCAAACAATTCTGCTTGAGGGATCTTGTGCTACAAAACTATAAAGCACTCTAAGGGTTAAGATAAATTGTATAAATAAAAATCTAAAAAGAAATCAAAAAGTAAGGATATTTATTTTTAATCAGAGTAACTCTGTCAGAACAAGCTGACTATGACATTGATGGACTTAAAACCCTAATACAAAATTGTGGAACAGATCAGAAATCTAGCATACATATAGTAGTCCGCAAAGCACTGATTCAAAAAAGTGAAACTTTGGCAGAGTTCTTGTTAGTCAAAAATATTATATTGGAGCAAAGATATCCAAGAGACAATACCTATGAGCTGCTGAAAATTGTACATAACCATAAGGAACATTTTTCCAACTTGTTCAAGCTGGCTTAGTGTGATAATACAAAGCAGGTTTACTTTTAATTGATTGTAAGAATACAACAAACACTTACGCAAATTGGGGATCAAAACACAGTCTGCACTTAGTTAGTTTCTCAGAAATGCTTGCAGACATAGTAGATTGACACTTTTCACGTTTGAATACCAGAGGGAATAAAGCATTTATGATGATTATACTGAAACCAAACTAAAAGATAGAACTAAAACATGAATTTCACTTGACAAAACTTATTTAATTGGTATTTATTTCTTAAAGTGCTGCCACCAGTACACATTACTGACATTTTCATGGATCAAAATATCGTCGAATATTGTTATTTACAGTGTACCAAGAATTTTTTTGGTACAGAAAATGTAACAAAATGTATGACATCTTATTAAAAATTGTGAATTTCATGATGTTGAATCAAATTTCCAGGCACTAACTGACATTTTCAACAATAAAACGACATATTTTCTAGGGAAAAAAAATGGAATACATGCCTGACCCCACATTATAAGCAGGTTTGAGAGTTATCGAGGGAGAGGTGTACCTGGGAAATAATGAGAAATATTTTAAACAAATGTAAATGTCACATTTAAATCTAAGATGAAACTTAATAACACATGGTCCAAATCGGCCAGTAATACAGCAGGCAAAAATGTATCAGCAGAATCTTGAATCATGTATTTCATGGTTTAAAGAGAGACATAACTGAACAGTTGAAAACCAGTACTAAAGATATATTTTTAATGGTGAAACAATCTGTTTTTGACAAAGATCAAAAGTTGATGTTTAGAGAAAACTGATAAAGAATGGTAACCAGAGCAGGGCTAAGCTGACTGGAAAACTGACTTGCCCTTGGGAGATTTGAGTTTGCCCCAAAATATAACAACATACCACCTAAAGTAAAAAAAAGTTAAATATAATATGGGATGTGCATTATATTTATTTTCAAAAAAAAGGAACTTTTGTTTTCTTATTATCTTTGTTAACATGTTAAAATCATTGGCTGATAATTAAAGTTTTCAAAAAAGATAGATGTAGATATGTACAGTAGATGAGAAAAAAAGGAAGGTTTAGAATGCAGATATAGTTAGAAGAGTAAAGACAGACACATACAAGTATGTAGCTAGGCTAGGTAGATAAGGGTTTTGGAAATAGCTAGATTTTAAAGAAAGAGAAAGAGAGACGTTTATGTTAAAGACCTTGAACTGAAAAATTAAACACTAAGAACAGAACTGTGTCAACTAAATTTTAATCATGTTTTAATATATTATAACATTTTTCTTTATCAACTTTTCCACTGGTAAAATTGAGTCCATCACTGAAATATTTCAATATCAATGAATTCATTCTTTCCTTTTTTCTGTTAAGTGTTGTGTCCACTTGTGCCTGCTTCGGTTTCCACGTCACCTTGAAATTGTCGACATGCATAAATAGTCTTTGACAAGCCGACATTGAGAATGATATGAGAACACTTATTTTTAACCATTTAAATATTTGCCAAAGAGTATGTCTTGGTCTTCTGTAATTATCACATAAACAATAGATGATGAACATCGCTTGTGAGTGCTGAATCATCAATAGACTGGTTGCACTTTTAGGGAAATCCAGGTGGCTAATCATTAGAGATGAGTGCCTTTTTGTTTCCAAACATGCCTGCCAAATAAATCTCACAAGTTATCACCTAGTTACATTGAAATCGGTGACATAGATGAAAACAATCTTTGACAAGCCAATTGTTTTGAGTTGGCAGCTTTGTTCATTTTGGAGCTCTCAAACTGTCCGTGGCTAGATTAGGACTTGAAAGTCAGCTATATCAGTTACATGTACTAAGTACTAGATCTGTAAGTACATGTACCATTTTCTTTCCTATTTTTGTAATGAGATTCTTTTAAAATATAAACGCAGTTCTCTTCCTATGACATCAGTGCAAGTGGCTATTCCTTTTGAATAAAAATGTGCATTGATCTGTTTACCAGTCCATCCATCCATTCACCCATTTTGCTTGTGCATACAGTTGTATCTTGCAAATACATTTAAAATTGAAGCTTGGGGAGTTAGACTGCATTGTTTTGCAAACCTACAAGATTTGAATATGGAAGATAACAGAAAGAAAACTGTTTGCATTAAGACAGATTTCTTGCACATTGATGCACATGTTGTGAGTATTGTTCATCCATGAGACACATCTTTTGGGTACACCTGCCATGTACAACTTGTTATTCTCAGTGTGTAGTCTGTAAATTGGCTTTTAGTATGTGAAAAAATGACACATGCTGAATTTCGACTCGCCAACATCAAGGGAAATGCTTGCAGACAATGACTTACTTTTTTTTGTCTAGGTTGGAATGAAAAGTAAGTATTATCAAAGGATAGAACAATTTACCAATAAGTGATATGTTTTCTGGGTTATTTTTGTGAACAGTAGGGGTGAAACAATTCACCAGTTAATCATTGCATTGATAATTTAGGGATTTCAATACACGCATTGATACTAAAGGTGGAGAATTGATTCAAAACAATATATACCTTCTAAAAGTTATTTTTAATCTTCCTTGGTCATGAATAATTGTTAGTCATTGGCTCTCTATTTTTTATATGTGTCGGTCTGTATCATATTGTAGGTTGTGTATCACAGTACTTAACTATGTGTGGCATAGCCGTATCATATCACCCTTGGTGAACAGTGCTAGTACATGAGATTGGTAAGCAGTCGATTGGTTTCATTCAAAGAACTTGCATTAAAGAAATTGATCGACTATTGTAGCATCCAGTTTTTCAAGAAGGACCCAATTTTTTTTGAATTTTGGGGTCACTGGGACACCAATTTTATAACTGCTAGCTTGAATTTTGAAAAGGTCTTGAAAAATAATAATAAAAATCGCAAAAATGGCTGGGCTGAGCAAATCCCATAGCCCAACGTACTGGACTACTCATTTTCGAAGTCGGGCAAGTAAAATTTTCCAAGTCGATAATCTGGGACAAGTGCTTTTTTCCTATTTTAAAAAAGTTGGGCAAGTCCTTATTTTCGTGCTTTAATCACTATATCTACCTTTATTTGGACATTCATGACCTCCGGGCATACTGAATACTTAATTCTACCCCTCTCCATGTATACATTTATATTCTGTATAACACCCACAGGTGGTCAGTGATAACTATTGCATATGTGCACGTTCTGTTACCGCTTGACTGCATATTGGGCTAAGCGACCAAATTATCGGCCAATCAGAACACGTCAAACAAAACAAAGCCTGTATGATTAAATAGCAGTGTTTTAAGCGGCTTTGTTGCACCATGTTTACTCAAACCAAATCCTCACGAGTGGCTCACTCTGATTTTAATCCAGCGAGTCAGCGTAATTAAGTTAATGAAAGGTATTTTACCGACATCAGTGTTTGTTTCCTTTATGAACTGATTAAATGACAGTAATGATTCTTTCATTTTTAATTGATTATACAGAGGATTAACTTTCATTTGCGATATTGCGTTTGAAGCGAAACAATTACGCTAATTATTGAGCTGTCTTTGTTCATATTTAAAAGATAAAATGTTTGTTATGATCACTTTAGAAGTAGTTGTCAAGCAAGCTGATATTTACTATGTGGATAAAATGAGTTTGCTAAATAATTTTCACAAGGAAGGTAATGACAATTCGAAGAAGGAAAATTCTTGTGAAAGTGGAGGGATAAAACGTAAGACTGCTATTGAGTGTGAGAATTCCTTAAACCAATAGAGTTTAAAATTCTAATGAACATTTCACCAAATGGGCCATAGCTTGAGGACTTTAAACCAGACACATCTATCAACTGCTGGCTTAATGCTGGTGCAGGCGGCAGAAATGTACATGGACCTTTTTTCAAATCCTGCAGATAAAACATATATATACATGAACATGAAGTAGCCAAATGTATATCAACCAATGATTTTGAAAAATTAAATTCTTTTAAGAAATAATTATGTTGTATATTATTTCGTTTGTTTTTTCTATGGATTAAGTACATACATCTCATCAAATCTCGGCAAGTCATTACCATTTTGGGACAAGTGAAAAGTAAGGTGGGACAAGTGAATTTTCTGAAACCACTTGTCCTGGACAAGTGGATTTAAAAAAATTGCTCAGTCCTGAATGGGTACAGTGGTACAATTATGCATGTAATGTGTACCTATATACTCGCGTATAAGCTCATACCAACTGCAAACTGCATAGACTCAGATCTACTGTCGCATAATGCGCCAGCAGATCTGGGTCTATGCAGTTTGTAAGGACTAATCAGTAGAACAAACAAAGTAGACCCTGATCTGTTGGCGCATTTTGCGACGGCAGATCAGGGTCTATGTTGTTTGCATTTGAACCCAGCTTATACGTGAGTATATACTGTAATTTCTGTCCAGAACAGCATTATGAATAGCATACTCAGCTTCAGCTGTTATAGTTCCACATTAACTGCCTAAAAACCAGACAGGTCCTTTGTATTTTAACTTTGCTCTTTCCAAATCATTCTTTATTCTGTACACCATAGCACTTTGAACATAAGAATGCCTACCTAATTTGAACATCAATCAAGAGCATGCTGTTCCCATACATGTGTAAAAAAAAATGGTTAAGATTGAGATTTTGTCAAGCAGATAAAATCTTTTTTTTTATGTTTTGAAGGTGGATGGTATAATATTTCTCAGATCCAGTAGGAGACACCATTGACAATGGTGTCCTGGATAATATTTAATCAGGTCAAAAATTGTATGCTACATGTGTTATATTAAGTATTACCTGAATCAAAAGATTGAATCTCTTACATAGACTTTCCTCATGTCAGCATTCAGTTGCTTGCCTATTCAAAGTCCCACATTTTACAAGTTTGGCTTTAGAGTTTTCAGAGTTGATAATGCTGAGCTCAAGACATTGATTCAACTAAAAAATTCAAGGATCAGTGTGAAATTCAATGATATTTTTCATTTTATTCCTATCTTTTTAGTTTTTAGTTCACCTAAATACAAGGCAAATTAGCTTATGGGTATAGTTGTGTGTCCTCCTACATTTTGTGTCACCTGTTAAAAATTGCTATTTACAGTTTCTACACAGAAACACTCGACAGAACTTGACCAAATTTGAAAGAAAGCATCCAGGTATGATGCACTTTTCAAAAAATATATTTTTAATGTTGACGATCTCCCATCAAATATGGTCACAGTTTCTAAAAATACAAAATCTTTTTTTTAAAAAATGCTCAACAAAAGCATCATAGAATAGATGGTTTTCAAATTTGTTGAATTGATGCTCATGCCATCAAATATGGCTGCTGTTACTAAGATAGAAAACCTGAAAGCATCTTCCAAAAACACTGAACAGAATTCGATCCAATTTGACAGAAAGCATCCTGGCATACAGTAGATGGCTTTAAAATATTTTCAAATGATGCTGATGTGCCATCAAATATGGCCACCATTATTAAAAATAAAATAAAATATCTTTAAATGACTTCTCAAAAACCACTTAAGAGAATTTACCAAATTTCACAGAAAGCATCCTATCATAAAAGGCCTTTGATGGTGCCAATCTGCAATGTAATATGGTTACTGTTAATAAAATTGTAAAAGCCTTCCCATGACATCTCAAAACTGCTGATCAGAATTAGTCCAAAGTTTGATGAAAGCATCCTGACCTTTTAATTTTAAACCATTGATGCTGCCGTTAAAAAAAATATTAAAACCTTTGAATGACTGCTTCTGAAAAACTGCTGAACAGAATTTGAAAAAATTTGACAGAAAGCATCATGAGATTGAGGCCTTTCAATTTCTTTTACAAATTATGCCAATTGACAGTCAGATTTGGCTGCCATTAGAAAAATCTGAAAATGACTTAACCAGTTAAGAGAAGTTGGCCAGATTTAACCAAAATTAAGGTCTTTCAAGTTTGTACAAATGATGCCCATATGTAGCTTCCATTACTAACCCCCCACCCCCACCCCCACGAAAACTTTCAGTGTGAGAGAATATCATACTAACCGAGATTGTTTGCTTAACTTCCCTGGCATTTGGCATTACGGTTGATGCCAGCAAGGTGAGCGACCTCAGGCCCATTTGGGTCTGGTGATGCTGATTTATTTTTACAAATATATTTCAGTGTGGTAGAAGATGTCCAAACCTGCAGTGGGGTTTGATGTGGAGCTAATTCTCGAATCCTTTGCACAGGTAAAGTATCCATTCAAGTCTTTTGTTGGTTTAATTTGTCTGTTTTGGAACTAATACATTTTAATTTTTTTCATTTTCAAAACAATATTTTCAGCTTTCTTTTGAGTCAATTGTTAAATCTGTAGAGCGTCCAATATTAAATGGTTTCATCTTCACCCATAGGTCCTGAAGATTGTGAATCACCTAAATTAGTTAATAAAATGAATAATAAATAGCCTGTTTTCAATAAACTGACTGCTGTCAAGAAGGGGATTAGGAAACCAAAGAAAAATAATTCAAGAAATGAAAGTGTACATTTAGAAAGGGTTTGCTTTTTATTTTCAAAAGTTCTTGCCCCATGGACAAACAGATTTTGAACTACTTTTCAAGCTCCCAGTCCATTTCACAATGTGTTTTTGTTTAGATCAATGTTAATGAAAAGAAAAGTTTTATTCACACTTTTACTGGTCCTACAGACCCTGAAATGGGTTATGTTACCAAATCTGCATTTTGTGTGCATTTACTGGTCCTACAGAAACTGAAATGGGTTATGTTACCAAATCTGCATTTTGCATGCATTTCATTTTTGCTTCAAATGGTTCACAATAGATGTGTACTCTTGGGTTTTGATGCAAAACTTTTGGATTTGACTTGTTTTTTATGCTTGTAGTTCCAGTCTGCATTCTTCTGGTGTAATAATTTGCAGACCAAAAGTAAAAAGATGGGTCACTTGTTATCAGGTATATTGGCTACATTCGTGGTTTACACAAATCTGATTTACAGGTAGATTAAATTTAGTTTAGCTTATGCAAAAGTGAGAACATGAGCAGATTTTACAGATTGAATAACGGAATAGTGTACTTGACCAGTATGTGCTTAAATTGTTTGATAAGGAAGTTGCTCACAGTGAATGGCATATTAGTGCTTTCCATAATTTATATTCAAATATGATGTAATTGTAAAGTGAGTTTCAGCAAAAAATAAATCTTATTTTGTCCAAGAAAAAATGGTACAAACACAGCTGCTGGTGATATGTCATCACATAATTGGCAGTTGTTAGAACAATTTTCACGGCTATAGGTAGTGAAAGCATGTCATGCAAAAGGGCCTTTGACTGGAAATTTAGTGGCAGGCAGCCAGAAATACAAGTAAATCCATTAATGTAATGCATTCACGTTTCATTTAATTTTTGTTTGTTGGTCATCTTTCTGCATTTTGCATTTGTGTTTTCCATTTCCTTCATATTGCATTCATCATTTCATTTGCATTCATTCTGCATTCCTTTTGCATTCTATTTTCTTTTCACTGGTAACATTACCTGTTTCAAGGCCTATATAATATTCTACCCTATTTACTAAGCATATTGAATGGCTTGTCCTAACAGTTTACTAATTTTCTGCTAGTACAAATGTGGAAGGAAAGTATGTGTGTCAAAGAAAATAAATGTGATAAACAGTGAAACTTAATTTCCCAGTCATTGGTAAAAAGAAATTGTTATCTGATAAAACACTTGTGATTGTCAAGTAAACAATAATACACACTGAACCCTGACAAATAAACTTATTCTTTGTATTCACCGTAGGGATCCAGCAAGGATTACAATGTTTTCCTGAGCCAACTTTCTGACCCAGAAACAAGTGTAAGTACACGTATACAGTCAAACCTGTCAATAGCGGCCATCCATGGGAAAAGGTAAAACTAGCCTTTGTACACACGTGACTTCTGCACACAGGTTCACCTGTCAACAATGGTTTTGAACAAATACAATGCACTGAATAGCATTATCATTATTATTATTATTACTACATTGTCAAAATTACTTTATGTGCATTATTCAACAAAATCATAAAATATACAGATATGTTGTTTTCTCCCAAATTTATGTTCCACGCAAGATTACTGTATCCTGCTCACATTAATCAATCCTATAAATTAAATCATCACTGACTTAAAATAATCACTGATCTTAGTTTGTTTTGAGTACTGTGACAGAACTCTAATTTCACTACTGACTGATAGCTTACATCTGACTGTAAAACAGGAACAGGAAACAGCTATTGATGTTTCAAAACCAATATCTGGATTAGCTAATTGCTCAACTCATCAAGATCAAAAGACGGCTTATGTGAGAGGCCTGTGATGAATAGGGAATCAAAAGAAGACGCTTATGGCTATTTTTGTGCCTTTACAGACAAGTTTAAATATTGAATGACCCCTGACCCAAATGAAAGGGGATTTAACTCGTATGTATTCTTAAAGATGAACTTTTTTCATTAGAAATAGCTTTAATTCATAGTTGGCCCAGATTCATGGCCACTGGTCACATTCAGCAGGTGGTCGCTCAAGACAGTGCATTTATAATAAAATCGATCCATGCGTGATGATTTTGGTTGTAAATGACAGGTGGTTGCTGATAGCAGAGGTCATTTATATCGGGTTTTACTGTATTTCTCAATTGGCCAATACAGGTCTCCCTCACTAAAATGCTGTTCATGGAAGCTATAAAAGTGGATGGCTTTATAGGTGAGGTCACCTAATATTACTATTAAATAATGGGATCCATTACATACCCACCATGGTTTTATTATGGTTTGGTTTTCTCTGGTTGCAATTTCTTCTTCAAATACAAATACATTACCCGATCATAATACACTAGTAGAAACTTCCGCTTCCTCTAAAATTTGGCCTCTAAAGTGAAAAAATATATTAGACATGTCTTTTGAATCATTTTAGCAATAAAAGTGCAACAATATTGTCTGTTTGCCAAGACACATGTTAGAGGAGAGTGGACTCGGCTTTAATAATTTGTCAGTTACTACTTCAACTCATGCCTGGTCAGCACATCCTCTTAAGAGGTCTTGCAGATACGTTCCATTTTTTCCCTTTTCAGAAGTTTGAGCACTTCTTAGGAGTTTTCTCATCCCAGAGAAGTATATTCCATCTATTTTTTTTACTGAATTTCACTCTGTCAGCATAATAGATGAATATTTGGCATTTTGGTTGTCTTTTTGTGTCATATGATAAGCTAACTGGTACCAGATTAATTGCCTCCTCCAGTGGTAAAAAATACTTATGATACATCTCAGTTATATACCTTAATTGTATTTTATTCCAAGTAAATCATAATTTATTCTCAGTAATTAGATAATTTCTGTAATTTTCTCATGTACTTTACTGTAAGCCTCGTGTAATACTTTATTGATTTTGCCTTTATATACCATTGTTTTGTTCTCTTTAATCACAGGTAACAATCGGCTGGATTAAATGTGTGGCATTTAATAGGTTTAAGCTGGCTGATGATAATCACCTGACCTGCATGACTTTTATTGTGCATTGTTTAGATCATGCAAATGAAATATATACTCAGTGGATGGAGGACAGATGGGCAATGGTTTCCACAAAAGAGTTATCACAGGCTATCGAGAGAGCCATAAAGCAGTCTTCAAATGATGCAGATGCTATTAGTGTTGATGCTGATACTGCCTCATTTGGAAACTATTTATTGTCATTTGGGTCTGAGAAGCCATTGATCATGAAAAAGGTGGCATTCTCAACAACTGCAGGTCCCAACAACAACAACTGCAGCAACATCATCACCCAGTTTGCCATCAATCTCTTACATTTCTGCCAGACTGCTGGGTCAGTACCAACATGGTATGGCAGCCCCCTTGGACCAGTGTTGGACATACCATCACCACACATATATCCTGATTCTGACTATTATTAGATCTCAGGACCAGCTGTCACCCAGTCTTGTGTCTTGTCCACTTCTGCTCTGGCACCATCTTGACTTGTGCCTGGTGTCAAATGGAACTGGGATGATGATTTATCTTCCCAGCTTAACTGTGTTTGAGACATAGAGTATGCTGCCTTGGTGGGGTTTTTTTTCAGACTCTTTCAGTCATCTGTTATCTCATCCATAATCAGTCTGATGATAGAGTCTGATGTTGGCTCTGAAACTTAGCAACTTTGCCTTGAAAAGAATCTTGTAATCAGTTTTTGTCCTTTCGCCAAATGAAGGCTCATTTAGCAGCAAAGAATCATTGTATTTGATTCACCATCACCTACAGCAATATGAAAATTGTAAGTACAACATTAGGTATATCATATAGATGGGTACTATTATTAAGAGAAGACAAGGCATAATGTGCATTTTGGAAGCATATTTTTACTTTCCAAAGTAAAATTATAGCATATTTTGATTTTTATTAGGCCTAATTTTTGCCAATAGTGCCCTTATCTGGAGCACTGATAACCAGTCGTGGATCCTAGAAGCACCCGGTTGCTACTTCTAGCCATGGTCCTGTCTCAGATGCACAGCACAGTGACACACCAGATTTGGTGATAATGTCTTCCAGGATATCCAGTACCAGAGCATTCAAGGCAACATAGACTGGCACCAGACAGTTCCATCGCCGGTTCCAGGTCTGTAGTGACCCAGTACTGACTATGTTGACTTCCTTGAGATTACCATCTCTCAGCATGGATGGATTCCCATCCTCCTTCATCATCCCTGACTACCTGCTTCCACCACCCAGTTGTTGCTACAATTATAGAATGCTTCCTTGTCGACCCACAACTCTGACTTCAAAGACATATGTTCACAAGCCCATTTTATTGTATTCAATCCAACAAAGTCCAGGGAGGACTCAGCCTTCAAAACATCCACTGTAATAATATTTTTGCTTCTGCTTCCAGAGTCAGGTCTTTCTCTGCTCTGTCAATGGCTCCATTTCCTACATCTGTCCACATTTGTTCCAAGAATGACCAGCCTTGATTCAAACTGTTACCGCAGTCTGGTTAAGTTACTGACATTTTGCACTTCAGGATGCAAGCGTCAATGCCTTTCTTCTTGCAACAGTTTCTCCTAACTTTAATCTGGCCTTTTACAAAACACACACCAGTATTTTACACTGAAGTTCTAGCTGTTGACAAAGATACTGCAGGCCTGGGAATGTTCAAGTCATTTTATGTATGCATTAACTGGAAACTTCCCTTGACATGCAACAACTGGTCTGTAACTTTGTAGATGTTGGCTTCATGCTTGATCTGGTCTTCATGACCATTTTTGAGAAGCTGAGCATAGCCTAATTCCTACCATTGCTACCACCACTAATTGACATGCCAGGGAATCAGTCTCACACATGGTTTGAGTACTCACTACGGCAGCTCAACATTCACCACCAGCTTGCAAAGAGAGTTACATTCATATCCACATATGTGATGCTCAGAGACCACCTTTTTCCTCCCACCACCTTTCGAAGTCCTCAATGAAGTTTTTCAATTTTTAGGGTAAAATCAATGGAATCAGCGCCTCCTAATGTGGCTATATGTTCCTGTATACAGATGGTTCGAACGATGAAGACAGTGTTGGAACTGCCATTGCAATACCTTGTGGAGCCATCTTGAGTTGCTTACCAGATAACATTTTCTGTCTTTACCACTGAAATTACAGCCATATTCTGATCTTTGAACTACATTGAAACCTCCCCCAAAACAAATTTTGTCGTCTTTTTAGATTCCCTTTCCACACTGAAGGCCTTGCAAAACCTGAAATTTGAGAACACGTTAATATAACAAATATTCTGCATTCTCCCATTTTGCCAAAGCTGCCAAATGGAAGATTCCATATACTGATTTCAAACATTATATAAATCAGCATGCTCTTAATACTTGGCAAAATGTGTAGCATGAAAACTTCTCAAACAAGCTTTGAAACATCAAAACCATCATTGAAGATTGGCATCCCTCGTACAGAACAAATCGCAGAGATGAGGTGGTAGTGTGCCAGTTATGTATTGGACACACATACCTGACTCTTGCATACCTCCTTAAGGGTGAACCTCAACCAGAGTGCGTGACCTGCCAGTGCCCACTGACATTGGAGCACATTCTTGTAGAGTGTATTAACTTCTCCCTATTAGACAGAAGTTTTTTTGTGCACAAACACACATAATCCCTTGTTCTTGTTTCACATAGATTCCTTTTCATCAAGAACAGATCAGATTTTCTCATTCCCCAGTTTTGTACTCATCTGGACATGCAGTTCACAAGCTTTTTCAATCAGGTTCACCTCCCTCAAAATTGTGCTTTAACAATTGCCTCATGGTGTCATCTGTCCTATTAGAGAGTTGAGTATCAGCCCAGTAACACCTCAGTGCAGGCACATCATTCTGTCTGTGAGACCCCAGTTTATAGTTCTTCTATCTCTGTGTTGGCTGAAGCTTTGCCAGCTAAACCAAATGATCAAAGCTTCAGACTACATGAGCCTTAATCTCAGTAGATGGGAGGACCTCTCGTAGCTTAATGCAGGCTTTCTGTTTCAGCACCAGCACTTCATATCTTGGTTCACATGGATGTCAGTACAACTGGCTAGGGTGCCCATTTCTTGCCTTCCTTCTCATTGAGCTGTGTTTAGTCCCATCAGGGAAGGTCATACCGAATGACGCTACCTGATTCCTTTACCCCAAGTCACAGCAAATGCCTTTCGATGGTAGCAAGAAACATGATTTGGAAAGGGCATTTTTGTTCCACCAACACCTCTGCTCTCATTAACCTCTGAAAGCAAAGGAGAATCAAGTCATCAATTCTCTGCCATTTTGCTTGGATTTTCTTAGTTGGTGTCATCGTTGACAAATCCCTATTCAAGTCCATCTCATCATAATTAGGGTCTATGTTCTAGTGGACTTGCAGCCGTGACAAAATCAAGCATTTCACACAAGATGGTCTATTTACCCCATAGTCTTCAGCAGAATCTGCGCCTGCTGGGTCAACCCACCATAGTGGACCTTTCTAACAAGGTGGAACACCAACCTCTCAACCCTCATCTTCCTACTCTCGGTTCTGAAAGCCTAGTCAATCCACATGCTTTCTCTGATCTAGAATGGTCTCATTGCTTATTCCTTTACCTCAACCCCATGGATTCGCAATGTCATTCAAAAGGCAATGAAATTTAAGTGCAGACTAATGTTGATTGCTCACTTAAAGTGGGAAAAGTCATGGATGAACAACCTCTTGAACTTAGTGGTAGAGATTCCCAGAGAGGCATTGCCTTCTCCAATCCTGCAGAAACAACTGCACAAGCATATTTTCAATCCCGATCCAGAAATGATGAACCATCACACTTGGCTCATCTGAAACAAGCCATCAGAAAGAAACATCTGTGCAAACAAAGGTGGAAAGAATTACTTGGGCAAGAATGTCCACTATTCTAAAAGCCCATGAAGGGAAATAAAAGCTTGGTACCACAAATAGATAACTTCTTCCCACAGTTTTTTGAGAAGTTAGCCTTGATCACTATCAAGGGCTACTGTTCCATGATCTCCGACAGATTGTAAGTCTGGTGATAATATTGGATAAATTCATTAATCTTATCATAATTTTTAGTGTCAAACATTTTTTAATAATATAGTATTTGGAATTTCGTTCACTTCCTTGAGTTTCACATTTGTTTGGTTGGTGGTAAAATTTTAATATAGTTCATACTTGAGGGCACCAGAAGGTACTGAATTAGCACAAAAGTTTTATTTTAAAGTATGTTTCTATTGTTTTACTCCTGTATTCCCTATAAACATAAGGTTTTACAACTAAAACCATGCAAGATTCACTATTTTGGGCAGAATATTGGGGACATTTGGGTATATGCTAGCTAGTAGTAAGACAAAGTTGAACTGGCTTTCCTGGCATGTTGAAGCAAAATTTGATGGAAGAGAGCAACTATTTTGCCTCTCATCAAAACCCCTGGTATTGAGAGGCCACACCTTCAGCCAACAAAATATATCAAGACATATTCTCTCAAAAGAATTTATCTTACTATCATTAAATTGATCTAATCATAAATGACAGCTGGTCACACAAAACAGTAGTCACAGTGTGGTCTATTACAAGTGATCGTTAAAAATGGTTTAATAAAGTGCTTATGAACTCTGTGGTGTTGGGTATATAATCAATAAAGTCAGTATGTGTATATAATCAATAAAGCTAGTAATCTCTGGCCAAAGGAACCTTTTACACTCTACTCATCATGGAGGTTTTACATTGCTGTACAGAAGTTTTACAGCTAGATACATAAATGATAGGTCAAGACGTATTGCGAAATGAGAGTAACAAATCTTACAGTTAGATATATAAGTGATAAGTCAAAAAACCTTGAAAGATTCATATATATCTCAGTTTCATATAATCCAATTAAATTCTTAATTTCTAAATAAACAGTTCATCTGACATTTTTGCTCATTTTCAAAATGTTATACATTAGAGAAAAAAATTACAATTACTTTGATCTACATCAGTATATGACCCCTATAATGTTGAAGAAAAGGACAATATTCCCAGCATTAATTCACTCGCATATGCCTCACGATGAAGGTGTTACCCTTGTCCATGTATATACAAACATATATCCATCACACTTGCATAAATTGTGCATTTAGGTTATTTCAGGCATAGTGGTGTAGCATCTATGTTCCATGAGCACATATCTGGTTGGACTTCTCTTTCATAATATATATTTACAGTCTTTTTTATTTAGAACATTGTTGACATTTATTTGTATTTATTGACAGTTATAATAGAAGTGTAGAAGATGTCTTTTTGTGTACACAGGATGATGATATTGTCAAGTACCTGGATGGTCTCAGATACTGCATCACAAGTCTGGACAGAAACCATGAACTGTTGGTGGGAAAAGTTTTGGTATGTGTCCTTCCAGAGTTTTTATAGTCACATATGATTTCTTGGGATGGATCAAATAATTAGGTTTGTTTTGTGCTTAATGTAGACCACATTGGAATGTAAATATGGAGAGGTTGTCCATGGTTTTGTTAGACTCCTCATTGTCTCCTTGTAATCCAAGCATGTAAATCTACCATATATACTCGTATATAAGCCGGGTCCAAATGCAAACAACATAGACCCTGATCTGCCATCACATAATGTGTCGGCAGCTCAGGGTCTATGTTGTTTGTTCTACTGATTAGTCCTTATAAACTGCTAAACCCAGATCTGCTGGCACATTATGCGATTGCAGATCTGGGTCAATGCAGTTTGCAGTTGGTTTTAGCTTTTACACAAGTATATACGGTACTGTGTATTAACAAAGACATCATGCGAGTTAAACTCTCAGCTTGCCGCCATCATCGGTTGATTGAAATGTGTTTTCTTTCTATGAGTATCAGTTCACCAAGTTTCCTAGTAAGTAGATAGCTTATTCCAACATTTCTTATGGCAAAAGGATGTAAAGAGAGAATTTACTAACCCTTATCATTTTCTTTCTCACAGAAGAAGTAAACAGATCATTGAATCAAAACCTGATTGGTTAGTAACTTGTCAGATTGTTTGATTGACAGATCTTAGCTCCATATGTACATATCTAGTGTCACACTTGCCACAGCCTAAATAAATGGTTTGAAAACCTTTCAAAATAGGGACAATCCAAGAAATTACCTAAATTTAATTTTACTTAACTCCCTGTCTAGTTTTATCACATTTTCATATTTGAGTCCTGCTCAATAAAGTATGCCGAGTCCTATAGTAATCACATTTTTCCATCTGTCTGTCTGCAGTTTGGTATTTTCAGCATTCCATGATATCGTTTACATGAGTTCTGTCACCTGATTGCTCATTCTCCTGACTTTGGTTGCCTCAAGATAGCATTGGCAAAATTTGTTAGATTTTATCCATATTTGGTATGTGTCCTTAGATTGATGAGACCTCAAATGAATTTGTTTTTAAGTGTTCCAAAACATCATTTACAGCAGTTATGACCCCTAATTGCTGGTTCTTCTTACTTTGGTTTGCATAGCATAACCGAACTAAGCTTTGTTGAATTTAAACCTAATTTGGTATGCTGCATTATATTGATTTGAGCTCGAATGAATTTGATTTCCAGCTTTTCATAACATTTACAGGAGTTCTTGCCCCTGATTGCCTCTTCTCCTAACTCTGGTTTCTGCAGCATTACTTTACTAAGCCTTGTTGGATTTCAACCAAATATGGCATGCAGCTTTATATTTCTCCTTCAAATACATTACCAAATCACATTAACATTAGGAAATAACCACTGCTACCTCCAAATCCGGCCCTCCTTGAAAGTAGAAAAACCATCTTTCCCACTACACATCATGTAAATGAAGGGAAATAACTCTTACAGATTAACTACCCTTTATCCCACTAGGTGGCCACCATTATCCAGGACCAGTTTAAACTTTTGCTCAGACTGTTAACTGTGCCTCTGGAATCCATTGCAGTTTTATCACAGTGTTAGACATCCAACATTTTCTTTAAGTGTTGTAGTAAGTCAGAAGGTTGATATACCTGGTGTATACAACATTTGTATCTTTTCCGGTGAATTTATTTCATATTTATCGATTGGTAACACTTGCATGTAGCTTTCACCAATGTATTTGTATTAAATGTTTGTTTAGTACGCATTTCTTATAGGCCGTCTCTGTAACGCAAGTTCGCCTATTTGAATAATGTTTGTATTTTATTGTATGCACTTGTTTATTTCTTCTCTCTATCATTTCAGATATGTCCAGCAAGTGCAAGAAATGTAAACACTTCAAAGTCATGAGACATACCTTGCCTGCACTAAATGTTCATCATCACACTCATGCCGCATGTGTGCATTGTGGGCAGAAGACATATGGTCCAATGTCTTAGAAAGGGCCAAGAGAAAAGGGCATATTTAAATTTATGATGTGTCAAGTATCCATGCAAATTTGGAATTGTTGGAATTGTTGGCGAGTTTTATGGGGGACATTGTGATGCCAGCCCTCCCTACCCCTGGCAGAGATACCCAGAAGGTCACATACAGTATCAGCCAGACCAACCATGTCCATGACGCCAACACATGAAGCACCTGCGTTACAATGCCATCTGGCCCAACTGACCTGGACCAATATCCTCCAGCCAGACCTCGCTCCATGCTGCATATGAAAGTGCTGGCTCTACTAACATATCCTAAGGGTAGGACCTACATTACTCATTGTGATGACACAGTGTCATCACTACCATACTGAATGTTATATCCCTGGATGCAGAGTGTACAAGGAGAAGGACACCCCCACCCCCGTCAACAAGGGGGATAATATGAACTTACTTGAACATTCCACTTTGACCATGGAAAACATGGAGTTCAGTTTAAGGCGGCAATTGAAGAGATTTACAGAATTATACCTCGTTCTGAGCGTCCTCCTTCTCTGGCAGTCAATACCATGTGTATGGTCAAGGTCTCATTGGTCGTTGATTAAGATGATGAACATCTGTCCTTCATTAATTTACCGCAAATGACAAGATTGCTGAAATTACTGGGCATCTCGGATACAATTCATGACCCCAGTAACTCAAGGGCCTTCTTTTTAGTGAGTCAGTTGCCTGCAACTTTCTCACTCCACTGGTACAAGTCACATACCAGTGCTTACCACTTGGATGTGCCCAGTCTAGATAAAGACATTACTCCCATTACCATGTAAGCTCCCCTCATTAATAAGGTGGACAGACAAGTGTTTCATGCCACATCTAAGTTGGTGAGTAATGTCCTGGTGTCTCTTGCAAGCTTTCACCTAGTTGAGAGGGCAGAGAGTGACCATGCCTGGGAATCAGTATGCATGATTGCCAAGGTAGTCGACAGGGTGCCTCACCACACAGTGGTGAAACTCCTAATAGCTTCTTGCAACCTTGATCTTCTTCTCTTAAACTCCACTATGCGGTAATCCAGTGCTCTCTCCCTTTTGGTTCCCCCTTTTTGTTCAGACGCTGAATTGAGGAGGTGAGAAAGCAGATGGCTCAGGAGTTACATCTTCAGTTCTCCTTGCAAGCCCCTATCTCTTCATGACCTTGTCAGGGTCCATACCAGAGAAGGGATGACTGTTGAGAGAAAGACTGCAGGGGTACTTCTCAGCAACAACAACCACCTTTAAGTAGCCAGGTGAATTATAGGTGGCTAAATGCCCCTCACGCCAATCAGCAATGGCATTTTTTCTGCCTGCCAGTGACTCTCCTGTGGGCACCAGACTCCTCCTTTTCTGCCTGACTTGGATCAACATCTTTCTGATAAACGATTGGGAGATTCAATTAATTTTGGAGGTGCTCCAGATCTCATTCATCCAGCCCCCTCCACATTTGTCAACCTCTTCCTAAGTGATCCCATGAAGGACATGTTACAGAAATAGATAGAGCATTTGCTTGTTAAGTGGGCAGTGGAGGTAGACTGAAAAGCAGACACCCCAGGTTTTTATTCCAGTCTTTTTCTGGTTACAAAAGCCAATGGGAAATTGAGACCAGTCACAGACTTGAGCAGGCTCAATCAGCTTACTGCTTAACTGAAGTTTAACATGAAGACAGCAATGTCCATTCATCTGTCTGTGTGGTGCAATGAATACGTGATCAGTCTTGATCTGTCCAGTGCATATTTCCACATACCTATTCACTCGGTATCCCACAAGTACCTTGCTTCAGCTTCTGTCAGGTAAAGTACCAAATCCACATCCTTCCATTCAGCCTCAACCTCAGCCCTTGGGTCTTCACCGTGACTTGCTAAATCCCATTTCAGGATGTCTTCTTCCACAGCGGACACTGCTCATAAAGTTCACCCGTATACCAAAGTTGGATATGTGCATAATATGAAATCTTACTGCATTCCTGGAAATGGACCAAAATAAACCCAACAAAACTATTTTTAGGTTAGAATTTATTATGGAATAAAAATACTGAAACAAAATGTTATCATATAAAACTTGCTTCCAGATAGCACTAGCTTCATCTTGCAGTGTGAGCGAGTTGCATGTGCTGTTGTTATTACATCAACATACTATGAACTATAGCAGGATCAGGTACGACTCGTGAAGGTTTTGGCTCATGCAATATGGCCATTTTCCATGAGTGTGGCTTTGAATAAAATATCTCGATTTGATACATAGTGGAGTCAGTTGGCTGGCATGCTCAGTTTACTTTCTCCAGCTTCTGTTTATGCAACATGGCCTTGCAAAGAAAAGAGCTGAATCTTGTTTGGCCACTGTTAGCTGCTCCGACAGTTACTGTACCCCATTGATGATAGCACAACCTCAGCCCTGGGCATGAACTTACAACTTTCGCTGGATTTGCCTGGGGAACTTTTGGATGTAAGGCAATAGTCAGGTGCAGGATACCACATGGATCTCCCTCACATGGGTATAGCCTTTCAACAGAGCAGTTACCTTGCTCATACAAGTTGACATGTGTAGAGATCGGATGCTCAAGCATTTCCTCCTCCAAATGTTATGTGATCGAGTAATTTATTTAAAAGAGAAATACAATTAACATTATGAAGTAATATATATATATACTGGACATGTGTAATAGATGAAAGGTTTTGACCAACAAATGCTATGAGCAACTGAACATCAGTCATAGGAGTTCTCAAATATCATTATATCAACTTGTCATTGATTTTTTTTTTTACATTTAACTGCCAAATAAACACCTTAACCAAGTAAAATTCAAAGTTCATTATGTCTGGTTTATAAATTGTTTCTTTGTCGGACAGTCAATAAAGATTTTGCCAACTAAGCTTAATTCAAAAAGGTGGCTAGGTCAAGTTTCATTTTTCGTCAGACAATCAATAGAGGTGTCATTGACTAAGCTGGTTTAGTCAGTATGTTTTCCCAATTGTTTAAACACCATAACCACAAAACACAACACAAAAGATTGTGTCGGAGCTTATCTCCTAGACTTATCAAAAACCCTTTATCTGAACAAGTACCTCATGGTCGGTACTAATAGACAATAGATCAGTCCCTTATGCCATGTGGTTTGTGTCGATGTGTGTCAGCACATCTCTTTAGAGCAAAATATGCTTGAATTAAGAAAAAAAGATACTAGTTACAACAACTAACTTTTATTACCATCCTACAAGACTTATTTGGGGACCCGATCAAATCAAACTTCACCATCCAACTTTACTGAAAAGGCCTGTTAATTAGGTGTTACATATTTTTGAGGTAGTAAGTCAGCTTGTCATCAATTATTAATTAATTTTTGAAAAAAGTAGAATGAAATAAATACTGTTGTCGGGTGAAATTCTGTAATATAATTTTCTCAATGAAAAAATTAGTTTTATAAATAATTAGTTTGAGTGGAAACAAGTTAATCATGGAAGGATAATACTAACACTAATGCAGCAGCAAATCCGGAACCAAAAATGACATATTTTCTGGTACATATAATAATTATGTATATGAATATTTTCTCATTTGTCACAACTTTTGATATCTCCTTTGAATGTTTTTATAGTAAATTTGACAACTATATTCCCGCCACTTAATTTTCAGAGAAAAATATATGGCAAGAGCCAACAAAATGTAAGAATCTCTGTCCTAATGGTCACCTTTACTCAGCAGTCACCTGTTCACAATGGCCATTCTAATTTCCCCCTGGCAAATTTCCTGTATAAATGTCCTGTATGTAATGGTCACCTGCCTTCCACAGTCAGTGGGCAGGTGTTTCCTAACCAAATAATGGTTTCTCGCTGCCTTAAGCAGTCACTGGAGCATATCTACAGTGACCACTCAGTCTTTTGCTGCATGAGGAAAAGTTGTTTAGATAAAGGAATATCATGTGAATCGATGTGTAAACATTTCTTTTCTTGCTTGTACTCCAGTCACATTGATAGTGTAACTCAAATGTGTCAATATGTCAGATTTGAAAGCAAGGCTGTTTTTATCATTAGGGTAAAGGGTAGAAGCAATTTGTTTTCTGGTTGGTTGGAAAAGTAGTTGTGTTTTCACAGCAGAAATGGAAGTTGCCTTTTGTGCCAGTGAGACAGGTATAGTTCGATAACTTCATCTATTTGCCTGTGAATTAAGGTACTGTAGTATCACAATTTTTTGTGGGGTACCAATTTTTGTGGATTTCGTTCTTGCCCTGAACCATGAATTTAAAGACTCAACGAAAAATTAGCCACATATGATAAAGAAGCGCCCCCCCCCTTTCTTTTTTTACTGTATTTCATTCCTAGAGATCAACAATGCTGTTTGATAAATCAACGTTATTTCTGTAATCTGGTTAAAAATGTTAGCTTTTACACATCTTTGTTTTATTTTAACCCTTTCAAAAAAAGAATTATAAAGCATGTTATATTGTTTCAATGCACACGTATCTATATGGTATCCTGTAGCCATAATTTCCACTCACTGCCTTAAATTGATATGTTGTGAAATAAGTAAGGATAGAGAGAAACGAGAAAAAGCATAAGGTATTCAAACACTTTTATTACTGAAAATGAAAGAAAGAATAAGAAATGATACTATAAATGAAAATTAGATTTAATACTTATTCAAACCGATTCTTCATTCAGGTGAAACTATTGTCACAAAATTTAAATCCATGTGAAAGCACATCTCATTTTATCCATGCATGCTTAATCCCAATGAACAACATAACTGTAAAATACTAAAACTATTGCTTCAGGCACAATTACTAATGAAGCACTGTATATATGCTAATTATTGCAGGGTATTGAAGCTCACACTTCACTGATTTTTGGACAAAACCACTGAATCAACATCACGTCAATCAAGTCGGCTGGTACACACAAATGTTTGTCGGGGAAATAATCCTGAAATTGTTGAATTAAACAAGTCCAGTATTCTCAAAGTCACAAATAATTAGGTCCAATCCTTCAAAAATTTTCATGTGAGCCGCAGTTATCAGTTCAGCATCAATCGGTTTCATTGACAGTGCTTAAGTAAAGTCCATTGGTTGGAAGTGGTTCGTACATGAGGCAGGCTCAAATAATTTAGTTAGCATCTTATCACTTTGATAGGCTCTGAACACATCAAATGTTGACACTGCTTGCTAATTGCATTGAGCAAGGAGCAGCTGGTCATGTGTTTGCTTCACATGCAGAATGATGGCATTGTCCAAACCGACTGTGATCTAAGTTGATTTCTATCACTCTTAAGTCAAATTTGTTAACTCGAAGGTCGTCAGAAAGTAATTGATTAAGCAACTTTATGGACAGTGTTTTAAGTAAGAGATCATACGCATGTACTTTAATAACTGATTAGCTTAGTATTGTTGGCTGCGTTGACTCCCATTGTCCCTTTGATGTTGAGTGTTAGTGATTTATCTTGACAGATTATTGATTTGTGCTCATACAAGTGGTAGTACTGCTTTAACCATTGAAGCGACTGTTGTTTGTTGTCCTCATTGTTTTGTTCTTTGTATTCTTTATCTGGGGGTATCTGTTGAGGTTAATCCTCAAAATGAAATACCTACAACTATGCAAACTTTGACAGGCAAATCCACAAATTTTAGTACCCATGAAAATGTCTTTTTTTTCAATACCATGAAAATTGAGACCCATGAAAATAAATGATACTACAGTATCTCTGAAGAAAAAAGTTAGTCTTTGGGAAGAGATATAAGTTACATCCCTTTTCAGTAGGGTCAGGAGTCATTCAATATTTAAAACTTGTCTCTAAAGACAGGCGAAGTTTTGGTTCATGGATCAAGAAGAATAGCCATATATGGCTTCTTTTGATTTCCTATTCATCACAGACTTCTCACATAAGCCGACTGTCTTGTGATCTCGGCGAGCTGAACAAATGGCTAATCTAGATATTGTTTCTAAAGCATGAACAAGCTAAGATCAGTGATTATTTTAAGTCGGTGATGATTTAATTTATAGGATGGACTAAAATGAGCAGGATACAATAACCTTGTGTGGAACATTTATTTAGGAGTAATTTATGATTTTGTTGTATAGAGCACATAAATAATTTTGATAATGTAATATTAATAATAATAATAATGATAATGATTTTAGGTGCATGGTGTTTGTTCAAAAACCAATTTTAAAAGGTGAACCTGTGTACAGAGGTCACCTGTGTAACAAAAGCCAGTTTTGCCTTTTCCCCAGGATGGCCACTAGTGACAGGTTTGACTGTGTATATAGATATATACATGTATATATATGAAAAGAAGTGACTCTTACATATTAACTCGCCTAGCCCATGATGGGTGGCACCAGTATTCTGGATGTTTACCAGTTTAAACTTAAGCAAAACCTATAACGGGATGTTTGCATTTGTGGGCAAGGGTGGGAGGAATTGGTAGCTATGTGATCATGTACCATATATACTCGCTTATAAGTTGACGTTTTTTTAAACTGAAAATTCAATTCATGTAGAGTAGTGGTCATCTTATAAGCGTGACAACTCCCGGTGCTTATTTGACTGCAATCCCTTATCACCCTCTTTGTTTTCTAACATGACAACCCTTTGATCAATCTGGGAATTTGACACTTGTTCAGTGCCAAGTAACAGAGGGTGGTTTTTTAAACTCCCTGTGATCATGCCTCAGAATTGACACCTGTTCAGTTGCATCCTTTGATAGATTTCACAGACTGTATGATCGAAGTGTCACTTACAGACCCCAAGCTCAGTCTCCACATAAGCACCTGCATATGACAGTAAAGACGAGGAATCCGAGTCAGACAATATTTACGATGACTAGACGGTGATGGAGGATGTCAGCACTATATTTGGTCACTCAGACGATGAGAATGACTTTTTGGGCTTTGTACAAGATGACATTAGACAGTGACATTTATAGGATACTGTGAATCACAAAAGTGTGGACATGACTGTCATTATTTATTTGTAAGACATGTGGAATTAACATATTATGGGGTATTGTGAATTGGATCATTTTGAGCTAATATTTTTATACCAGTATGTGACCTCTAATAGAATTCATGGATTTATCATATAAATGGATTTAAAATGTCAATCATTATGGATTTCTATGGATTTTATGACGCCAAGATGAACAAAATGTAAGTTGTCAATTTATTTGTGACATATTCCAGTCCATAATATAATTGTATTTTACACTGGTTTTGTCTTTATTTTCCTATCTATCTATCTATCTAGCTATCTATCTATCTATCTATCTATCTATCTATCTATCTATCTATCTATCTATCTATCTATCTATCTATCTACCTACCTACCTACCTACCTACCTACCTACCTACCTACCTACCTACCTACCTACCTATCTAATTATCTATCTATCTATCTATCTATCTATCCATCCATCCATCCATCCGTCCGTCCGTCCGTCCGTAATTCCGTCCATCCATCCATCCATCCATCCATCCATCCATCACCCCTTCAGATGGATCTCACTTGAAAAATACACCCCAACTTCTAGGAAGGTCAAAGAGAAATTAGCTTTTTGCAGCCCTAAAAGGGGGGGTCAACTTATAGTCTAGTCGACTTATAATTGAGTATATACAGTGAGTATTTTCAAAGAAACATAATTTACTAAACAAATGTCCTTGATGAGAACATGAATGAGTTTAATTTCAAGCATTCACATTATCATTTAGAAGAGTCGTGGCCCCATGATTGTTCATCGAAACTTTGGTTTCTACAGCATAACTTTACTAAGGAATGTTGGATTTCAATCAGATTTCTCATGTTCCTTTATATTCATGAGACCATGAATGAGTTGGACTTTCAACATTCCACATCATCATTTAGAAATGTTATGGACCCAAAATGCCCGTCTTCACCTAAATTGATTGTCAAACACAAGTTCTTCTGTTTAAAGCCTAACCGAGCAAATTGTGATGAATGGGTCCCTTTGCAATGCATTGATCGTTAATAGCACTAGTTTTATGACACTGCTTTTTGTGTTATTTCACAGAGACTAAACTGGGCTGAAAGAGGGCAGGCTGTGGTTCAAGTCTTCCAGTCTTTACTGCTGAATCTAGTGTCAGTGCACACTGATTACCTAAAGGCAGGGCTCAGGATGATAGTGGTTCAGTTCCTACCAAGTAAGAAACAGTAGATCAGGATAAAGTGATAAATTTTTTTTTTTTAGTTAGAAAACATTTTTTCCAGGAAATTGTAGCATTGATTATAGTATTAATGATGTGCATGTAGATATTGAACACATAAGGAACCTTGCATACGAGTCCAAGAGAATGATTCCTGGTTCAAGTCAACAAGATCTTTAATATAAATTTTCTGTCAGATCTTGAAAACAAGTTCATGCAGTCCACGATGTCAAGCCAATCGAGTTTTAGCTGGTGAGATTCTACTGTATAAGCATTTTTGTTGTTTATGATTGATAGCCAGAAACTTGTTTGTTCCATAACTGCATTGACCAAACATTTAGTGTCAATGTTTAATATTAATTTACTATGTTGTTACTTTATTTACTGGACGTGACTGACAGATCAGAGGTTCTGGTTGGCAGATACTGTGAACACCTGACTTCGATCAAAGGATATTTATAAAGTCATTTATATATCAAATTATCTTCACTTTATGTATCCATTACAATGTCAGATAAACACCTTAACATAGTAAATTTAAAGGTGATTAGGTTACACCTTGTTTTTTTGTTAAACAATCAATACAGGTGTCACCAACTAAGTTTTCTACAGCCCATCTGCTTGAGGGCTATAATGGCCATAGTCAGCTGGTTAAATGGGGGTAGAGAAGGCAACTTGATTCTTTAGTGAGCAATAGGGTGGTAAATTCAAAGATTAACTTCTGAGTAAAGATATTTATTTGCTACTCACCATCAGTCTTGCAAATGGAAAAAATGGAGAAAAAAACACTAGAGGTGAATGATTGCTGCAGGGTTTATACTATTCTAATCAGTCCATCAGACCATGTGCTTTGTAGCAATATGACAGTGTGTCACAGATCTTTTTGACCAAATTATGTGTAGCCTAGGCCCTAATTAGACAGAAAAATGATTCTAGTACAGTAGAACCTGTCTTGAAAGACCACACCTTCTGCCAAAAAATAATGGTCCCTCAAGACATGTGGTCTCTCATAACAGGTCATAACACTATATAATCAATAAATCTGTGCATGGAGATCCTGGTCTCTCAAGACAGGTGGTCTCTCATAGCAGTGGTCTCTCAAGACAGGTTTTACTGTAACAGCAAACCTTTATTATCATCCACCAACACATGTTTGAGGACCTCTGCCAATAAAATTTTTCTGTTAGACTCGAACAGAAATACCCATCAGTTAAATGTTACATTTTGATGTGGTAAATCTGCTTGTTGTCAGCAGGTATAATTTTTAATACAGTAGAGGGGGATAAAATATTGTTATTGGGTTAAATTCTATAGTGTAATTTACTGAAAGAAAAAAAATCATTTTTTAAAAATAAATAATTCAGTAGAAAACTTGTGACTTATGTAGGAAGGAAGGATGATACTAAAACTAAGTAACAGCTAATCCAGAATAAAAAATGACACATTTTCCAGTACATTTAATAATTAGGTAGATCAATCTTTTCTTATCGGTTATACCTTTGTATACCTCCTTTGAATGTTTTTATAATAATTTTCACAAATATCTGGCCACCATGTTAATTTTCAGGAAAGAAATGTCTGACAAGGGCCTTAAGAATTTCTGCCTTCCTGTTGTTAACATAAGTATTTATACCAATTTGGTTTTATGCTAATATTTCAGTTTTGTCTCAGTTTAATAACTGGCTACATGCACATACATAGGGTGGTGAATTTCTGAGTTAATTCAGACCCCCAAATTCAAATCTTGAGTTTAATGATTGACATTTTAACTTTTGAAATATTTATTAGTTCAAAAGAAGAAATGTAAATAAAGATGAATTCTCAACTATTTCTCAGATTTGATACTTTTTAGCAATATTTTCTT
Source organism: Margaritifera margaritifera (assembly GCA_029931535.1). NCBI lineage: Eukaryota > Metazoa > Mollusca > Bivalvia > Unionida > Margaritiferidae > Margaritifera > Margaritifera margaritifera. Next base: position 474,902 of record JAQPZY010000971.1, on the reverse strand, counting down.
CATCCAAACAGGTTTATTTATAATACTCAGTGCCATTGAACCTTAATGTGAATACAACAATTAGTCTGTAATAAATTGATTTTGGAAAGTGGGTATGTACATCAGATGTAGCAGTTGTCCATAAGTATCACAAATTGATTTTACATTTTTTTTAAAAATCAAAGTACTTGATATCCAGTAACGAATTGATTTATTTGCATATTTGCATCATCACCTGAATAACAAACATTTTACAAGACTAATAAGTTTTATAATGGACGATTCTATTTTACTATTTATTTTAAGAAAAGTATTTTTTGTTTGTTTGTGATTGACAGAGACAAAAAAATTCATGACAGAGGATGAGGAATCTACAATAGTGATAGAGGATTCAGTGAGGAAGAAATATGATGCTATCTTCATCCACCAGCACACTCTCCTTAAAGCAATTGCACAGATAATACCTATGTAAGATTTTCTGATCTCAGGGTTTAAAATTAAAATTATAAGAAATCAGTCAATTTTGTGCTGCTTTTTATGCTTCCGCTAAATTCTGTGGAGGGGGCATATTTAATTATCCATGTCTTTCCATGACATCCTTTCACATCATATCACATCTATTTCATCTGTCACAAATTTTGTTACTGCTCAATAACTTTTGAAGGACTTGAATTAAAACCAAATTTGATAATGAGGCTGTATATTCAGAACATCTAGGTCAAGTTTGGTTTTCAACATTTTACAACACAGTTTGACCAATTCATAACCCTTGTTTGACTTCAGACCATGTCCATACATGTTTAAACAAGCTTTCTTCAGTTACACTGTATTGGCGAGGAGCATATGCATCATATGAACTCATATCTTGTTTAATTCTACAGACTGGTTTTAAAATTAGGTCATCTTTGTAAGCCAAAATTTATTGTTGGAGCAAAAGTCGCTGGTTATTATTTTGAGATTTTTGGCTGAAGTTGGTGTGTGGACATTTTTGATAAAAATTTACATGTATACTGCTACATGTATTACAATATACGATTTGATTCAGATAATTATGATTTAAATACATGTTGTAAATTAGCAGATACTTTATAATTTGACAAATCAAAGAAGTTCATAATTCAGTCTCTTCAAGAATACAGATAAATATGATTTTACCTCATGTCTTTTGCTTCAAAGTAATGTCAAAGGAAGCAGCTATGATTTGCTTTAAATCAGTTCACATAAACTTCAAGTTATGATTATTATTTACAAACTTTTGGTGTGTGAATTAATTACAACAATATTTCAGGTGATTTCATGTTCAAAATACATGAGCATTTTTAATTTTCTCTGATCACATTAACGTTAGGGGTATAAACCTGCTACCTCCTGAATCCAGCCCCACTAAAAAGATGAAAATTCATCTTTTCTGTCTAACTCATATACACAAAGGGCAATAACTCTTGTCATTACCTCACCTTGCCACCGCCAGATGTCACTAGTTTTTAAGCTTCACTGCAGTATGGTAAACATATACGATAAACCTCCAAGATAATTATAGCCAATGTAGTGTAAAATTCAACCACCCACCTTGGAATTTTGATTTTTTGTGTAGAAAAATCATTTCTCTTGTATACATTATTTTTACTATTTGTCTAAAATTTGAGTACCTTTGCCATATTTTTTGGACTTTGTCTATTTAAGACTACATTACAACACACTATTGTGAACATGTGTTGTTATTCATGGTTTAGCATGACACTGACCATTTTTGCTTGATCCATTAGTAACGGGGGTTATATTAGAGACTTATTCACATGCTGAATTGCTAATTTATGCTTTTTTTTCTATTCTTGTGTTGTTTCAGTACAATGTCAACCAAGTGCATAAAATGCAAAAAGTTCAAGGCAAGAGAAGACACCCATGATTCTTGTCTTGTGTGTACAAAGTGTACATCTTCTCTGCTATGCAGTGTGTGTATGACATGGTTGGAAAAAGTCTGGGCTGCAGTCGTCCAGAAGGCAGCCAAAGGGAGGGACAGAAGAAATAAATCTAAGAAAGATAGTATAGACGTCTTGAGTATTCATCCAAGTCAACATCTATTGTGAGCCTTTTGGGGGACACTGCTGGGGTTCACCCCCCTCACCCCCCCCCCCAAGTACGAAGTCTGCAACTGTCCACTACAGTAACTTCTGCAGAAATGCTGGAGCAAAATGTTGAGATGTTAAAATCTGATGCCTTTGAACAGATGCATCGTCTGGTTCAGGAGACAACAACGCAATTATTAACGTCAGGCAAAATTGTCCTTTTCTCTAGGGGAGCATCCCCCCAATTTTAAGCTGCCCAATGGGTGTAAGTTACCCCGCATGTCCGAGCATGGCCTTCGAGCCTGTAAGTTTGGCCACATGGGTTTTTTGCCAGATCTATTAGACCCATTTACTAATACCACCTTGCTGTATAGAGCCATACCAGCTTGGGGACTTTATTGATAGACTTGCCAGGCCAGCCATGATTTATGGGGATCTTAGTGACAGATCCATCCATCTTGCTGCACCTTCAGCGAAATACCAATACTATGACGGGGATTTTAGTGAAAAATCCATCTGTCCAGCCATGCCCTTGGCGCGGTTGGTATTGGCGATGGCTGGACTGTCTTCCATACAGGCAGCAACTCGGCCAACCATACCCCCAGCAAACCAGCTGACCATTCCAGCATGACACATTTATCTGGCAGACCTGGCTTTTCACATGTTCACGGCTTATCCACTGGGGAGAAACCATGACTTTGTACAGAGATGATGGAATTTCTTCATCTATGTCACCTGGTATGGTTTATCCATATATGCAAGCTGAACCAGAACAGGACTTGACACACAGCGAGTGCAACGAGACTCCTACAAATCAGCCTTACTCATATCCAACCATGGAACAGACTGAGTTTAGCTTCAGGGCCGCCGTCAAGGAATTTATAAGGTGTTGTCGGCTTCAGAATGCCCTCCACCCACTACCGCCATGCACGACTACAAAGTTAAGGCATTGGTAGATTTCAGTAAGGAGGAAGAGATGCCATCTTTCTGGCTCCTTCCCCAATCTGCAAAAATAAAGGAGATCAATCACCATCTGTTGATATGAATATGTGATCCATGGAATGCCACGGCCTTCTTTTCAGAAAACCAAGTACCAGCAACATTCCCATCTTGCTGGTACAAAACCCACTCAGATGCCTTCAGTACTGACCTCCTGGCTCTGGACAAAACCTAGCAGCAGTCCACATGTCCTCTCCAATGTTTTATAAAGTGGACAAAAATGTGTTTCAGGCCACTTTGAAGCTAGTTAGAAACATGGTCGCCATGTCTTCATTGTTAGATTTGGCTTCATTGGCAATTTTCCACCTCATGTAAAAATCAGGCAATGACCATGCCTGGGAGGTGATGGCCCAAATTGCTCAGGTTATTAACAGGGCAGCTCACCATTCCATCGCCAATGTGTTGACTGCTTCAGCCAATCAAGACCTGATACAACGTTCCATGTCTGTGGTCCACGTTGCTCAAGCCTCACCATAACCTGGCTTTAAGGATGGTCCCGTTTGGGTCACCCTTACTTTTTGGTGGAAAAATTTAAGAAGTTCGGAGGCAGGCAGTTCAAGAACTGCCCCTCTAACTCACCGTGTAGGCTTTTCAGAACAATCTGCCAGTGCCATGGCAGAGAGACAGTATGGGGAACAGGGATCTTTTCAGTCAAATGCTCAGTATAGATCCCAGCCCAATGCCAGGAGACGACAGTCTAGCCAGTCTATGAGGCAGCCATACAGAAGAGGCAAGAAACCAAGTTTCTCTGCTTTCAAGCTTCTTAACTCTAACCCCACCCCCTGCAGATAGCCTACTGGTGGGTGGCCGACTCCTACAATTTCATTCTCCTTGGATCACTTTATTTCCGCAAAATGATTGGGTGATCCAGGTAATTTCAGTGGGGATTCGATTCAGATTTCCTTTATCCAGCCCCCTCCCCTTTCCTCCTCTCCCCTCTTCATGGAAGATCAGGAGAAGGAACGTTTTTTTCAACAGGAGATACAGTCACTTATTGACAAACGGGCGGTAGAGGTTGTGCAAATATAAAATCTCCGGAGTTTTATTCCAGGCTTTTTCTCATCCAGAAGGTGAACGGCAAGTAGAGGTTGATCATCGACCTGAGTTGCCTCAACCAATACATTATGCCACCGAAATTCAAAATGGAGATGGCGAGATCAATCTGTCTCTCCATCAGAGGGAACAACAGTCTCAATCTGACCAACGCATATTTTCATGTCCCTATCCACCCTGCATCACGGAAATGTATCCAGTTTACTTATTGTGACATGGTTTATTAGTTCTAAGTCCTACCCTTTGGCCTCAACATCAGCTCTTGGGTTTTACCAAAATTATGGATTGCATCATCACCCTGTTCCGGTCTACATCATCTAGGGCAAAATGGTTCTAATTATGTTGGACAACTCTGTAGTGGTGACCTACCTCTTCAAACAAGGGGGCACCAAATCAATCGACCTGTGTGTTCTAATTTGGCAGTTTCTGCATTGGTGTGACAGACTCCATATCAACTTAAAAATCAGACACATTCCCGGCAGACTCTATTTCCTGGCTGACACTATCCAGGAAGGGTCAAGTCATTGACATGGAATGGTCTCTCCACCAATCAGTCTTTCTTTGGATTTGCGCACTTTGGAGGTGTCCGATCATAGATCTTTTTGTGACCAGGGCAAATCACAAGTTGCCCACCTTTGTCTCTCCAGTTCCAGACTCAGAATCTTGGGCCGTGGATGCATTCTCAATCAGCTGGGAAGGGTTGTGGGCTTTGCCTACCCTCCCATGGTCTTGGTACCAAAAATAATCCAGAAGTTGCAGGGTCTGAACTTCAAAATGATTCTGATAGCCCCTCTCAGATGGGACAAGTCCTGGGTCACCGATCTACTCAATCTAGCGATAGATCTGCCCAGGAAGATTCCGGCCAACCGGAATCTTCTCAAACAACCAGGGTCGCGGGTCTTCCACCTCTGCCCAGATAATCTTCTTCACACCTGGCTCTTGTCAGGACAGCCTTGTGAGACAAAGAAGTTAAACCTTCAATTGTGAGAGAATCTCGCAAGCAAGAAGGCCTTCCACTCTGAAGGCTTATTAGATAAAGTGGCATGTTTTCAGGGATTGGTGCCAAATCAATAACATCGTCCATTTGAGTGCCTTAATCTCTCAACTGGCCGACTTTTTTCTCTTGCTCTTTGAGAAGAAACAGTTGGTCCCAGTTACTATCAAAGGCTAATGCTCTATATCTGACACATTCAGGCATCATGACAGATGCAATATCGGTCATGATAAAGACCTATCGGATCTGTTAGCCAATTTTTATCTGAATCTGCCAAAATCCCTCACCCTGTTTCCAAAATGGAATCTGCCTGGGTCTTAACATGGCTCAATTCAAATAAATTCAAACCTTTAGCCTGCACTTCACTGAAGCTACTATCATACAAAACATGTTTCCTGATAGCCTTAGCCTCAGCATGCAGGGAGAGTGATTTACATGCCCTTTCCTGTGGACCCGAACTATCTTCAGTTCAGATAGGATGGTTTCGTGGTCCTCTTGACGCAACCAGGCAAAGTAGCAAAAAATAGATTACTGTCAGTCGGCAATCAAAAGTCATCATATGCTTGCTCTCTTCCATAGACATGTCTAAAGCAGCGGCCATGCAAGACCCTGTTCGTGCTCTCAAGCACTGCTTGAAGTGCACAGAGCAAGTCTTGGCACGCACAAGCACCTCTTTCTTCCAGTGAAAGTCAGGAAACAGGATATCATCACCCCTCAAGCCCCATCTTTGTGGCTGAAGTGGATTATATGCTCATTATACTCTGAGGTCTCACAAGATCAGAGTTGCCTCATGAAGATTTCTGCTTATGAGGTTAGAGTGATTTCTGTGGGCCTCACGTTTGAACTTAACGTTTTGATCTGAGACTTAATAGAAGCTGTTGGCGGGCATGCAGAGTCAGCCTTCTCGAGTTTTTATCTCAGAGATTTAGTTTTGCAGAGGGAAACTTTGAATCTGGTGGGTCCGGTGGCAGCGGCCCAGATGACCACCAGACCCAATTGAAAGTCAACACAGCCTATTAGCTTTGCTGGATTTTGCCAATGAAATTTTGAAGGTTAGATTTCAATAATCATCTTAACCGGATATAGGGGTCATAGATCATATGACCCTAGGCTGTGTTTCTTATCACATTAGGAGAATGGGTTTTTGTTTGCATGGGGAATCCAGCCATCATTCCCTAGAAGGATACCCAAGGTAGAGGTTGGATGCATTCCCTTCTCCTATTGCCTATTCTTCTAACGTTAATGTGAGTGGGGAATGTATTTGAAGGAGAAAGTAAATTTTTAAGTAAATTACGTTTCTCCGAGAATACTTACCTGATCATATTACTTAAAACCCTCCCAACCACCCCACCATGGGAGCATCCTCGTTAGTATATCGCTCAGCTTAAAAACTGGTGACACCTGGCAGTGGCAAGGGGAGATAATGGGCAAGAGTTATTGTCCATATGAGATAGACAGAAAAGACTAATTTTCATCTTTTTAGTAGGGCTGGATTCAGGAGGTAGCAGGCTTATATCCCTAACGTTAATGTGATTGGGTAAGTATTCTTGGAAACATAATTTACTTAAAAATTTGCTTTCTACTAATACATTGTAAAAATATGTTTTTTCTTGTAATTAAATTATTGTCATCAAAGGATACCCTAATATCAGTTTGTTATTTATGTCAGCACTTTTTCAGATAAATTAAGATAGGTCATGTCCATCTGTCTACCCATCAGTTTGTCCCTATGTCTTTCCATCAGTCAGTTCTTGTAACCTCAACTCTATCTACACTGATTGATAGTGGGTAAGAATATTTTGTATGGAGGATAAATACCATATATACTTGCTCATAAGTTGAGTTCAACTGCAAACAACATAGATCATGATCTACCATTGCATAATGCACTGGCAGATAATGGTCTGTTTTGTTTATTTTACTGATTACTCCTAACAAACTACACAGACCCAGATCTGTCAGCACGTTATGCGATGGCAGATCTGGGTCTGTGCAGTGTGCAGTTGGACTTGACTCATAAGGAAGTATATACAGTAGATGACAATGATTGTTTTGGATCTTGGGGACAGTCACCTGGGGAGGATGAGGTGGGGATCAAAGATCATATTTTGATGGGTAATATGGACTCTTGAACTGCATCTACATCGATTGAGGGAGGATAATCATATTTCATGTGAAGTTTCAGGAGGATGAGTAGATGACAACTTTACAAAGGAATAAAATCCTGAATGCAACAATACATTCTGATATTTGCGGTGGTTTCCATCTTGGGTTGTTTTGTTTTTCTTCATCAGGACCCCGCTATTGCTGCTTCCTCTCCTCTCAGAGCACTTCCCGTACTTGAAAAAGGAGACATACATACAGGAGTGCTATGTGAAGAATCTGCTTCAGGTAACCGACTACATCACATCAATCCGACAGCGAATCCTAGAGCTGATTGTGGACCGAATGATGAAAATAGATGTAAGTTTGTATTTGTGAAAATGTACAGGGAGTTTGACTATATCAATGTTAAACTGTAATTACATTATAACTCACATAAAATTGTTCTCATCGTGGCATTATTTGTCTTAGCAGATAAATGAAAGTCAGATTAATGGTACTTGACTGTATGCTGTTGTAAATATAATCTCTTAAACATATTGAATTTTTTTTTGTTGTCTTCAGTTTGCTGAAGAAAATTAATTGATTCAGATTATAAGAAACAAGATGTGCTTATAGTATTTAGATACCCTATTGATGGAAACGTAAACAAGATTGGAGTTATTTTTGTGTGTGTGTGACAGTTGCATCCTCGCCTGAATGAGTAACATTTTTTGAGAATGACCTTTAGTCACTGTGTACTAAATTGGGATTCATTGGGTTTCCCAGTATTAAATTAATCCAGAATATTAATGAAGATTGCTAGTATAGTTCTTTCAAAGTGCAACTCAAATCAATATTATTCTTTCAAAGCAATTCAGTTTGTTCTGTAGGTAGATTCAGTTTATACATATGCTGTTATATACATTCATTTTGTACTAAATTGGACAAATGCTTCTAAGAACAGTTGCATTGTTCTAAATTAGATGTATAGTCATTCATATGTCTGTATTGACTATGTTTTCTTTACAAAAATTGGCAGAACCAAACAGAAGCATATTACAGTATATTGTGATACAACAGATTGCATAATACAATTTGTTGTAAGTGTTACTTTGTGTTCAGCTGTGATTGGCATTAGTAACTTGCCATCACAAAATGATGCTCTTTCCAATAAATTTTGCATGCATAATTCCGACATTATTGTCATTTATGCGGAATTCAGAAATGAAGTGTTAGGTTTAATAACAGAAAAGATACTGTCTAAATTGCACATTTATTGGAATAATATGATCAGGCACCCATTTTGATAAATTTCTCAGAATATTTCCACAGACTGAGATCAACATTGTTTTGCTTGTGATGCTTTTGACAATATTTGGATATTTCTAAGATATAGAGAAAGGGGAAAGGATGAAAAATAACTTTGTAGTGTTAAAATTGTGAACTTGAGATTCTGTTTGTTCTCAACAAAATTTGAGAAAACCCTAAATTTTCTCAGGGATAAAACATGTCTATATCCAATTGAATTTTCAGTATTATGACTTCATTTTAAGTTTGCGGAAGAAAATTTTACAGTTTTTAGTGAAACAGGGCCAGGTTCTCTTAGTTTGTTATGTTGTTTGTCTAGGAGAACCTATCTACAAGCCTGTGCATAATTTCTCAGTAATAAACAGGAAGCAGTACAGGGAATAAGCAAGTTATTGTGACTCTGATGCATTCATCACAGCATTGGTTACTTTTGTAAAGTATTGGTATAAATATGTATCCAGAATTTACTAACTGTATTGGGAAATGTTTGCTATGGTTCATCTGTATAAACATATGCCATATCAGGCCACCAGACACTGTATCTCAGTAAAATGGTACATTAAACCTTTTGTTGTAAATCAGCTTGCTTAAAATGACAATGCTGGAGGGTATGCTGATACCAGAGTAAGCCTGCAGTATCATTAATGTAACATTTGACAATTATGAAGGGTAAAATACAAGTTATAACATTGTTTTTACCCCACATCATTTGTTTTTACATTAATATTATTGTGGGCTTCCTTTGGCATTAGCATACTCTCTGTGTGGATTTTTTAAGCTGTTTGGTGTACAGGATGTGATCAGTAAACATATTTCCTTTCCAGGTGCGGTGTCCCCGCCTTTTGATAGAAGAGGCAGAATCCCAGCAGGATGTGGAAGATGCAGCAGATGGAAATATCTTTGATTTAGTCAGTATAGCTCTTTGTGTTTGATTTACCGTAAATACTCGCGTATAATCCAGGTCCAAAGGCAAACAACATAGACCCTTATCTGCTGTTGCATAATGTGCTGGCAGATCAGGGTCTGTGTTGTTTGTTCTACTGATTAGTCATTACAAACTGCATAGATCCAGATCTGCTGGCACATTTTGTGATGGCATATCTGAGTCTATGCAGTTTGGAGTTGGTATGGGATTATACGTGAGTATATATGGTAATCAGTTGTACAGATTTTAGATTTATTTTATCAGGTGCAAGTAATACTGGACACTGAAGGTTAATAATTATCAACCATGTTGTTCACAGAAGAAGTTGAGACTGTTCTTTCCTGTTCCATTTGTGTGTTCTTGTTGAGTGTTTTTTTAAATCATCATACATTGTAAAGACTATACAATTTTTGATGCAAATTGAAGAAGTTTAAAGTGTGTTGATTGGTATGCACTCATGTTGCACCTTGGTGGTTCCAAGTTTGATCCCAGGTTACAAGATGTGCAAGGGTTAGTGGTCACTCTTCAGAAGTCCATAGTTCACACTGTTTTGAGGGCAGTGCCAATACCTGGACCATGGAGATTACTTAAAATAAATGGTTTTAATGTTTGGTGCAGTTAACATAAATGAAAGAGTTAAAAAATTTTAAAGTGTACTCTACAATGTACACAGAAATCTTGGAATTTTGTGTCTCACAGTAAACAGTCCAACCTCCCATAATGAGTGTCTATCTTAATCACCTCTCTTATCCTGCCATTTTCTGACATTTCAAACAGTATTTTCAAATGCCTGTCTTAAGTTGGGCATATTATATTATGGCATTTGTCCATCCGTCTGTCTAATCCTGTGTAAGATGTTGTCTTTAGGCCCAAATACCAACCCTTGTACACGCTCAGAAACCAAATTTCATTCCACCTTTTGGCATTTGAATTTGTCCTTAGAAGAAGCAAAAATCAGTTTTGCAAATACTGCGGAATTCTATGTTTCCAAATCACCACCTTGTTTATCAAAACTCACCAAAATAATATTTGATCGTTTCCAGTTCAAAAAGTCTTTGACACATCCTCTGATTCTTCAGAGTAAATTCAATGAAATTAGATTCTCCTATCTTGGCCATATATCCTGTATACCGATGACTCGGAAGATGGAGACAAGGTTAGAGCTGCCATTGCAGCACCCCATGGCACCATCATGATCCAGTTACCATATAAAGCCTTCAATTTTACTGCAGAAATTACAGTCATACTAAAATCTTTTAACTTCATAGAAACCCCTGAAAAAATGAATTTCGTCATCTTTTCGGATACTCTATCCACACTGAAAGCCATGCAAAACATTAAATGTGACAACCCGTTAATATCCCAGATCATACAGAAACATGATCTGTTCATACAGTCTTGAAAAAGTATTCTGTACTTTTGACTGTAAGGACAGATGAAGCAGTCAGAGTTGAAATTGCAGTCACTCATTTCTAAATGGAAGATTTCATATGCTGACTTCAAATATTATATAAATCAGCATGTTTTACCTCATAGAATCTCAGTGGTATTGTGCCAGTCCATATAGAACACTCATACCTGACTCAGGCATACCTCATGAAGGGTGACCAGAGTGCATACCCTGTCAGTGTCTAATGACAGTGGACACATTCTTGTGAAATGTCTCGATTTTCACTCTTTGAAACAAAGTTTTTTGAGTTGAACTTAATTGAAGAACTTTATGATGATGTCCCACCAGAGAAAATGTTGACCTTTTGAGGGAATGCAGTTTATATATAAAAAAAAAATTGCGCCTATATTTCAAGGATTCTTTTATTTCATATACATTTTATATAATTTTAATATCTTTATCTGTTATCATTTATCTTATAGTAGTTATGTTTTCACTTATTGAGATGGGTTTATCTCCCTTAAGTTTTTTTTGCAGTTCTTTATTTTTACATTTTTAGAACTTTACTTTTTATTGGCGCCATATAGTCATTGTTGTGCTGAAGTACAATAACCATCCATCCATCATGGCAAGGAAAAATGTGACTGGTATCCTTGTTAGTAGAAAACTTTTGAACCACTGAAGATATTTAATGAAACTCTGCCAAAGTATATATCATGACTGGATGTTGTGCTGCATACCAAAGCCATGCCTCCTGCCTCGAGTTCCAGATCGTTGCAAGGGAAAATAAAAATCGGTGACCTTTTGAACCAATGAAGATATTTTAATGAAACTATAGTCTGTTGTATATCTTGACTTGATACTTTCTCAGGTGTTCTGCCTCAAGTTCAAGATCTCAGCAGGTGAAAATATAAATCAGTTACCTCTATCCATGTATAGGTATAACTTTCTGAACCAATAAATATATTTTAATGAAACTTTATCCTGTTATATATCTTGACTTAACAGTTTCTCATGTATTCAGTCATACCCTCATCCCCCAATGTCAAGTTCACAACAAGGGATAATGTAAGTTAATGGCCTGTTTCCTTATTGATGCTGTCATTTTTTGACCCCTACAGATATTTTGATAAAACTTTACCCAGGTCCACATCTTATCATAAAACTTTCAAATCTCTTGCTCAGAGGTCCGTGTCATTAGTAGGGAAAGGTCATGAGACTGGCCCATTATGTACTCTTTGCTGTGCTCATTTTTAAAATATATTTTACCTCCCTTAAACAGCCAGAATTTTTCCATCCCACAGGTGGCTGATAAAGAGAGGTAGGGTGCCCCTGAATGGAATATTCAATTTCAAGCATTGTTTTATGTACAGGATTCTAATTTTTTATTTGCAGGAAGATGGTGAAACTAATAAGGTTGTTCTTCGTGAATCTGATGAGGGTTACTGCAGTCACCTTAAGGCCAACACTCGGCCAATGAAGCACAAGGAGGCAGATAGACTGGACACAATGATGGATCTGGTCTTCAATTATATTCATAATACATGCTACACAAACGGTGAGGTCCAAGTCTCTGTGTATGCTAGTACAGTTTAATAAGATTTTGGAGATAAGATGAAGTTTGTAATCAAATCCTAGCTATTGAACTTATAGCTGATGCTTTTGTTGGCAAAAATAAAGTTGCATAAATAGATAGAATGGTTACTACACTGGTTAAACTCCCCCAACAACCTGTCTGTGAATATCAAGAATACATAGAAAATCACAGTCCATAGCATTCTTTATTGTTTAACCTCAGATTAATTCAGAAGAATTCATTCTTCTCTTTTCAGGTTTATAAAAGCCTTGCAAATGATATATCAAAAGTCTAGAGAGGTTTAATATGTTGGAATTTAGCTAATTATATGTATTATAATGATATATCAAAAGTCATGAGAGGTTTAATTGGTGGAATTTAGCTAATTATATGCATGATGGTACCAACTCCTTACTTTTTAAGAAGATTTTAAGCATTCACAAATTTTTAGGTTCATATGTCAAAGTATCACTCTGATTAAAATTTGAAGCAAGTATATGTTATCATTCAAAAGCAGAATCAGAGACCTTGTAGATGCATACATAAAATGGACATCTTATGCTAATTGTTAAGTGAAATGGGTAAGAAAAGTACCCTATCCCCATTTACAATTACCAGAAGATTAAAATTTCTTATTAAAAGCTATCTTACCAATATCTCTGATAATTTTTTTGATATTTCACAAAGGACATCCTTAAGTCAAAATACTTAAACCTATTTGTCTCTGAATGGATGTGAACACATGAGTTCTGTACTCAAGGAAGAAGGGGAGGGTCAAGAAAAAGTAATAATGATAAAAACTTTGCTTAGAATCTAGTCACTCAACCAAGCATAAACTCATTTGTGTGAGAGTTTTTGCAACTTCTTGGATTGCTAAATGTGGTACTGGATTTGATTCTTCTCAGCCGCCTATTCATGTGCCATCTGCAAATGGCACTGCTGGCTCCGTTGCAATGCCTTTTCTGGTTGTCTAGATCATTGTGTTATGATTAAACAATTTCTATGTCATTGGCAAGACAGACAGTCTGTTTACACAGTCCACATCAGTACTGTCTGTGCTCCCAGTGAGCCAGCTGTTCGTACCAAGACGATAAGTCTGTCTGAGGGATATGGCCTTTCCTTTGTTTATGGTTAGGTACCGGGACTTGTATAACAAAGACAGCATTGCCTATTCCATGCCACTGGGTATGTTCTATTTGGACTAGGATGTAGAGGTAGTCCAGGATATCCCACACAGTGAGTGTGCATACCCTCTTGATGATCTGTCATACTCCGACCAAACTATGGAGAGGATGGAGTCTAGCTTCAGGGTTGCGGTGTAGGAGATTTATTGGTGTTGCCAGCTGCCAAATGCCCCCCCCAGCCCCTAATACCATGTAGGCTCATAAAGTCAAGGCCCCTGTGGGCTTAGAAGAGGAGGAGGATTGTCCTTAGTCTATAAAAATCAAAGAAATCACTGACCGCCTCTCCAGCAAATATAGTGATCCAGACAATTCTAAGGCTTTCTTTTCAGAAAGCCAGATACCTAGTGGCCTTCTATTCCCGCTATTACACAACACACTCTGCTGTTTTTCAGATGGAGCTTTGGGCCCTTGATAAGAATTTTACAGCCGTCAATATAACTCCCCCTACTTTCTATAAAGTGGACACAAATGTTTTCCACTCAACATCAAAACTGCTTCGGAACATTGTCTCCACGTCTTTGATGTTACATCTTACATTGTTGGTGATTTTCTGGCTTGCCGAGGAATCCAGTAATGATCATGCATGGGGGTCCACAGTCAGAATCGCCAGTCATTAACAGAGCAGCACACCATTCCATGGCAAATGCCCTGACTGCTTCTGCTATTCTTGACCTGGTGTGACGAGAAGCTTGTTTGCATACAGCAGCTCTCAAACTGCACCATGCCCTGACATTGAGAATGAAAACTTTCAGGTCACCCCTGCTCTTTGGAGGCAAGATAGAGGAAGTGAGGAGACAGACAGTTCAAGAACTGCCCCTCCAACTTGAAGCTGTGCCTCCACAACCATATAGACCCAATTAGTCTCAAATCACAAAGGAGATACGATTGGCATCAACAAGACAAGGGATCATTCTCTGAACAAACACAGAACCAGTCGCGACCCCAATCCAATGTCGGGAGGCAGCAGCCCACTCAGTTTTGGTGGCAGGCTTATGGGTGGGGGGGGCAAGAAACAAGGTTTCTCACACCCCAAGCCTCATAACTCCTGTCGTTGACTTACCACTCCGATCTTCCACAGACAGCCTGCCGGTAGGTGCCAGACTCATGCACTTCAATGCTCGTTTGATTGCTCTATTTTTGCAAAACGAGTAGGCATTTATCCATTTATCCAACCCCCTCCCCTCTCGTCCTCTCCGCTAGTTACAGAAGTCCAGTCACAGCCAGAGAAGCCAAAATCATGCAGCAGGAGATCTGGTTGCTGATCGACAAGCGGGCATGGGAGATTGTTCACAAACCACAATCTCTAGGGTTCTACTCAAGGCTTTACCTTGTATAAAAAGTCAACGGCAAGCTCAGTGGCTGACTATCTACCTGAGCCAGCTCAATCAATCTATATCCCTGCCAAAGTTCAAGATGGAAATAGCTAATTGATCCAACTCTCCATCAGAAGGGACGAGTTTGCCACCAGTCTTAAACCTGACCAATGCATACTTCCACATCCCTATACATCCGGTGTCATGGAAATTCCTTCGATTTGCTTACTGTGGAACTATTTATCAATTTTGAGCTCTCCCATTCAGCCTAAACATCAGTCTATGGGTTGTCACCAGGATTATGAACTGTGTCATCACCCTGTTCCAGTCGACTGTCCCACCCACAGCAATGGCAGCGTATCTGGATAATGTCCTCCAGAAACATACGGTAAGTTCTATTCTTGTCAAGGGCAGGGATGATCTCCTATCCTTTTTATGTCATCTTGATTTTCTAGTGAACTGGGAAATGTCTTACCTCTGCCCATCACAGCGTTTTGTTCACCTAGGTGTGGAATTTATAACCAATCTCAATCTCGTACAAGTACCTCACGTTCGAGTGATGTGTATAATCGAACTTGTAGAGTCCACTTCCAACAGGAAGTGGTTCACTGCGACAGATTTTTTGCAACTCAGATTATTCAATGTGGTAGCAGATCTGATTCCACTGGGCCGTCTTTTCATGCGCCCTTTACAAATGACATTGCTAGCTTAATGGCTCACCTTTTTCCAGTTCACTCGATCAAAAGTTCAGAATCACTGGCAAGATAATGTCATTCCTGAGTCAGTGGCACAACTGCGGTTAGCTCACGACAGGGATTCCTCTGAAAAAGCCCCAACTGGAATTTACAGCATGTACGGACATCAGTACATACAGCTGGGGAGCCTATATGTTGCTGGGCTTGGAGACTGACAGCGGCATGGGGGACTGGAGGATGTGTCTCTCCACATCAGCCTTCTCTAAAGGAAAGACCATCTCTGAAGGAAAGTTGTCTTAACCCTTTTCATACTGAAGCCCAATCAGACAGGCAGTTGAGTAGAACTGGAAATTTGTTCAGTCAGTGGTGTAGCAGCATGAGAGAATGCAGTGACGTTGGTAAATCTGGCTTTGCAGGACAATTTTTTACAATTATTTTTCAATGTTGTATATCGTTTTAAAAAAGCATAAAAATTTTCCTTAAGGTCATATATTTTTTGACTGAAAATTTTTAGACGTAAAACTTCAGTTGAAAGTAAAGTTATGTAAGCAAAAAAACATGCTTTAAATTTTTTTTATAACTTACTTTCAATGCAATTTTCCTATCTGCAATATTCATTTTACCACCTATATGTAACTGTATGAAATGGGGGGAATGTTATGCCATTTAAGAAGGTGACAAAATAATAAAAATCCATCAAGAATATCAAAAGTTATTACAATTTTATTAAATTTACTCGCATGAGAATTGGAGAACAAACAGAATAATTATTACTGGTAAGTCGACAAAGCTTTTCATTTTGGTTCAGTGTTTTTATTCCACAATAAATTTGAATGTAATAATATCAGAGTTATGTTGGGGTTTATTTTGGTCCATTTCCAGGGATCAGTAAAATTTCATAATATTATGCACACACCCACCATCGGTATATGTGCGAACTTTATGAGAAGTGAAGTTCTCAAATTGTCCAGTTAGCTTGAAAAGCATCGTCTTCATCATCACCAAAATCCGAGCCAAAAATACCAATTAAATATTTATCATCTACTCAGTTCATTCGATGCAACCAAGATCACGATCCTACTGCCTAAAATATAGATTTTATCCCACAAAATTGTTTATATTTTCATCAAAATCTGCATCCACATCACGGCCGCTTCAGTACTGTCCACCATTTTTAAATATACGCGTTAAAATTCAGTTTTGAAATAAAATTTTCTACTAACCAGTTATCATCATCTCTGTTCATTATGTCGAAGTCAAGCTCACGATCTGCACTTCCTAAAACATAACATTTTCCCCACAAAATTGTCTATATTTTCATCAAAATCGGCATCCAAATCACTGCCATAACTTGCTGTTTCAGCGCTGTCCGCCATGTTGATCTCCACACATTAAAACTCGTGTTTGAAATCAAATTTTCAAATAACCAGTTATCATCAGCTCTGTTCATTTTGAAGAAGTAAAGATAGTGATCCCCACTGCCTAGAATGTCAATTTTCCACATGAAATAGTCTTTTTTTTCAACTAAATCAGCAAGCACATAACTGTCTTCACATCCCTCTTCAGTATATGACAGCTATTTTTTATCTCCGCACGTTAAAACTCGATTTTGAAATTGAATTTTTACCAGTTTTGGGGTCTTTTAAACACAATCTGATAATGCTATGTGTATCTTCTACCTTTATTTCCTTCTTTTCAAAAGAGTACATGTAAATTGATGATGTTTTATACAGTTAAAACCACTTTTTTGCAAAGTTGGTAACGGAATATAGTGAACATCGATCGGAGTTGTATCTCGCTGGCAAAGGTAAAGTACGACTGGAGTCGTATCCCGCTGCAAAAGGGTTAATTATATCAGACAACTCAGTGGTGGTGACCTACCTCCTCGAGTAAGGGGGAACCAAATCAGCCAACCTGTGAATTCTGGTTTGGCAATTCCTGCGTTGGTGCTCCCAACTCAACATCACTGTACAAATCAGGCAAATTCCTGGCAGACTTAATGTTCTGGCTGATTCTCTGTCAAGAAAGGGTCAGACAATTCATACCATATGTTCCATTCACCAATCGATCTTTCAATGGATTTGCACACTTTGGGGGCGACCAGTGATCAACCTTTCTGCGACGAGGTGAAACCACAAACTGCCCACCTTTGCCCATTCACAGACCCAACAGCTCGGGCCATGGATGCACATTCAGTCAGTTGGGAGGGTATGTGGGCCTTTGCCTACCCACCCCCAGTCTTGGTACCAGAAATAATTCAGAAATTGAGGGGCCAGAATTGCAAACTGATTTTGATAGTCACTCTCAGATGGGACAAGTCCTGGGTCAATGATATACTCATTCTGGTGCTAGATCTGCCCGTGAAAGATACCAGCAAAGCCAATTCATCTCAAACAGCTGTGGTCACAGATATTCCATCCCTGTCCAGACCTTTTGCTTCATGCTTGGCTCTTATCAGGAGTGCCATGCAAAGGAAAGAATTCAAGCTTTCAATCATGGGGAGAATCTCATGAGCAAGAAGGCCCTCCACTTTGAAGACCTACGAGGGAAAGTGGAGTATATTCAGGGACTGGTGCAAAGACAATAATATCATCTCTTTGAGTGTCTCAGTTCCACAACTGGCTGAATTTTGTCTCTGGCTTTATGAGGAGAAAAAGTTGACCCTGATTAGCATCAAAGGCTACGGTTCCATGATATCCGACTCATTCCAGCATCATGGCAGACGAGATATCGGTCATGATAAAGATCGATCAGACCTTCTAGCCAATTTCAACTTGAAAAAAACCAAAGGCCCTCACCCTGTTTTTGAAATGGACCCTTTAGCCAGGGCCCTGATGAAGCGACTATCATTCAAAACTTGTTTTCTGATAGCTTTAGCTTCATCATGCTGGGTGAGCGAGTCATATGCGCTTTCAGTGAACGCAAACTATCTTCAGTTCAGATTTGATGATTCTGTGGTAATGCAATCAGGCTTTGTTGCAAGAGTAGGCTGTCTTCATTGGGCAATCAGAGCTGTCATTCACTCCCTCTCTTTGATAGATCCTGTCCACGCTCTCAGACATTACCTGAAGTGCACAGAGATAATTTGGGGGAACAAGAAAACTACTCTTCCTCCCAGTCGAGGTCGGGAAAGACATCATGGCTGAAATGGGTCATATGCTCAGAGTACTCTGAAGTTTCAAGAGATCAGAGTTGCTTCATGAAGATTTCAGCCCATGAAATTAGAGCAATCTCTGCGAGCCTCACTTTCGAATGCAATGTTGCGATACGAGACATAATAAAAGCTGTTGGCAGGCACATACAGTCAACCTTCTCAAGTTTCTATCTCTGATATCTAGCTTTGCAGAGACAAGAATTAAATCTGGTGGGTCCAGTGACTGCAGCCCAATTATCCACCAGACCTTGCTAATGTCAACACAGCCATCATTACGGGCATTCCTAGCGCTTTTGCTGGATTCACCGACAAATTTTGTCAGTAAGAAGAGTTCAATAACATTTAACCAGTTATAATTGTCACAGGCTACATGACTGTCGGCTTTGCTGCATCCAAGTTAAGAGAGCAAGTTATCTTTCATATAGGGAATCCAGCCTTCTTCCCTCGAAGGATGCCCGGGGTATAGGTAGGATGCTCAGCATTTCCTCCCTATTACCTATTCTCCAAACATTAATGTGATCAAGGAGCGTCTTTGAAGGAGAAAGCACATTTTTTAAGTAAATTATCCTTCCCTGAAAATGCTTACCCGATCACAAAACACCCTTCCACCTCCCCACCATGCGAGCATACTCGTTGATCCATCACTTAGCTTAAAACTAGCAACACCTGGCGGTGTCAAGGGGAGGTAATGGGAAAGTGTTATTGCCCATTGTCTACGTGATATAGACAGAAAAGACATTTTTTGTCTTTTGGAGGTTGGATTTGGGAGATAAAAAGTTTATATTCCTGACAATAATGTGATCGGGTAAGTATTTTTGGAGAAACATAATTTACTTTAAAAATTTCCTTTTTGCTAATCCTCTTGAATGAAAAGTAATATTGCCATGGGGTTTTCACCAGAAGACTTCTTGTGATGTCTATTTGGCCCTAAATGAAAATGGTGCCCAATCTGATGTCTGATATGGCTCCCACAGTGGCCATCATGAAAATCACTTTTATTGCTAATCATCCTGAATGAAATGTAGATGAATGAAGATTTCTTATGATATATACTTGGTCCACAATGAAATGGTGTCGATCTGATGTCCAATATGGCCACAACAGTGACCATCTTGAAAATATTGTTATATCTATTCCTCCTCAATGTGGGGTTTTTACTAAACAATGTCCTATGATGTCTATTTGGTCCTAATGGGGCCATTCAGACATTCAGTATGCCTGCCACAGTGGCCATCTTGAATATCTTGCTATCACTATTTCTCCTGAATGAATGGTCATATAAGCATGTTGTTTTCACTGAAAGACTTCTTATGATGTATAGTTTTTTGCAAATGAAACTGGTGCTGATCCGACTTCTAATGTGACTGCTACAATCGCCATCTCGAAAATCTTGTTATCACTATTTCTCCTGGCTGGCTGGTCATATCAATATCGTGCTTTCACTGAAAGACTTCTTATGATGTCTAGTTGTTACTAAATAGAAATGGTGCCAATCTGATATCGAATATGGCCACCATGACACCCATCTTGAAAATCTTGTTATCGTTGCTCCTTCCAAAAACAGAAAGTCTTATCAACATGTGGTTTTCACCAGAAGATCTCTTATAATGCCTTGTTGGTCCTAAATGAAAATGGTGCCAAGTTGACATCTAATATGTCAACTACAGAAGCTAATTTGAAATTTTTTTTACTGCTGAAGAATATCAAAGATGGTTTCAACACTCCGCAGTTAAAAGGTAGAAATGGTCTTATCTTGAATTTCTGGAAATTCTTTTTAGTCTGTAGAGTGTCAGTTCCTTCAAGGGGTGGGGGCTGGGTGGCCGAGTGGTCTAAAGCACTCGCCTTTACAGATTACTGACATCTTACCTCTGTCCACATGGGTTTGAGTCTCGGCCCTGCCAATGTGTGTATGTGAGAAAGCCTGCCAATAGCTTCCCGTGGGTTGTTGATTCTTCCTGGAGTTTTCCCAGGTTCTTCCTCCACCAAATATACTGGCTGCCATGTACAGCCTGTCATGTGCTGAAAAATGGTGTTAAAACCACAAAACCATATGAGGGACTCCTGTTATATTTTTCAACTCTGATAAGTTCAAGCCTTTGGCCAGGACCTTGCTGAAGCTACTATCCTGCAAAACATGTGTGATAGACCTAGCTTCAGCATGCAGGGTGAGTGAGTTACATGCCCTGTCAATGGAACCAAATTATCTCCGGTTCAACTTGGATGGCTCCTTGGTCCTAATAGTGCAGTCAGTTTCATAGTTAAGAACTGGTTACCACCTGTGGGCAACCAGAAAGTGGTCACCCACTCTCTCTCAGTTGATATGTTCTCAAGCACTACTTGAAAATTTCAAAGAAAAGTCATGGGCCCAACATTGCCTCTTTCTAAGACTGGAAAAGAGGATATATACCCCTCAAGTCTTGACATCTTGGATGAAATGGGTGATATGCTCAGAATACTCTTGAGGTCACACAAGACCAGAGATGCCTAATGAAACTTTCAGCTCAAGAGAAATTTGAGCAATCTCTGCATTCAAATGCAGTGTTTGAATGTCAAACATTATATTGGAGTCGTTGGCTGGCTTGCACTGTCAGCCTTCTTGAGTTTCCATCTCTCAGATCTAGTACCACAGAAAAGAGAAGTGGATCTGGTGGGTTCAGTGGCTGTGGCCCAGACAACCACCAGACCCAGTTAATGTCATTTAATTATCTATCAATAATCATCAACCATGTGTTCTGGGGTGGCTGCCTGCGACAAGATTTCCTTGTTTGCCATGAATATGGATGGATAAACAACAATACATCATCAACAACACAAATGAAACAAGCTCTTACATATCTGTGAAAGTGCCCTTTATATTGATTGATAAGTGACTTTGTTTGGAAGAGAAACTTTGATTGGCTCATTTAAACAGCATGAAACATTATGTTGGGTCAAATGTCCAAGATAATTTCATTAGGCTCCCAACAATTGGTTAAGTAGGTTTATGCATATTCATTTGAAAGAGGGAAATCTTATTACAGGCAGCCAGGGGGTGAAAAAAGAGCTTAGCAGATTTTCGCCTGTGACTTGTGACAATCTTAGAAATGGGGCTGAGATCTCTTTTATCTGATTTTTCTTGGCATGATAAATTTTACAAAGGCTTTTGGAGACTAGTGAAAGTAGAGGTGAGCTATGTAATTGTTAATTACCCTCTGGTTAATAATATAATACCAGTGATTAAAATTATTAAGAAAAAATGAAAAATCTACTAAATAAAAAAAATGATAAATAAATAATCAGAAAGTACACTTAAAACTCCCTATGAATTTGTCATTTTCAATAAATACATCTATATTAAGAACCAGATTTTTATAACAAATGTTATATAGCGCAAGAAATGAAAAAAGAAAACAAGCTTAGTCAACTACTCAATAAATTTTTTGGTAATATTTTTAGCTCACCTGGTCAAAAGGCAAAGTCAGCTTATGGTATGGCCCTGTATCTGACAATCATCTGCCATTCATCTTCCAACCATCTGTCAACTCTTGCTTGTAAACACTGTAGAGGCTTCATTTCTGATCTGATTTTGATTGATCTGTAATCATATGTGAACAGAACCTCAGATTAGTTTGATTATGAGGGTCATCCACACGTATTAATGAGGTGATCTTACATCAGATTAGCTGAGGTTGTGAACCTGCCTGCCATATTTTGATCAGATTTTGATCAGATTTGGCATTTAAGTTTATATCAGCAAGATCTCGGATGAGTTAGATTATGAGCAACATCCATGTATATTAATGAGGTGATTTTGCCATCTGATCAGCAGAGCTTGTGAACACAGTAGAGGCCATATTTGTAAACAGATTTTGATCAGATATGGTATATAAGCTTGCATCATCAAGATCTTGGATGAGTTGGATTATGAGTGACATCTATGCATGTTAATGAGGTGATCATGCATTTGATTGAGTGAGCTTGTGAATACTCTCAAGGCCATATTTCTGATTGAATTTTGATCAGATTTGGTATGTATGCTTATTTCATCCAGATTTCCAATGATTTCAATTGTGAGCAACATCCACACATATTAATGAGGTAGTCTTGCATCTGA
Organism: Margaritifera margaritifera; assembly: GCA_029931535.1. NCBI lineage: Eukaryota > Metazoa > Mollusca > Bivalvia > Unionida > Margaritiferidae > Margaritifera > Margaritifera margaritifera. The sequence goes on along the minus strand of JAQPZY010000971.1, from coordinate 452,088 downwards.
TTGGCTGAGCTTGTGAACACTATAGTGGCCATATTTCTGATTAGATTTGGTATGTAAGCTTATATCATCAGGACGTCGGATGAGCTCAGTTATGAGCGACATCCACATGGATCAGTGAGGAAAAACTGCAGGCCATATTTTTGATCAGATGTATGGTCTAGGAAAGAAGATAAATGATACGGACATTAATCGACGATGTAGCAACTATGTGCTCAAAACTTTCTTTCTCTTCCATATGTGTGTGGATTTGTATTCACAAGTTGATATATGTCAACTACCATGGTAAATAGTATCAGGCCCACTTGGGTCTCTTGTTTTTAGTAATTTTCTTTTATAATAAATAAAATTAGCCAGAACTAATGAACATTAGTAATATATGAGCTCTACAACATCTAAACATATGCCATTATGGTTGTTATGCCTTTCAGCACATTACATCATATTAGGGAAATTACCTTGAGGTAAATGGCAGATTGTAGCATTGTTTCTTCACAACTTGATGTAAGTTTTCTTTCAGACAAATACAGTTAACTACATTTTCGATTGTATTGGTATAGTTCATGCAGAATAACGACTTGAACCAACAAACTAAATATTTCTATCTTGCCATTGAGTTCTCTCACTTAGTTGGTGAGTTAGATAATGTGGAACAAAAACTGAATGCTTAAATGATTCTTTGATCACAGACATTATGTTGATTCTTTGATCACAGACATTATGTTGTTCCACTGATTTGAGTTTTATAGACTTTTGATATATTGTTTAGTTTATGATTCTTAGTCAGTGGCAACAAAAATAGATTCTTTTGAAGTTGGTCTTGAGATCAAACTATATAATGACTGGACTACTGCATGTGCTTGTGGGTGTTGCAGATGCATAATAAATTATAATGACTGGACTATTACATGTGCGTGTGGGTGTAGCAGATACATAATAAATTATAATGACTGGACTATTACATGTGAGTGTGGGTGTAGCAGATGCAAAATAAATTGTAATGACTGGACTATTACATGTGAGTGTGGGTGTAGCAGATGCATAATAAATTATAATGACTGGACTATTACATGTGCGTGTGGGTGTAGCAGATGCATAATAAATTGTAATGACTGGACTATTACATGAGCTTGTGGGTGTAGCAGATGCATAATAAATTTGTCAAGTATACAGTGTTTTTGGAATAAAATCAGTTCACTTTGTGCATCATGGAGTTTAAAAGGCCTGATACTCAGAAAACATATGTATGTGTATAGTCCTTTGTCATTTTGCTGTGAATGTCATGTCATATATAAATTACATACCTATTTAATCTTACATGCTTGGTCTGGCGTTCAGTCTGTATTTCCATATCACACACCCAGATTCTAACTACTTATGTGTCTTCTTTGTGGTCTGTGCATAGATATCTTTCGATGCAAAGAATCAGACATTTATAAATCCCAATTCATTTGGAATTTCATACATACAGTAAAGCTAAAAATATTTTGAAGGTGTAAAAGAGTGAGTATGTAATAAATTTAAAACTGCATTTCTCTTTTGTTCAAAGCTGGGAGGAAGAACTCGTTTGATATGGCTTATGAATACATCTCGACCTGACAGCCTGGACATGTATCTACACCATATAAAACTCATTTTTTCCACCTACCAACTCAGAACAAAACATGTATACAGTTTTGTGTATGTGTGTGTGTGTGTATATATATATATAGTGAGAGAGAGAGATAGATAAGCAGAGTATTTGCATATTTTACACAAACAAATTGACTAAATGCAATAAGAAATTTTCAGATATGTTCAAATTCTGCAGAACAATGTAATTTTAAACATTTGGTCCAAATCAATCTGAGTTGCACATTGAGCACAGGCTCACAGGTTTCTCACAATTTGTTTTCCAATATCCCCCAAATCTTGACCCTATGAGTGCTTTTTCATCGGAAAAAAATAAATATACATCTACAACTTTTCATTAGTGGATGTCCATCCATGTCTCTGTTGGTGCTAGCAATGGCCAAAGTCACGAAAGGTGATAAAAACTGTAAGATGGCAATGAATATCTATTTTGAAACAATGTATCTGGCAATCAAATCATTCAAAGTTTGTGGTAGTCAACCGAGTTGCAATGTAAAGTGTTTGATGGCTGTTAGTGTAATGTATTTTTGAAGTTAAAGTCAACCCTACAGCAAGGAAGATTCAATTTATTTTGAGGTTGAATTAATGACAAAAGAGATAAAATTTATGCAAATACACAATTTGTCATTTAATTAATGATTAGTTAGTTTGGAAAGAAAGAAAATTAATTCAGAAAACATAGGTATTTATTATAATAAATGCTGCTAGATAATGAGTGTACACTAAATTTAAATGAGAGCAAGATCCAGAACAGAGAATTCCATGGTGCGGCTCAATTCAGGTTAACCAAATATTCAAACATGTTAATGTTTTCATGAGTTACTTGAGCATGTGATAAAACTTTATTGCACTAATCTAAGTGTTCAAGGAAAATGTGATAGTACAGTACAGACCACAAAGTTAATGTGGCAAAACTTTCGAAACAAACAAGATTATTTAATTTTTGTAGCACTGTTAGTGCATTATGTGCTATTATTTTCATTTGTCCCTCTAAAATGTTGCATGTCCCCCAAATTTGGAGGGAGGGAGACACGGTGACTCCTGCCCATGGGATCCTAAGTGCAACACTACTGTCAGCATATTGCTTCTGCCATAAGCACAATCCAAGTTGTATTACGGTGCATTCGATAAATATAAAATATGCTATCAGGACAAGTTCTGTATCATGTTTCATGCATGTTTGAAATGATAGTACTTGATAACTGTAAGAACACTTATTCAAATACAGCCATATAGTCAAATGCAGCCCTGAATTAGTCTTGATTACCAAATCATTTTATGCATTCTAATGTCTTGATGATTAAGACTGAGTCTGTTATCGTAAGTTTGTCTTTTGTGGTTTTTACAAAATACTCCTTTGCATTTAAAAAAACATGCATTTAGTTCCAGTCCAGGAAGTAAACATTCAATACATTAAATTCTTATCTAGAGCTCTGTATATATTCTTGAAAAATCAGTTATTATTCCTTAAGTGTTTGTAACATTGTGATATTCTTCATATCGCTAACATTAACTATATTTCCTCCTAAGCTGCTGCATGAAAATTCACCAGATTTGATACATTAGTTTTCCATATGTTAATCATGTGTACAAAGTGTTGAGTATTTTGTTTCCTGTCATGGGTTCTTTGGAAGGGGGTGAGAGGTCAAACCTACAGAAATTGAAATACAGCAACACTTTTGTATATTTTTGTTAACCAAACTTTGTACATGCTGACATAGAAGAAAGTCACAATGTATGTCACCAATTTCAGGTTATGACCCACAGGATCACTGTCTATTAGGTTTGTGTGTGGAATAGAGGGTATAAAATGATAGTGTATGCATATCAACATTGCAGGGTAGATCAAAGTTGTCTTCATACTGCTTGTTCCTATTCTAGAATCACAGCCTTATGTAAGACATTTTTCTCATTTCAGGTGAATTAGACTGGGAAACAACAAAATTGTTATACAGAGAGATGTTAATGATTTTTGAAAGAATAATTTTACCCACTTATGCATCCTGCCACATACAGTTTATCATGTTTTATTTCTGTAGTATAAAAGAGGTTAGTATGATTTTCTCATACTCTGCATTAGTTTATTTTTTGTGTTATTTTAGTGTAATATTAAATCCTTGATATGATATTTAGTACTGTAAATTGCTGCATTAGTTTATTTTTGTGTCATTTTAGTGTAATGTTAAGTCCTTGATATGATATTTAGTACTGTAAATTGCTGCATTAGTTTATTTTGTGTGTCATTTTAGTGTAATGTTAAATCCTTGATATGATATTTAGTACTGTAAATTGCTGCATTAGTTTATTTTTTGTGTCATTTTAGTGTAATTTTAAGTCTTTGATACGATATTTAGTATGTAAAGTGCTGCATTAGTTTATTTTTTGTGTCATTTTAGTGTAATGTTAAGTCCTTGATACAATATTTAGTACTGTAAATTGCTGCATTAGTTTATTTTTGGTGTCATTTTAGTGTAATGTTAAGTCCTTGATACGATATTTGGTGCTGTAAATTGCTGCATTAGTTTATATTTTGTGTTATTTTAGTGTAATGTTAAGTCCTTGATACGATATTTAGTACTGTAAATTGCTGCATAACTGCAGTTTCTAGATATATTTGTCCATATCTTCTCCTCGAATGGTGATATTTTTATGACTTGCTATACTACATGCAGGAATCATATGCACTCAGTATATACTTTTTTTATTGTCAATGAATGTTTATATCAGTGAGAAGCACAGGATATATAAATTTGAGGATATTTTTTCCTTTTAAAAAAAAGAAGAAAGAAAAGTGTACATTTGGGATATGGGTGATGCATTTTTTGTTGTCTGGTCAAGTCTTGTTGATGTCACAGAAAGTTTAACACGCTCGAGATGAACACAGCCTATGCACAGTTAGACCATCATTACAAGGAAATGCTTACAAAATTAAAATATTTGCCTGAAGATCAGGGAAGATTTTAACAGCATATGTTCTCAAAACTTTTTCAGCAAAAAGCTCTAGCTCAAACTAAAAACTTTGACAGCTTGAGTCACAGATCTTTTCAAGTTTTCTTAATTAGGGTCCCTCTAATAGACTGCCGAATTTCCAAGATGTAGGTGCACCATAAATGTTGTATCTCATTTTGGGGTTTTCTTCTTGAGTTTCTTGCTCAAAAAGGTTTGAGAAGACAAAATATCAGGGTTCATGATCATTTCTACATGTTCTTACAAACTTTTGAACTTTGACAGAATGAGCATAATTTTTACTTGTCTATGTTAGTAAATGGGTAGACATACAGTAGGGTGAAAACAGTGGCAAATATCAGCATTACTTTTCTGTAACATATAGTAGAGTGAAAACGGGCATTGTCAGCATTACTGTGTTACAGTTTTAAGTTACAGTTTTTTCTAAGTCTGATACATTGGAAATATATCATAGCACAGTGTGCAGGTGAAACACTGTTTTAAGTGCAACCCATGTAATTCTCTCATGCCTATATATGTGTGAAGCAGTTTGCCCATATGAGTAATCCATGTTGGGTCTGCCTATTCCACATGAGTGAACTCTGCGACACTATAGATGATGTCATTATACTTATGACATCACGAATATTTACATTGTTTTTAGCGCTTTACTGAACAGACAAATTTTTCTGGTTTTTAAATATAAATTCTTATTTACAACATGTTCTATATAGAAAACTAAACTCGTTATGCTGCCATTATTTTGTCATTTTCATTGTTGTTTCAGATATACTATAGAGGCCAAATGTTCTAAATGCAAAAAGTTTATGGTCAATGAAGACATTCATTGACAAGTCATGCTGTATCACTGGTCCTTCTGTTATGACGTAAGCTGACCATCCAGATCATTTTCCTTATAGTCGTCTGTCTATGCAGCACAAACCATATTGGTTGCCTAGACACCAGACCAGTCAGCTGGTCCGATGTTGATGTTGTATATGGTGGATAGGTATTGGATTATATCCAGGCATGATGACAATTCTTTAATGCTGCTAGGAATGGTATTCACTGTGTGTGACAAGGACACCCCACGCAGTGAGTACGTAAAGTTCAGAATTAAATTGGCAGTTGAGAAGATTTATTGTATATTTTCACTGTCTGCATCCCCACCACCACCATCCTTGACAAGGCCTATATGGTAGGACCTCTGTAGATGTTGAGGAGTAGGATGAACACCCTTCCTTCCATCTACTGCCAAATTCGGCAAAGATTAAGGAAATTTATGTTTGTAAGACAAAATCCAAAACCCAGTGAATTCCAATCCCCTCTTTTTGGAGAGCCAGTTGTCAGCGTCTTTCTCCTCCCACAGGTACTGCACACACTCCGACTTGTACAAAGTACATGGTTTGCACAGGTCTTGAAAAACCCTTGAATTTGATGCCTGCTCTTGAAAAACCCTTGAAAAATTGGAAAAATGCCCTTGAAAAGTCCTTTAATTTGCTTTGAGAACCTTTTAAAAGCCCTTGAATTTTGTTGATGTTTGACTTATTAATATTAAGTGTTTCATTGTTACCTATTTAATTATTTCGGGGGAAAACTGAAAAATTGTTCTAATCCTGCATTTTATCACACATTACATTTATTTGGATATCTTCAGTATTATCCCATCTTGTGCCCAGACTGTGATATGTTATTACTTGAACTTCCTAAAGCATAGTGTAGGTGTCTTTGTCGATAAAGCAATCAGTGCAAATGGCTAATGTTGCATGGTGAACATCAATTGCATTGACTGCTTTAATGATGGGAAAATACATGTTCAGTTGCAAATGGATCACAGATCCCAAGATCCCAAATACCCATGGTTTAGAGAGTTAAAAGTCGTTGGCAATGTGTGCTTTGTACACTAAGTTAATAGAGTTTAGAACAAGTGTGGGAATTTGCCCTATCCTTGCGTATGAGTAATACACCAATCAGTAGCAAGTACTTTGGAATCCTCTGAACAGACATTGATTTCTTTTTGAAGACAGATTCTGAGAAAAAATTATATGTCGGCAACAAATCCCCCCTCTCCTTCCTGATGGAGATCTACCTCAAATGCAATCACAGTTAAAGTTGCCAGCTTCAGTGAGAAGGCAGAAGCCATAGGGCAAATGACATTTACCATTGAGTCAAACTGTCTTTGGAAAAGATCTAAAGAAAAAGCCAAGAAATTAAATACTGGGGAAGAAAAATTTAATGATATGGTAGGATATCCATGGAAGTAAAATGTAAAGATTGAACATAGCTTGGAAGATACAATACAGTGATTTTACAAAGTGTACATGCGGCTGGAAAATAAGTAATGACAGTAACTTTTGTTGATAGAACTATTATTGTAAATATGTTGATGTTTATTTTTCAAGACAAACTTTGCAATCTTTTATTTTACAATTTGGCACATGGACTTGACATGAATACAGTAAAAGAGGTTTCAGAATTTGACTTTAAAAGTGAGTAAGTTAATTTAAGCAAGCCCTTAAAAAATTATAACAAGTCCTTGAAAAGTCCTTAAATTTGGTCCTCATTTGGCTTCTTGCAATCTAGACTTAGTGAAATGAGATGCAATTTTCCACTCATTCTCAATAATGCCACATCACTCACTGACCATATGCTCATTGCTCTTTGGTTCACCACTGCTGTTTGGAAGCCATATTGAGGATGTGTGGAAGCAGGCAGCACAAGAACTGCCTCTTCAGTTCTCCTTACCCACTCCTCCAGTTTTTCACCCACATCAGTCTTGGACACAATGTAGAGATAATATTAAACAGAAGGAAAGAAGCCTGAATTCTGCGCAGAAGCAGTAGCTTCACCCACAGTCAATGGGATAGGAAAACAAGTTTCCCCTTCCTCAAGGCTCTCAACGGTTCCAACTGATCCTAAGAAGGCAGAAATTCTACAGAAAGAGATCTTGCTCTTTACTCTTCAAGTGGGCAGTGGAGAGGGTTTGCAGGCCAAACTCCAGTGGTTTTATGACAAAAGCCAAAGGGAAACTTGGACCAGTGATAGATCTCGGCCGGCTGAACAATTGCATGAAGACTGTCAAATGCATCATCACCCTGTCCAAGTCAGCCTTGTCAACAACAACTGCCCATAGGCGTTTATGAAGACTGTCAAATGCATCATCACCCTGTCCAAGTCAGCCTTGTCAACAACAACTGCCCATAGGCGTTTATGAAAACTGTCAAATGCATCATCACTCTGTCCAAGTCAGCCTTGTCAACAACAACTGCAGCATACTTAAATGACATCCTTCAAAAACATATGGTAAGTTCAGTTTTATTGCAGGACATGAACAACTAACTCCACTCCTACCCGGACTTTCTAGTGAACTGGGAGAAGTCCAATCTCACCCCATCCCAGTACTTCATCCGTCTGGGTATGGAGGTTTTTGCCCATCACAACCTTATTCATCTCACTTACATCAGCATTGCTGGATTATTGAACTCTCTGATTCAATTTCCAACAGGGAGTATATTATCTCCAGAGAGTTCTTGCAACTTCTTGGTTTACTCATTGCAGTGGTGGACTTGATCCTTCTCAGTTTCCTCTCCATGTGCCTTCAGTAGATGGCTCTACTGGCATTTGGTGCCCGATTTCCAGCCGTCTAGATTATCTAGATATAATCTTGACCAAGATAAAACAGTTCCTGCATCAGTGGCAGGGCTTGAAATTAGCAGCAGTCTGCCAGCCTGAGACTAGTAAATTTCCTGGTGGACTACTAGTTTTCATAGTTTTAATAGTCCAATGGCAAGCAAAGTTTCATTTGTCACCAGTCAGTATTTTTTTTCACATTCATAGGTAATTTTCAAAAATCTGAATGATCAGACGATGTCCAAGTCGTCTCAGAACTAATTACTTAAATCCTTGATATTCAATTGTTCCTCCACAATTAGAATTTGACTTATTGTATTGTTTGTATATATGTTGTGAAAACCTGCAAAATGCCAATACTGTCATAATGAGAGATCTCACCTGCTTTAACTGTAGCACAATGGGTACTGCCTTAAATCATCTGTCAATGGAGTTAGGATACATAAAGACCAGAGTCAATGAGGTCTTTGTCTTTTTCTCTTATTGAGTTATTTGTGTTTTTCCAGATGATGAGGTTGTAAAAATATTTTTTCTCAGTCATCTTTTTTGATAGTTAATTTCTGCAGAATCAGTCATTGGTTTTCTTTTGAACTTGTAATGAATATTTTCAAGTAACCTTGGTGGTTTTCTAAAGTAAGATTTGTACTTCTGAATTATGAATGATTATGATATTTAAGAAATAAAAGTGTTGTTAATATAGATACATGTCTGACATTGTTTTGTGAGAAGGACAAGTGAAGATTCAGAAGTACTAGTAAATTTCTAAGTCTACTAGTCCATAGGGCTACAAGGAAATTTATGGAACCTTTCATGGGTTGTTACTTGGATTAACTCAGACAAGTTCAAGCCCCAGGGTCGAACCTCACTGAAGCTATCTTATAAAACTTCTTTTTTGATAACCCTAGTTTTGGCATGTTTTTTGAGTGAGCTGCATGACTTTGCAATGAACCCCAACTATCTCCATTTCAGATAAGCTTGTTCTGTGGTCTGAATGACTCAACCAGGCTTCATAGCCAAGAACTGTCTTCTGTCTGCAGGCAGTCAGAAGGTGGTCATTTGGTTGCTTTCCTTGATGTTGAGAGAGGCAGTGATGTAAGACCTGACTATGCATCCTTCTTTCAGCAAAGGATGGGAAACATAACATAACCTGGGATCATGGCTTAATTGGGTGATATTCTCAGCATACTCGGGAGTCTCACAAGACCAGATACACCTCATGAAAATTTCAGCTTATTAGATTTGAGCTATCTCAGTGAGCCTCGTGAACACAACATTTCAGTCAGAGACATCATTGAAGCCATTGGCTTTCATGCACAGTCAACCTTCTCAAATTTTGATTTCTGAGATTAACATAGCACAGAAGGAAATTGAATCTGGTGGGTACAGTGACTGCAGCCCAGATGACCACCAGACTCAGTTAACGATAGCACAATCTCCTCACAAGTATGGATTTATTGCTTTTGCTGGATTCACTTGCAATTTGTATTGGTAAGAAAATGTCATTTCTCATTACCAGTCTATAGATGTCACATGTTATGTGGCCATCGGTTGTGCTACTTTAATGTTAGGGAGTGGTTTATCCTTCATATGGGAACTCTAGCCATATTTCCTTCTAAAGGTACCCATGATAGAGGATAGATGCTCAATGATTTCCTCCTCCTATTATCAATTCTACTAATGTTGTGATCAAGGAATGTGTTCAATGGAGAAGTAAATTTTTGTTTCTCTGAGAATACTTACCTGATCACATTATTATAAAACCCTCCAACACTTCCGTCCAAATGCAAGCATATTCGTTGATGTTTTGCTCAAACTCGAGCTTAAACTGGATAACATTCGGTATAGAAGTATCCACTTATTTGTGGAAAGGGGAGGTAATTTAGAAGAGTTTATTCCCCTTGTCAGTGTGATGTATAAATGGGAAAGAGAATTTTTCATCTTTTTGGGAGGGCTGGATTCGTGTAATAGCAGAGTTTATTCCCTTTGTCAGTGTGATGTATAAATGGGAAAGACAGAATTTTTCATCTTTCTGGGAGGGCTGGATACGTGTAGTAGCAGAGTTTATTCCCCTCGTCAGTGTGATGTATAAATGGGAAAGACAGAATTTTTCATCTTTCTGGGAGGGCTCGATTCATGTAGTAGCAGAGTTTATTTCCTAAAGTTAATATGATCATGTAAGTATTGTCAGAGAAATGGAATGTACTATAAAATTGACTTTCCCTATCCCACATAATTGCATGTGATGAATTCTATTATTTATACACAATTGTTCTTAATTACTTTTAAGAACACCCATTCTTGTTTATGTCTGCAGCAGATCTAAAAGTTTTAGAAAATTTACTTTTTGTGTTTACTCATGGGACTAGATTGTGTCTTGCAACAGGCTTTGTGTATATTGGTCTGCAGTCCAAATGACATGACCCTGAATAGCATGCATTAAACAGGAACTTAGTCAAGTACCATGTAAATATCAAATATCTGACAAAAACTCGCAGTACAAAATCACAAGCCTGAAAAAAGCTGGAACTGGTTTTCATTTATTAGGCAGTTACATTACAACCTGTCTTAGATCTTTCATTAATTAGGCAGTTACATTACAGCCTGTCTTCGCAGAAAATTCCATATAAAGGACATTTCTCAGAGGATGTTTATGAAACCTTGTTCATCGTTTCACCTTCATATTCAACCTCTATATGACAGCACAAATGGCAAGTCTCCATATAAAGAACACCTGTCCACAAAAGACATGCCTACATATAGAGGACACCTGTCAACAAAGGACATGCAAAGGATACCTGTCCACAAAGGTAAAACTCCATATTTAGGACATCTTTCCACAAAGGTCATGCCTCATTATGGAAGACACTTGTCAAGAAGAAACATGCCTAAATATAAAGGACATTCATCTGCAAAGGATGTGCTTCCATATAAAAGAAGGCGTCAGTCCATAAAGTACATGATTCCATGTAAAGGACACCTGTCCACAAAGGACATGACTTCATGTAAATGACACCTGTCCACAAAGGACATGACTCCATGTAAATGACACCTGTCCACAAAGGACAGACTCTATGTAAAGGACACCTGTCCACAAAGGACATGACTCCATGTAAAGGACACATGTCCACAAAGGACATGCCTCTGTGTAAATGACACATGTCAGCAAAAAACAGACTGGTTTCACTCTGTACATTCACATTTTACCCTTTTGTCTGCTTTCAGTCTGTATGTGAAGGATTTTTAGACTACCTCTGGAAGAAGGTACAGGATCCCAATACACCCCCTATTTTTAGACAAGTCACTGTTTCCTACATGGGAAGCCTTCTAGCTAGGGGCAAGTTTGTGCCATTAAGGTGGGTACTGTGGTTAGTGAATATTAGCACACTAAATTAGACACATCACAGCTGTTTCCATTATAATGAACTGCTAGGGACTAGTAAAATTTGTTTCTTTGAACTCACTTGTGTTAAATGTTGGTTAAATGTTGGTGTAAATACATAAATAGTAAAACTTTGATAGTTCAAGCATTTATCATCTGAATTCTGTTGTCTGTGACCTAAAAAAAAATGTTAACAATGAAACAGTTTACCCCAATAAAAAATTGGGCCTGCAGCACTTTTAAGTTTCAGAGTTCAACATTACTATCTTTACTATATGGACTTCAGACATGTATTTTAAAATATTAGATAATTTATGCAGGAGGATGAGGAAGACTAACATGATGATGATGATGATGATGCCAATGCTGCTGATAATGATACCAATGGTGGTGGTGGTGATGATTTTGGTGGTGGTGGTGATGATGACAACAATGATGATGATGATGATGATGATGATGATCAGGCAGACATTTAGAAATGTGTATACAAGATTTCCAACCCAATATAAAAGTTTCCATACAAGTTTTATTAGTGTATTTGAATTTAGGTCAGTTGAAAAGTCAGCATTACAGTTTCCTTTTTAACTGCAGCATGGTGAAAACATGTTTGAGCATAATGACCAACTGGATCCACAGTTATTTGGAGCAGTCCAGCCATGACACTGTGCATGCTGATGTAACCCATCATGGCCCCTTCTATGCCGTGTGTCAGTCAGTATTCTATGTGTTTGTCTTCAGGAATAAAGATCTGATGGAGATGAGAAAAGGTATAAAATAGATGTCTTTTAGGTGTCAAGATTTTTCAAAAGATAGACCTGGTTAGAATGTACTGGCGATGTATTCCTCAGATTTGCAACCCTATCTGCATGGTGTGATGTACATTACCAACATGAATACTAAGAAATTTACTCTGATAGACTCACAAGCTCTGCATGGTTTTGTATGGGTGTAATGTTTGATATTTGTCAAAATTGTCCACAGGCAAAGTGGAGTATCCAAATTTTTTTGCATGACCCCTGTGTTTCTTAAATAAATAAACATATAATATTTTTGTCATATTGCATAAATATAATAGCACCTCATGATGTCACAGATGATGTCATGACATTATTTAATGTTAAAGCTTATTGTCCAAGGAATTCAGATGTACTTCAGAGTTATTTCACTACACTTTGTGAATTTATGGAATAAAATCAGTATTTTTTCATCATTCAGTAATATAATCTAACGTTTATTCTCATTTCAAATTAAATTTATGAAACTCGTTGAATAATTTCAGCCTTCAGCTTGCCAAGTTGTGCAAAAGCTAAAGATTATTTAACTCATGAAAAGTCATTTGAAATAAGCACTTGTGTAAGATCCTGTATATATTACTCCACTAATTTGTCGAGGTTGAGAGCTACGGTAACTCAGTTGGTAGAGCATCAGACTTGTAATATAAGGGTTGCAGGTTTGATACCTGCTCAGGTCAACCTGGGTCAGCTACCTTGGTGTGTCCAAGTCGAAGACACTTAGCTCCCATTTCCTCATCATGATAAAGCCAGTAATGTGTTTAAAGTACCATAAAGACCTACAAGATAGGATATAGTCCAGGTCCTGCTATCTGTACGTGATGAGTGTTATTTGAGTTTTAACTTTTAGCAATGTAAGTCTTTTGCTGCTACACAGTTCATTAACTTCTTTGGATCAGCCAGTCTGGCCCTGTGTTCTCAAAACTTGTTCAGCATGTAACTCAAGCTCAAGCTGAAAGCCTGAAAATGTTGATACTTCAGTTAGAATAATGTGAAAACCATACATGGATTTCTCAACTTGGGTCCCACTACTGGAATACTATTTTCAGTTATTGTAGATGTACACCAAGTATCTGGCCTCATTTTGAGGTTATGAACTTACTGTATATACTCGCACATAATACAATACCAACTGCAAACTGCATAGACCCAGATCTGCTATTGTAGATGTACACCAAGTATCTGGCCTCATTTTGGAGTTATGAACTTGCTGAATATACTCGCACATAATACAATACCAACTGCAAACTGCATAGACCCAGATCTGCCGTCGCATAATACGGCAGCAGATCAGGGTCTTTGCAGTTTGTAAGGACTAATCAGTAGAACAAACAACATAGACCCTGATCTGCTGGTGCATTATGCGATGGCAGATCAGGATCTATGTTGTTTGCATTTGGACCTGGATTATATGTGAGTATATACAGTAAATTGGAGTTTTGTGCTCAGAAAGTTTTGAGAATAAGGAGGCTACAATTTGCTTCATTAAACATTTAAAATTTTCTTTCTCAAACTGAGGTTTGGTTTTTAGCTCACCAGACGAAAGGCTCTGTGAGCTTAAGGCAAGTTCCTGCATAGGTTGCACAGCTGTTATCTGTCTGTCCATTTGTTCACATTTACTATTTTCAACTTCTCAAAATTTATTGTGCCAATTTGGATCAAACTTTGCAGGATTGTTGACCTGCTCTACTCAAATTATATTCCAGGTGGCTCACCTATTTACACTGTAGCTTCCATAGCATTCACATGGAAAACCTATATTCAGCTTCTCCAGAACAGCTGAGCCAATCTCGATTTAACTTGGTGGAAATGCTACTTAGGGCATGCTGTGTCAAAAATGTGTCTGGGATGGCTCCTCTAGCAATGGCATTTTATCCATAGCAACCATATGGAAAACATATTTACAACTTATTCTCTGGAATAACTGTCAATTTTTTTTTATCAAACTTGGAAAAAATGTTACTTAGTACATGCTCTATCAAAACTTTTGTTTGGGGTGGTTTCCCTAGCAATGGTGTGGGTTCCATAGCAACTATATGGAAAACCTATTTTCAACTTATTCTCTGAAAAAGCTAAGCCAGTTTTGATCAAACTTGGTAGGAATGTTTCTTAGGACGTTCTTTATAAATATTTTGTCTGGGGTGACTCCTAGCAACAGTGTCTCTTCCTTAGCAACCATGTGGAAAACCTATTGTTGACTTTTTCTCTAGAATGGCTGAGCCAGTTTTAATTAAAATAGTTAGAAATGTGCTTAATACAGGTTCTTTAAAAATTGTGTTTTGGGGTGGCTCTCCTAACAATGGGGTGGCCTCCAATTTACAGCTTCTCCAGAACAGGTGAGCCAGTTTTGATAAAACTTGTTAGGAACAATTTATAGGCAATTCTGTACCGGAATTTGTCTGGGTTAGGACCCCTAACAGTGGTGTGGCTTCAATAGCCACCAGGTAGGAAACTTGATTATGACATTTTTTTCAGCATGGCTGAGCCAGTTTTGATTAAATGTGGTAGGAATGTTCCTTTGGATATGCTGTGCCAGAATTTTGTTTAGGGTTGCTCCCTAGCATTGGTGTGACTTCCATAGCAACCAGTTGGAAAACATACAAATGATGAATATTCATCTCCCATCAAGTATGGCTGTTGTTATTAATAAATAAAATGAAACAAACCTTCATAATTTTCTCCCCCAAACTGCCTGAACATATCATACAACATTTGATTGGTAGGGTTCTAATATGAACACATATCACATTCATATGGAAGATGCCAGTATAATATCTAGTTCAGCTAAAGTTGCTCTAAGTAGAAACACAGTTAAACAGCATGTTGGATACCACATGCCACGGGTGTCTTTCTTCCCAAGTTACCTGCTTTATTACTACTACATATGCCTTTTCAGACCAATGCATGACAGGTGAGCGATATCAGTCCCACTTGGGTGGGCCTCTTCTTTTAGGTTTTTGGTGTTTTATGGCACAACAACACTTTGGAAGGTTACTTAATGCTAAGGCAAGAAAAGTACATTGCCCAAGGACACTCCACACTTAAACACATTTTTAAATATCTTTCTTATCATTTTATTGGTAAAAATGTGTTCACTGAACTTTTAGCAGGATATTTTTCTAGATGGTCAGTGTGACCCACTGAATATTTTTCAAAAGGTCAGAAAAGAAAAGTTGAGGCCAAAGAGGAAAGGTAGTGAGTTAGATATAAAATAGTACCTTTTTTAAAATCAAAATATAAACAAAAAGAAAATTCTATGATATATCTAATTATTTGGTGTACCAGACAAGACATATTCTGTTTTGGTTTTGCTTTTATTTAAGTTTAGTTTTACACCTATCATCTACTGTTTTCTGTATTAATTATCAAAATTCTCCCTTTCATAATTTTGTTTTACAAACTGCAGGAATTAAATATTTTATTTAATGCTAAATTGTACATTTGTGCAAGTTTTCAGAATTTTAGTCACTTACATTACCAGTGCATGAAAAATATGCTGTTGGCATTGACTTTCTATGTTAGAAATGTTAAACTCTGTTTATAATAGTGGAATGCTGAAATATTCAGTCACAGCATTTGTTGTTTTTAATACAAATGCCATCTGAAAATTTTTATAACCTTTAGTGATTTCAGTACTAGTGCATGCCAACACACCACTAAAATTGCACAACTCCATACATAAGTGCATCTTTTCCTGTCCTTACAATTTAAATTTTAAGTTAAATTGTGATGTGCATTACGATTCCACATAACACCTGCCTTCACAACTGATTTTTACAAGTTGTGTATATTTTCAGGGTAGTGTCTTGAGATGAAAGTATTGTCTATGTTTGCAACCAATCAGTGCTGAGTTTATCTGTATTTCAGTCAATGAAAACCAATCTTTCAAAATCATATCAGCAATCAACTTTGTCAATATGTGTGTTTAATCTGCACGGGTTGTTAACCCTTGAACCAATTATCTGCTGATTACACAATTAGGATATTATCCATTGACAGATTTGGCACTAAGGGGAAGATAAGCTTTGGTTGACCCCAGATTGAATTGAGCAATGCCACTGCCAATAGCAGGTCAAAATAAAATAGCATTGCATAAGATTTTGACAGTTTTATTTAGAGGTTAAATGAGACCAGAAGTATCATTTACAGGGTAAACATTGCATATATAGAAGCTGTGGGTATCAATAATTAAAAATCAGTCATAATCCAGAAGCTGTGGGTATCAAGGAATACAAATCGGTTATAATACAGAAGCTTTGGGTATTGAGGATTAAAAATCGGTCATAATACAGAAGCTGTGGGTATTGAGGATTACAAATCAGTTATAATACAGAAGCTGTGGGTATTTGGGATTAAAAATCAGTCATAATACAGAAGCTGTGGGTATCAAGAATTACAAATCAGTCATAATACAGAAGCTGTGGGTATCAAGGATTAAAAATCAATCATAATACCTCATGTACACCTTGAAAAGTTTGTTTTATCTCAGCAGAAAATTTGAGGATTTTCTGAAGTAAATGCTCAGATTTTCAAAGAATTCTAACCTTTTTTTTCTAGAATGAAAAAAAACTCCAATGTGAATTTAATTATTTATTCTTCATTGTATCTGCTAACTCTACCTCTGACTAAAATGGCAATATTGTCAAGTTTATGATAAGCAAGATCATATTAAATCTCAATTTGAGGAAAAAGTGTGAGAAATGCTCCTTATTATTCACATACTGTAGTTGGGGGGGGGGGAGATATTGTGATATCCTCTACTGGTCCATCTGTCCATTGAACTGTCTGTAACCATATCTCGTCCTAAACTACTGAATGGAAATTCACCACACTTGGTACATAGGTTGACCATCTTTGAGAGGGATATGTATGATGTTTGGGCTCCTTCACTGTGCTTCCTGGGAGAGGGTCAGATGTCAAATATACAAAGTTGCAATTATGCTAACATTTAAAATATTTTTTGACCAAACTTTGTACATACTTTAATAGGAGGAGGACACATAATATATTTAATGAAATTGCTCCAATGTCTTGGTCTGGAGTGGGGGAGGAAATGTTAGAAAAAGTGCAGGGATTAGTCATTGTAAGCCATGGAAGTAGCGCTAGTTCTCATCTTTATTCAAATAGAAATATGCATCACAGTAGCTTTTGTTGCATGATGATCTTTGCTGCATTATTTACATATGCAAAATACATTTATGGATCACTGTGACCCATTTTATCATGCAGCTGATATGATAGAATTAAGCCAAAGCAGTTTTTAAAAAAAATATATATTCTAAAAAACCTAATTTATTATTAATCTCAGTGATAAAAATTTCTACATTTTAGTAATGTCAGTTCGACTTTTAACAGTTTTTTGGGATTCTGTGAAAGATGCAGTGATTGGAATGGGGGCAGTTGCTTGTTGTATCCTACTGTTAAATGGGTGATGGGCCAAGTTTAAAATATTGCTAGGTGTATATGAGTTTATGTTCCTTGCCCAGAAATTTATGTCTGATAGAAGGAAAAAGTTACATTTTGTGTGATATGTGAATATTTCTATTTAGTGTAAGTTGAAATTTTTACATTTTTCCAGCCCAGTTAATTCAGTGATAGCCTTGTCCTTTTTTAATACTGTGACTTTATTTATTTTAATTGAATACATTTTTGTGGATTTCCAAACAAATGACATTTTCATGGGTATTTAAATTGGTGGAGTGGACAGGGGGTCCTGTTGTTTCCACTGAAAGATTCATTGGGTCTTTAAATTTGTGTTTTGTAGCAATGATGACGTGCGTGAAAATTGGTACCATATGAATAATAGTGAATTCTCAGTATTTTCTTGCATTTTAACTTCCCAAATATGCTCTTATGTTGCCTGTTTTGCTTTCATCATTTTATTTCAGGTTACAAATGGGCAGAGAGTCTAAATTTCCAAAGAATAATAACTAGTCGGTTGAATCCACTGAGGGTCATTTCCTCATTGATTGTAAAGACTTTTGCATCCATAACAAGGTAATTATATTATCTACTTTATGGTCATAGCTGTATCCATTTTTAGATAGAATGAAATACATTTTCTTTGCATAGAATTTAAAAAGCCTTGTAATAAAACATTCACTAGATTGTGTCCAAGATGGTGTTTTTGTTACCCATGTCTTCACTAGATTGTGTTCAAGATGGTGTTTTTGTTACTCATGTCTTAACTCGACTGTGTCCAAGATGGTGTTTTGTTACTCATGCCAACTTTAATATAATGTAATTTTATAAAATACAAAGCTCTAACTGCAATCGGTAGAGATTATACAATTTTAAGCTTGCCTGCATGAATGTGCAGAAAAGTTTATGCCATACCCCAAATGTATCAGTTGTTTTTCTTATTGGTAGGAATGTTAAATTACATAATGATCAATATCTTTTACTCTATTTGCCAGTGATATTATGAAATTGCAGTGTATATTCATCTTAAGAAGTTCTAATATAATAAGACTAATGTACCAAGAGTAGATCATTGTCAACTATTTTTCATGCTCCAGTAACTACGTGTATACTAGTTTATAAGACGGGTCCAACTGCAAACAAGATTGACCCTGATCTGCTATCACATAATGTGCTGGCAGATCAGGGTCTATATTGTTTGTTCAGCTGATTACTCCTAACAAACTCCATAGACCCAGATCAGCCAGCACATTATGCAACAGCAGATCTGAGTCTATGAGTTTGCAATTGGATCTGACTCATAATATATATGGTAGTTATGTCTTATTCCATAGCTCCTTCTCTATATCTGATACAGGCATGAAAATTTGCACATATAAACATCAGTGAGAACTAATCCACTATAGTTTCAGATGGTATCGCAAATGGTATCTGGTTCTGGGTAAAAAAATGTATTAATTTAAAGAGCTGAAAAATGGATAAAGAGTGTTTATTTACATGGGCTTAAATTATTTCATACCGTTATTTTTTCTGTTAACGTGAACAGTATGCATATGATTCACTGTCATAAGTTGAAGGCTCTCGTAATATAAATTTTCAGCACCCAAATAGAGTGGCCAGAAATTGATGACCCTGAGAGGTGTTTGCTCTTGAACAATCATGTGCTGTTGTCTGCATCCCTATTGACAGTCATCATTTTTTTCCACAAATAATTAGAAGAAGATTCTTTAGGAAAAAGGAGAACTTTTTAAAAGACCAAATAAAAATGTTTAAAACAAATCACCAAAAGAGTAAATGACCAGAAGTGACTGGAAAGTTGGAGACTGAACACCTGTACAAGGAGAAACCATGGGACAACATGGTAGCAGTTTTAATATTATAAGAACTATACACATTAAATGACGAGTTGCATGTATACTGTTGGCATTAATGGAGGAAAGAATATGGATTTATTAAATCCATTGTACGAGGAACTTTCTTATCCATATTTTAAGCTATTTGCAATAATGCATTTTTAGATGCAGCACCAGATATTATTGACGATGCCAGTGGAAACTAACTGTAGTTTAAGAAGAAGGTCACTCTGACCTAATTTTTACACTCCAGTGACTCATACTGACTTTATATTTTGTTCTTAGGCCTCTTACTGTGTTGCCTTTAAAAGAAGTTTTGGTTGGTGTTAACAGCACTTTTAAACACAGTATTGGCTACATAATGCCAAGGAAATTGGAGCTAAGTGTTTTTCCCAAGGACATACTGAGGCAGCTAACCCTGGTTGGCCTGGGTGGGTATCGAACCTGCTTCCCTTTGATTACAAGTCCAATGCTCTACCAACTGAGCTACCATGGCTCCCCTGTACAAAATGTATATGTAGAAAAACTCTGCAGTCTTGTAAATTACATTTCTATTTTTTTCTGATTTTTTATGAGAAATTCATCAAAGGTTTTCAAACACTTTTTTTAATGTTCCCAGGATGCACCAGCTTGTTTTTTGTGATACAGTGATAGAAAGGAACATCAGAATGATTTTACCACTGTCAGGGGACAGCAGTTTAGGTGGGGCTGGTAGGGAAACTAAGATGCTGGACACCTTCTTTCCCTTTGATCCTTACCTTTTGTCAAGGTAAGTCATGCAGTGCTCATGAAATATTTAAAATTGATTGCATAGTCAAAACTCAGAGGACACATGCGCAAGAGTTGATCCATCTCTATGCATATCACATTTAGTATATGTGAACCTCAAAGTAATACCTTAATCACACAGATGATTGTGTCTGTGTCTTAAAAGTATAGTCACCCAGTAATGCAGATACACAGAATGACAGACAGGCAAGCAGACAGACAGTTCATTTTATACTGTGATAAACTGTGCTGACTTGTGTGTAAACTTGTTACAGTTAAGATTATAGAAAGACATATTATTGTTCTAGCTGTGACAGCAGCATCAATCATGTTAAGATTATAATGAGACAGATATCACATCTCTAGCTGTGACAGTGGCATTAGTTGTGTTAAGATTATAGCAAGACAGATATCACATCTCTGACTGTGACAGTGGTATTAGTTGTGTTAAAATTATAGCAAGACAGATATCACATCTCTGGCTGTGACAGTGGTATTAGTTGTATAGCAAGACATAGATATCACATCTCTGGCTGTTACAGTGGTATTAGTTGTGTTAAGATTATAGCAAGACATAGATATCACATCTCTGACTGTGACAGTGGTATTAGTTGTGTTAAGATTATAGCAAGACGTATATATCACATCTCTGGCTGTGACAGTGGTATCAGTTGTGTTAAGATCATAGCAAGACATAGATATTAACTTTTACAGCTGTGACAGCACCATAAATCAAGTTGAGATTATGTGTTATAAGTGCTCAGGTTCTTGCAAGTCATGTACAGAAGAGGTATATCAAAGCATAGCTTGCAGGCAAGATACTGTGTTCTGTGATACCCTTGTTCAATAATCAGTTTAGTACCAAAACTTTGTTACCTGCTTGAAGGATGATCACTTGTTAAATGTTGGGAGTATTTCAATTTTTTAAAAATATATATATGTTTACATAGCTAAGGGTCCAAACAATCCATATTCGCTTAAAAATGTATAGGTTGGTGTGTATTTTCTTGTACTGGTCTTAGTTAAATATAAATCTCCAAGTAAGGGTCATTATATTGAAGAATATAGAAATAAAGTGCCTTGTCACTAATTTCTATAAAATAATGCCTGAATTAGCAATTAAAATTCATAAAATTTGCACAAGCTGAAGATCATAGACTCCTCTTATCAAAGACACCAAGAAAAGTATATGTTGGTGGGTGAATATTTGTAGTATGACACAGCTATCGAGATTACTTTGTTTTTCCATAACAGAAAGCATGTGCAGCTGATTTATGGCAGGTTGTAAACACTAAAGATTTCGAAAGGTCTTTTACTTGACTTTATCATTTTCTTTTAAGGAACTGTTATAGCAATTATTAAAAGTGTATAAGACTTTCTGTATCATTAGATAGGACAGGTGTTGTAACCATGTCATTTTATGTCCAGTCTCCCAAAGTTCATTGTGCTATGATCCACCTTTGTAAAACAGTGTTACATATTGATGGACATGATTATGTAATGATTATGTCATTTCAGATTGTGCAGTAAGCATTCATTTTACAGAAGTGAACTAACTTAATATTTTTTCTCCATGTATATACTCTAGAAGATATACCATATATACTCAGGTATAAGACGATACCAAGTGCAAACTGCATAGACCCAAATCTGCCATCACATAATGCGCTAGCAGATCTGGGTCTATGCAATTTGTAGGGACTAATCAGTAGAACAAACAACATAGACCCTGATCTGCCAGCGCATTATGCGATGGCAGATCAGGATCTGTGTTGTTTTTATTTGAATCCGAGTTATAAGTGAGTATATACATTACTTTGTGCTTGTTCATAATTACTTCTATAAGGTTTTTATTTTTAGCTTGCCTTAACACAATGAAAGTACTATTTCCACCATCAGCATCTGCACATATACAAGCATATACATATGTGCAGCATCACTGTATCTTGATCAGTCTTTTTTCATTGGTCCTAGGCAAAATTTTGAAGTGGATTTCATAGCATCATCACCCTTGGGGAGGAGGCTATGGGGGCCAACTTTTTATACATGTACAATATTTGTACATTCTTGGTCAAGTTTTTGCTTTTAGCTTAGGTTGTTTGCACCCTGTATACATACTTTTTTATACCTGGAATCATGGATCTTGGTGAGGAGGTGTATCTTGATGAAATATTACACCCTAATTACAAAAGTAGGTAACTGTGACCCATAATTTACTCTTCACTGACTTTGATTAAATTTAGTGTTTTAAGAAATATCTCAAGCTCAGTTCATGCTAGAATCAACAAACTAGATGATTGTATGCACCTCTGTTAGTATCACACCCATACAACAAAAGAAGGTCACTGTGACCTACATTTCACATTTTACTGGCTTAGGTTAAGTTTTGCATTTAGCTCATGGCCATGTCGGTTTCTTTTCACCCTGTATATTTACTTTTATACCAAGATTTATGAAACTTGGTGATGGGATGCATCTTGATGAGTACTACATACTTGTCACAAAAGTATATCACTGTGACCCATATTTCACACTTAAATGACTTTGATTAAATTTTTGTTAAAGTTTATTTCTCAAGCTCAGTTCACGCTAGAATCATCAAACTTGTCCAACCAGCAGGTCCAGTTTTGATGGCATATCTTCCATGACACTGGGAATGATATATGCAGATTTTACTATCAGGACAGCTCCCTCAGTGAGAGTGGGGCATACCTTCATCAGTTGGCTCACTCTGATTCCACAATGTAACAGATGGAGTTTAGCTTTAAAGGAGTGGTTGAGAAGATTTATTGTATTTTGTCACCATCTGAGTGCCCAGCACTGCTATCCATAAGCCAGGCCTCAAATGTCAAGGCCACTGTAGACATTGAGGATGAGGAACAACACCTTTCCTTCCATCTACTGTCATAGTAGGCAAAAATTAAGGAATTCTCCAACCATCTGTCAGACAAAATCTTAGACCCAGGGAATACCAAGGCTTTCTTTTCAGAGAGTCACTTGCCAGTGTCTTTCTCCTCCTACTGATACTGAGCACACTTATACATGTACAATTCGGAAGTTGAGAGCTTAGGTAAGGACTTTGCGGCTGTGAACATGTCAACCCTGCAATTTTACAAGGTTGATTGTTGTATTTTTTATGCAACTTCCAAACTTGTGCAAAATATTGTGACCACTTCATCAGTGCTTGGCTTGGCATCCTTAGCAATTTTTTTGTCTGGCTGAAAAATCAAGCAGTGACCACACATGGGAGTCAGTTGGCCACATTGCCATGGTGATTGACAGCGCTGCATATCACTCCATGGCCAGTACCCTGATGGATTCTTGCAATCTAGATTTCTCCGCTTGTTGTCACTTAAGCTACATCACTTACTGGCCCTGCACTCATGCTTTATGCTTTGCTACTGCTGATTGGTAACCATATTGAAGATGTGAGGAAGCTTTCTTTATCTTCTTCACTTTTGCACCCATATCAATCGTGGCTTCAACAGAGAGATGATTGTAGTCCAAAGGAGAGAAGACTAACTCTCGCTCAAAAGCAGCAGTTTTTCCCACAATCAAACTTTAGATGACAATAGACCCCTCAGTTCCAGAGGCAGTATAATAAAGAGGACAGAAAAAAAAGTTTCTCCTTTCTCAAACCTCCCAAAAACTTCCAATGACTTCCCACCCCTGACTGCCAACCAATAGCCTGCCTGTATGTACTGGACTCCTTCATTTTTGGTGGGCTTAGAATGTGGAAATTCTACCAAAAGAGATCTGCTCTTTACTCTCCAAGTTGGTGGTGGATAGAGTTTTCAGGCCAGATTCTCAGTGGTTTTATTCCAAGCTTTTTCTGATGCCTGAAGCAAATTAAAGCTCAGACCAGTGATAGATCTCAGCAAGTGCATAGCCACACCGAAGTTCAGAGATAGCACTGTTGATAAGGCTTCCCATCCAAAGGGACAAGTTTGCATTTTGTCTCGATCTGACTAATGCATACTTCCATATTCCTATCCATTTGGTTTTGCACAAGTTCCTTCAGTTTGCCTTCCAAGGAACAATATACCATTTCTTGCACTCTCATTTGTGAAGACCAACGGCATTGTTACACTGTTCAGGTAAGCCTCATCAGCAGCAACAGCAACATACCTAGACAGCATCCTTCAAAGACATATGACAAGTTCAATTTTATTGCAGGACATGAAAAACCTTCTCTCTCTTTCTTCCAGCTGGGCTTTCTAGTGAACTGGGAGAAGTCAAATCTCACTGCCTCTCCGCACTTCATCCATCTGGGTTTGGAATTTTTAACCTATCTCAACCTCATTCATCTCTCTCCCAGCCACTTGCATACATTATTGAGCTGACAGAGTTGATCTCCAACATGGAGTTGATTTTTGTGAGAGAGTTTTTGCAACTCCTCAGTTTACTCGATGCAGCAGTGGACTTGATCCTCCTTGGCCACCACTTCGTGCGCTCTCTACAGATTGTCCTGCTGGCTTAGTGGCACCCCTTTTTCTGCACTAAAAAAATAAATTACTAGCAATTACTTAAAAAAAAGTATTTCTTTTACTTAAAATGAGTAAAATGTAAGTAAAAAAGTTTGTCAAATGGATGAGTAATTACTAGTAATTGCAAGTAATGATAAGTAAAAGAAAATTAAGTAATTGCAAGTAAAAGATCACAAGTAAATATTTTACTTAGTAGTAATTTTACGAAGTGAAATATTTAGTAATAATTTTACTAATTAAGATATTACTTAGTAATAATTTTACTAGTTTAAATATTATTACACCGCTCCCTCGATAACTCGTGCACAACGGGGTCCAAAAACATAGACCGCACTATAAGTGAGGGCACGAGTTACCGAGGGACCTAAAAAAAATTAAGAAAGGGATGCCATCCCCGCTGGATATCAAGAAAACCGCAGTGGGGGTGGGGGTGGGTAACAGGGCTGTTTAATGGCGGAATACTCGTTTTATAATTACATTGGGAATAATTGTCAATAAAGAGCTTTTTCTAATGTAGTTGTTTGCTTTTCTGTATAAATTACCTTTATTTTCAAGATAACGAACCTTGGAAAGATTGTTAAAAACATTAGTTCAAGTGGTTTGAACAACACGTGTACGCGATACATTGTGTATTACGTCACTGCTTTTTGTTGTTGTTGATTCACAACTAAACAAGATTCCTTTTTTCAAAAACTATTGACATTTATTTCGTGAAACAATTCGTCAACATCGAACCTCGATTTATTTATTGTTCCATTAGTAAAATATGGATGCCGTGATTTCATATCAAGTAACAGTGAAACTTCATCTCATCCTTGAGGAAATCCCTGAGTAGCATGTTCGAAAGTTCAATACAAACTCTGGAACTCGCTTCTCCGTAATGAACCGCATCTGTAAAACAAAGCTTTTATTCTCCAAGTACTCATTTGGCTTGGTTGCCTTACTAACTTTGATTACATTTGTGAATGAGTAGGCTAATTTAAGGTAGTTTAATTATATTACTTACATAATAATATTTATAACAGTGTTCGATTGATCATTTGAAATGAGTTGACCTGACACACGGCCGTGACCGCTAGCTCTTACGCAGGCAGGATTTGCACGCCTTTTAACTTTTATCTTATTCCACCCCGTTTGTTTGATTTGATACAAAAGACGTAATTAAGGTGATAATACAAAGCAGGTCTGCTATTAATTGAGTGTAACAACACAACATATACTTCCGCAAGTCAGAGATAAAAACAAAAAAGGTCGGCACATAATTAGATTCTCACGGAAAGGCTCGCGGCGATAGCTGGGTCGGTTGAATTTTAATTTTCACGTTTGAATACAAGAGGGCTTATTGCATTTATGATGATTACACTGAAACTGAATTAAAAGATAGAACTAAAACACATATTTCACTTGACAAAACTTATTTAATTGGTATTTATTTTTAAAGTGTTGCCACCAGTAGGCTTTAGTGACGTTTTCATTGATCGAAATTTCGTCGAATACTGTTATTTATAGTGTACTGAGAATGTTGTTTGGAAAGAAAATTGAACAAAATATTTGACTTCTTATTAAAAGTAGAAAATTTCATGATGATGATTCAAATTTCTGGGTACTAACCACTGGTTTTGACGATAAAACGAGCGATATATTAAGGTTTCATTTACTAATTTTTGATCGCGATTTTTGTCATCTTCAACAAATAGGGTCCTTTTGTTTTTTTTTTTGTTAAATTTTCTAGTTTAAAAAAAATGGGATCCACGTCTGGTCCGCGTTATAAGCGGGTTCGCGAGTTATCGAGGGAGCGGTGTACTTAGTAATAATTTTACCAAGTAATTTTAATCAAACACAGAATTAAGTCACATATTATTACTTAGTAATAATTTTAGTAATTAAAATATTATTACTTGGTAAAAATTTTAGTAATTTAAATATTATTACTTAGTAATAATTTTACTAAGTAATTTTAATTAAACACAGAGTTAAATAATTTTTAGTACATGGGTAAAAGTATGCATGTTCGTGTCAATCAACAAATTTTGTAATGAGTAAATTATTCCCTGTTTAAGAAAGTTAATGTTTTACTTATCCCTGTACGATCACAAGTGTAGATTCAATAGAGTCTGTTCATACAGCAAATTGAAATGTACACCATGGGCAAAAACGTACATGTCAACAATGTGAAATAGTAATCAGAAAGAGAATGATCTGCCAGAATTTGGAACATTGATAACCTTTTCACACACCTAGAATTCAACATAAATTTCTTTGTAGCCAGAAGAACAAGTTATACGATCAGTTGCTGCACATGTATTGGTATTACAGTAAAACCTGTCTTGAGAGACCGCCCCTTTTGCCAGCAAAAAGCGATCTCTTAAGACAGGTGGTCTCTCATAACAGGTTTGTACAAAAAGACCAGTTTCCAAGGTCGAAATTCAGCACTGTTTAAGAAGGAAAACTAACCACAATCACTGTACATTTATTGTATTCTTTGTTCATAGTTCTTGTTAAAATATTGCATGCATTCATCTGAAAATATTTATATATAGCAATCAAGATATACATATATCATGAAACATGAATCACATTTATATTTGAAGATCACATGTAAATATATTAGCATATGAATTCATTTCAAATTGACTCCTTGTCTTTTATAACACCCTGAATTTGAGTTTTAGCAGCATTTAAACTGGCCGCTATTTTGCGAGCGGTCTACTCTTTTTCACTTCTTTCAATTACATTAATTCTTTCCTCCAGTGTTAGAATTTGTTTCTTTATTGTTGGAGGTTCTGCCATTGTTATTGAGGTGCTAGGTGTTAAGATTATCAATGATCATTTGTAAAAACAACTGTAGTGGTTTTGATCAGGCTTTGGGGAAATATGGAATACATACACAATGTACAGTATAGCACACTTCGTTATAGCACGAATTCAGATATAACACGAAATATTTTTTTCAAACTACAAAAAATTAATTATCATTTTGGGGTAGAGATCCTGTATGAATTCGGATATAACACGATCGTGGCGTGGCTCCCAAAATTTTCCAATAATTTCACAAATTTCTTGAAGTACTGCAAAGTTTTATGCCAAAATAATATAAATAAGAGTTTGATTTAATAATTTAGCAAGATGTATTTTATTCTTGAAGAAAAAAGTGTCTTATGATTGCATCGTTCTTTATATGAATAAAGATGTTAAACATTTCTATTTGTGAATATGCATTTCAAATGTGTCAGTAGTCAACACTGCATTTTGATCTTAGCTTATTTTTGTAAGATGTTAGCTCATTAAAAAGTTGATAAGTGTTAATCTTATTATTATTGAATCGTGAACAATAAAGCCAGTATTGTTGCTCAAAAGAAAGAAGATTTTCATTCGAATTTATAAATCAATTAATTTAAATAATTGCTAATCATCAAAGTCAATCTCACCGCTAAAGGTTGTTGAAATTATGGGGCAATGATTTATGAAAACATAAAAAAAAAACCCAGCATGCACATGTGGCTATTCGGTGTTATCAGACAATTGTCATGCAATAAACTGACCAGTGAATAATATCAATCATTCCCTATACAAATGACCCCATTGTTCCTTAACAATTATTCTTGCTGTAGTCGTTCAAACAAATAGGTGTTGGAGTTAATTAGTGGGTATAGACAACGGATAACAGGATACAGAAACATAAAGCTTTTACTGTTAAAGAGTAGTTTAAAGCCCTGGGCAGGATTAAATCCAGAGTTAAACAAATGCAATTAGCTTCGAGATTTAGGTGTTCACAAGTCAAGCAAACAATGTGGTGGACTTAAAAAGTTTCTTACCCGAATTTATAAATCAATTAATTTACCAAAGGGAAAACAATAGACTATCAGTGCCTGCTCAATCAACCATCATACACACCCACTGAAACAAGTTTATGGCTCGAACTGTCAGGAGCAGTTTTGGTCATTGCCATGCATGTGTACTCCCCTCCCCTTTCATCTTAACCCTTTTTATTTTCTAGCTTCAGATCATTCACATATACACAGAAAACTGTCTTTCCCGAGTTAGCACTGATTGGAACAGAACCATTTAAGTTGTAGAGGTGGAGCGATTGGCTAATATAATCAAAGATTCTACTGCCAGCTTTTGCTCTGCAATGAAGCAAAGTCATGGTACTAAACAAAAGTTTCAATGAATATTTGGTTTATTTTATTTATTTTTTCCTCTGTCCATTTGAGAATGACTCAACTGTTTTTATTGAACTCACTGTGTACCCATATAATTGAATGGTTTACTCCCAAACTGGGTTCAGGCAGTTTACATGTATACACATCTGTAGAATTCTCATCGCAAGTACATTACAAGGTCAATACAGTACATTTGACCTCATGTGAATTTTCAGCTCATGTACATGTACTTTTCAAGCCTAAATACAGGTTTCTTTTTAGAAACTCCCAACGTCTTATTCATGGATTTTATTGTCGGTCAGAAATCAGACCCTTTGGACAAATATGAATGTTGCGGGGAAAAAAAACTTTTTCATAAGTTTGTGTGAATGTATTAACAAGAAATTAAATAATAGGATTCGACTGGAGCTATCAAACATTTTTAAAAATATAAATTATGCTCCTTTGTGGACATTTTTGATGGAATTACTATTATGGATACAACCGGATTCGACTGGTGAGTACATGTACTCGTAATTATTTATGATTAAGTTGACGATTTCGTATACATAAAAATAAATCTGAAATATGTAATATCTGTTTTAAGTAGTTCTTGTATAATATGGAACAAGTTTACAACTGTGTCAATGAAGTCCATAGTATTGCCCTCCCCCGGGCTTGTATTGAATTCAGACACATAATGATCTATGACACAATGACAAAATATCAGACTTCTGTGTGCATATTTTGGATGGAATTATTATGGATTCACTATTACGCATGCCATTAGATTGGTTGGTGAGTACACGTGTTGATATTTTACCTATTCATGCTATACATTGTACCAATGCATGGTCATCTTAATAAAGTAATATATTATATGTGCAATCTCTCTGTTTTCACTACATGTATATTTCTCATTTAATATTCATTGATTTAAGTTCATGACTGTGCCAATGAAGCATGTAGTTTTGCTCCCACTATTATACCCCTCTCCCCCCCTTTTTTTTTGTGCATGCATAATTTTCTTCAGCTAAATGACTTGGTTGTTTATAGTACGGTTTGGTACATAGCATGATGTCATTTCGTGGACCCAGACCATCGTGTTATAGCTTGGTTTCACTGTATACGTACCAATGAATAAAATAAAAAGACATAATTAACTTATCCAGAAACAGAATAAATTTATTTAGAGACAAAAGTCAAAGGCTTAATTCACCGATGACATAAAGGGATTAACTCTATAAACAAAGGGTGTAACCAACTGCACTAAGGTGAACAGATGACGGATTGATGTGTGGTCTGTAATCACTGCAACATAAAAAAAAGCAACAAACAACACAACCCTTTAACAATGACAATCAAATCCAGAAAACGATTCTCACCTACTGGTATTAAAGACAAAGACCTCATTCACCCCAAGCATTATGGATTAACTCCAAAGACAAACGATGTATTCGACCGCTACATTGACTTCAGCACTACAATGGCAGTTAGTGACGTACTTTAGTTTGGTTTACAATCTGAAACAAAAGACACTACATGCATGACATGTAAAATTTAGGAAACCTGTAGCCAGCCCAGTTTTTATAATTTTTTTTGTTTTTGTTTAGAACAGTCTTTACTTTTTAAGCGGTCATTGTTACAAAGGATTAAATAAATGTTAGTGGTCTTTGTCTCAGTTCTTGTTCCAAATAAACAATCTGTAAGTACTCTAGTCTGCTTTACAGTCTATACCACATGACACTACATGCGTGACCTGTAAAATTTTGGAAACTAGTAGCCAGCCTAATTTTTTTTTTGTTTTTGATTTTGTTTATAACAATCATTACTTTTTAAGCAGTCGTTGTTACAAAGGATTATATAAAGGTCAGTGGTGTTTGTCTCAGTTCTCGCGATCGGGTCTCTTCCATTCGCAATTTCACGGTCAATCCTACAGATTATAGTTTAGTCTCGCAGAAATAGCCAAGGTAATTCCGAATGAACAATCTGCATGAACTCTAGTCTGGTTTACAATCTATAACATGTGACACTACATGCATGACCTGTGAAATTTGAGAAACCAGTAGCCATGCACATTTTGTTTTGTTTTTGATTTTGTTTATAACAGTCATTACTTTTTAAGCGGTCATTGTTACAAAGGATTAAATAAAGGTCATTAGTGTTTATCTCTGTTTTTCTGATGTGGTCATTCATAGCAGTGTTGAAATGCATATTTTGCCAAGAAATTGTGGTCGCTAGTCATGTTCTGCAGGTGGTTGCTCACGACTGTGCGTTTATATAATAAAATTGATCTGTGCATTATAATTGTTGTCATAAAGGATAGGTCGTTGCACATTGCAGAGATCACTCAAGACCGGTTTTACTGTACTTGAATTTAAATTTCCAAAATTAATTAGCAAAATTGTGATGGTTCAGACTCAAAAATAGAACCTGTTTGAAAACAAGGCTGCCATGGTAGTTCTGTGTCTATAGTACCTCAAATAAGTTATTTGCATATTTCGGGGTTAGTAAACCAGTCTCCAGACTGTAAAGAAAGGAAATAACCGCTGTTACTCTCTCGATACCAAATTAGGTCTCTGTTGTGGAAAACCACATTTCATCTTATGTGATTTTATTATTTGTTTTATTTTTAAATGCAAAATTCATGTAGCATAATTCTTTATAGAATGCTGGCAGAATTGGCTGGGTCTCTCTCTCTTAGCAAGAAAACAAAACTTTTATTCCAGGATATGCACATTTTAAAATTTTTATTCAGTATGAAAAGAACTGCAAATTTTTTTTCTTCTTCTGGCAGCAGATAATAATGATAATAATATTTCACACTATTCACAAAAACAACAACACTTACAGTAACAACAACAGGGAAGGTATAACATGTCCATTAAGAGGAAATGAAAGAAACGAGTCAGAAAAATGGAATTTTATAAATAATGATTTCTTTTTTCCCTTTTTTGGAAAAAAAATACTTATTATTTAAGCATTGTTATTGTATTGAAAAGTATCATACAGGAAATAAAATCACATTCATTTACTTTTCTTTAATCTATTAATAATGGAGTTTATTATTATGATTATTATTATTATTATTATTATTATTATTATTATTAAAGGTTAAAAGTTTTGATATTTACTACATTCAAAAATGTAGTACAAGTCTAGTAATAATATTAAGTATAACAAGATGAAATTACTGGAAATTAAGAGATAATCTTCATCTTTCATTTAAGGTATTCAGAATATGAGTAAAAAATTAATACTTTACACAGATTTAGTGATATATAATTACCAAACTCAGTTTCTTATGTGCTCGGGTTAGCCTAATCATGTTGCATTTTTTTCAAGTAAATCATATAATTCATGCCAGAAAATGCAGTAGTTTGATTACTTATTAATAGCCTCCTGTCATTCATTTTATTGAAGTAAGTTATATTTATTTAAAGTTGCCATGTAAAAATGAATAATTATTAAGTCCATACTAGTAATCAGGTTTTAAAACTTTTACTAAAATCAAGTAAAAAAACATTACCAAGTAATTTCTTTTACTGCTTCAAGTAAAACATATAAGTAATTCATGCTTGAAAATTAAGTAATTTGATTACTTAATAATAACTTTAAGTAATTTATTTTCCTGAATTAAGTAATATCTGTTAAAGTAAGTAATACCAAGTAAAAGCAAGTAATTAGCAAGTAAAAGCTAATAATCAGGTAGTAAAGCCTTTACTTAAATCAAGTAAAAAGAAATTACTATGTAATCTTTTTATTTGAGTGTGGTTATCTAGATTGTTGAGTTATGAGCTGGACTTACAACAAACAGTTCCTGTGGCAATGACAAGACAATGACTTACAGCATGAATTTGCTTGGAAAAACCACACCAGGTTGTGGTCTGTACAGTCACCAGTTCTTGTGTTACCAGTTGCCCTGTTTCACCGTCGGTGGCAACTGAGGGACGAAGGAGATGACTCTTCACATCAACTATTTGAAAATGAAATTTGTGGAAGGGTAATCCTCTTAATTTTGGACAATTCTGTAGATGACTTACCTTTTCAAATGTGTGTGTGTGCATGGGGGGTGACCACACCACCCAGCCTCTGTGTCCAGGTCTAGGACTTTGTGTGCTGTTGTTCCCAGCACAAGATTATGTACTAGATCAAACACATTCTAAGCAGACTCAATGTCCTAGCCAAATTGTCAAGAAGGGACCAGACTCTTCACATAGAGTGGTCCCTTGATCGATCAATCTTTCATTTGATTGCACCTTTTTGGGGGCATCCAATGATTGATCTTTTTGGGGGCATCCAATGATTGATCTTTTTGGGATAAACATACTGCCATCTTTTGTCCCAGTTGTGGAAAAAGAGGGCACAGCCCTGGACACTCTGTCAGTTAGTTGGGATACTGTTCTGATACTGAGAATAATCCAGAAAATAAAAGGACCAGACCTGCAAAGCTGTTCTGATAGCCCCTTTCAGATGGGACAAATCTTGGATGAATGAGCTACTCAATCTAGTGTTAGATGTCCCCAGGAAAATCACATCTGTGCCCTACCTGCTCACAGGTTTTTCATCCTTGTGGTGGACTGGCTCTTCCTACATGCGTAGCTCTTGTTGGGAGAGCCTTGTTCAGAAAGGAATATGGCCTTTCAATCATGGAGATTTTCTCATGAGCTAGAAGATTCTCCACTTATAAGCTCCAAGTACCTATCAAATTTTAGAAGCCATAGGGTAACCTAAATGAATACATTAGTAGCCATTTCAAATTTAGGTCACCAATCCTATATAATTTATTGCTTAAGACATTGAGAGCAGAAACCATTTGAGTTGGGAAATAATGTTAGATGATGACAAAGAGTAAAGGTTTTAGTTAAGGCAAATTAAAGAGCAATTGTAAAAGAGCATATTAGGCTGTTTTTAATAGTATACCTAGATCTTTCTGACAGAACTAAACATAGCTAATCATTAAAATTCACTATTTGGAGTTCTCTAAACAGTCTCTCTACATATTGCTTGGCCTCAAATTCACTGATAAAAGGGCCTTAAACCTTAATTTTATTCTAATGATAGGTTATATTAATTAGGCCTTAACCATATATGTATTTATAGTAGTCTGACAAATTTTATTCTAATGATAGTTTATATTAATTAGGCCTTAACCATATATGCATTTATAGTAGTCTGACAAATTTTATTGCCAACAATTTTTTGGTATTTGTCTGCATTTTTCTGCATCCATAGCATTAGCTTAGGTTGACTGCACAGGTCATGTATTAGACTGGTCCTCCAAGTGGAAACTTTCATGGATTCTAACATAGCACAACTCTGGCTACTATATTGCAAAACATGTTTTTTTGTCCCATGTCTTTTCAAAGAAAAGAGGGGGACATAGTGTCTGTGCTTCTGTTGGTCCATCTGTTCATCCATTCATCACACTTTTCCTTCTGCTTGAAAACTTTATAGACATTTGAGATTAAGGGATGAAGCTTTGTATACTTATATGTTATTACTAGAAGGTGTGTTGCATTCCACATTGGGGGTCTAGTCTGCAAGAGCAAGTGGAGTTTATTCCCAATGTTAATATGATTAGGTAAGTATTCTCTGAGAAACATAATTTACTAAAAACTTTCTAACTTCATATGTCTTTTCCAGATCAGGGAAATTCATAATCCCACATTACCGAGAATTTCAAGGAAACCTTGAGGAAGAAAACACTGAATCATCTGATGTAAGTCATAATATGTATCACTCTTTTGAGTGGAGTAGGGGTTTAGATGTCTTTTTTAAATGTACACCATAAGGCAGAGCATATTATGTTGTTGGTTGGTCCGTCCATCCATCTGTCTGTTACCAATTTTGTTTCCACACAGTCACTCCAGTTGTCCACCAATTACAGATACAAAACTTGTGATTTGGAGGTCAAAAGTCATGGTCACTGTAACTGAAGGGAGAAAAATGGTTTCTGTCCAATAACTCAAGTTCTCTCAATCTACAGTTAGCAACTTTGTGAATGGTTTGCACTTAGGATAATGAAAAATCCTGTCAATTTTTCGGGGTCAGAAGGTGAGAAGTCAATGTCACTGTGGCTCAAAGAACAAAAATGGTTGCCGCACAATAACACGGGTTCTACATTATGTACTGGGACCATTTTGAGGATGACTTGCACTTGGGGTAAGGAAGAAGCCTATTGTTTTTTTGGGGGGGGTCAAAGGTGAAGGTCACTGACTGAAAGAAGAAAAATTGTTTCTGCATAGATATTTCAGCTATCGACCAAGTACCTTCACCAATGTTTGTGGATGACTGACATATTGGGTAAGAAAGAAGCCTGTTGATTTAGGGGTCAAAGGTCAATGATAACATGACTAAAGAAGAAAAATGGTTTTTGTAAACTGACTTTAGTTGCAGATCACATTCCTTGCCCAAAGTTTATGGATGGTTTGCACTTCAGGTATGAAAGAGGCCTATTGATTTTGGGGTAAAAAGTTCAAATGTCAAGGTCATTGTGACTCAAAGAAAAATGGGTTTTGCTGAACAAGTTTTATTCTGGAGTAAGTTCCTTGACAAACTTTTTGGATGACTTGTCCTTAGGATAATAAAGAAACCTATATATTCTGGGTCTAATAGTCAGAGGTCACAGTCATGGTTAGTCTTATAAAAATAAATAAGGGTTTCTGCCCATAAATTTTAGTTCAAGACACCATTTGTCAACAATCTCCATAGTTAACTATGCCCTACTACTACTGCCTACATAAAGGACTATTAAACAAGGGGAAGGTGTATAATATGCCATTCATGGTACACTTGTTATAATATGAAATTGTATTGTTTCATTTGAATGCTTCAAATCAGATCAACTCTGAAAAAAGCTTAATGTGAGGAAACTTTATTGGTCAGATATGGATTGTTTATTCTAAGTACATCAGCACAGAAAACTGCATGCACATGAAGAAATAAAATGTGTCTTGATTCTCTTAGATTGATGATTACATAAAATTCTGATTTTTTTCTTCATATAATTTTCAATAAAATGACAGTCTGTACACATTACTAATAAAGAGGTTTTCATAAACATATATGTCACAAGTCATAGGTATAATTTTTGTCATGGTCATATTAGCAGTTTATTTTTCACCAGTGGTATAGGAAACGGGGGGAGCTGCAGCATTATCAATAGTTTGTTAAGATTTTGGTTCATGTTTTGAATTTATATATATTTCCAAGACCCATTGATAGATTCTCATGTTACATGGCATGAATCATTAGTTTAGCCCTTTACCTTGGGTCAAGATCCCAGTCATGGAAAATTTGCATTAAGGTTCTGTTTAGAGCTTTTTTCATTTGCTAATATTTTCTAAATCCTTTGATGGTGTCTCATTTTAATTGGCATTAATCATAGTTAAACTAAGACAATTCATTTTACGATATGCTTGCTCATCCCTATGCCATTGAGGTCAAGGTCACAGTCATAGAAGATTTGCATTAGTAATTTGGTTTTTTCATTTGCATATATTTTCTAAACCACTTTGATGGATTTTCTTGATACTTGGGATGAATGATTATCAATCTAAGACAATTCATTCAGTGACATGGATGCTTGCCCCTTTGATATTGGGTTCGTGATCACGGTCATATAAAATTTGCAGTTTTGGTTGCATTTTATGCATTTGCTAATATTTCCTTAATCCCCTGATGGATTTAATTAATACTTTGGATGAATCTTTATGAAGCTAATTCATTCATTTGGTGAAATGCACGCTTGCCTCTTTGACCTTCAAATCAAGGTCACAGTCATAGAAAATTTCCCTTAAGGTTTTGGTTAAATTGTGTAATTTGCTTGTATTGCCTAAAGCTCCAGATGGATTTTCTTCATACTTGGGGTAATCATTATGATGGTAAGACAATTCATTCTGCAACATGCTTGCTTTCCCTATTGACCTTGGTGTCATGGTCACATATTTTATACCAAAGCTTCGATCCCAGGCCTAATTATTACTGAAACATTGTTATTCTTTTCTGTCATATTTTTTACTTTACCTAACACAAGAAAATATGTACCATTTACTATTTCAGCATTTACATCATCTTGAAATCTTTACACATTTTGTATTTCAGCAGATAAAATCAGTGCATTTGCTTTGTGACAGGTTCATTTATGGTAGGAAATATTCTGTTCTCTAAGCAAATATTCTGTATGTTTCCATACTCAAAATGAGTGCTTAAAACAATTTTTCTATTTCTATGTCCCACCCCACCATATCTATGGAGGGGGCATATAGTGTTACTCATGTTTGTCCATCCCATAATATCACATCACAGCCATCAAAACTTTCATTTCTACTTAAAAACTTTAAACGCTATTTAACCGAGTTATGGCCCCTGTTTATCTTAACACTTTGCCATTCAGTTGCGTAATATTGTCAGGGACATTCATGTTATATGGGTAAATTTCTTGCTAACAAAGTAATCATGAATTTTTTCCTGAATTTTCAACCAACATGAATAATTTCAGGAGGAGGAAGAAGATATGTTTGCAGAGGAGGCAGCCAAAAGTGTGGAGAACAGTTTGATATCACCGTTATGTAGCATGTCAGTAGAAAAGCCTATGGTGGACTTGATGAACTATGGTATTTCACCGGGTTTTAAACACCATTAAATTTTCTATTCTGGTGTCTGTTCAATATCTGTTTTGACATCACTGTGGAACAGTGTGTGTTGTGGATTCTTTGATGAGCAAAATTAGAAATCTGCATCATATCTACATAATAGACAGTGTGACCCAGTATGCAATGTTGACTTTGTGGATAAGATCATAAGGATGTGAGTTAGAGCCTCAGCCTGGCACTTGATGGATCACTAGAGTAGATATATTATGAATAATAATTAGTCTTTTTTTGAACAGTAACTTCTTTGAAATTAGAAATGAATAGTTAGTATATACTGACAGTTGCATGAAAATTTGATAAGAAATGTTGAAATTATGACTATTCGAATTTGACACTTAGGTGTCAGAGCTGCTACAGCATTCTTTCAACATGACTTTGATTAGGTAATCACTCATGTCTAGCCAGCAATGATATTGGTCAGCAGACCATTATTAGTGACTATGTGTTAACATTTGTCTATCTGGTGTGCAGTGTTCATGAGGAAGGCACTTAACATGATTTATGTGTCTGTGAGGAAGGCACTTAACCGGACTTATGTGTCTATGAGGAAGGCACTTAACCTGACTTGTGCATCTATGAGGAAGGCATTTAAACTGACTTATGTGTCTATGTGGAAGGCACTTAACCTGACTTATGTGTCTATGAGGAAGGTACTTAACCTGATTTATGTGACTATGTGGAAGGCATTTAACCTGACCTATGTGTCAATGAGGAAGATATTTAACCTGATTTATGTGTCTATGTGGAAGGCACTTAACCTGACTTATGTGTCTATGAGGAAAGCACTTGATGTGACTTATGTGTCTATGTGGAAGGCACTTAAGCTGATTTATGTGTCTATGTGGAAGGCACTTAACCTAACTTATGTGTCTATGAGGAAGGCACTTGACATGACTTATGTGTCTATGTGGAAGGCACTTAACCTGACTTATGTTTCTATGTTAAAGGCACTTAACCTGATTTATGTGTCTCTGAGGAAGGCACTTAACCTGATTTATGTGTCTATGTGGAAGGCACTTAACCTGACTTATGTGTCTATGTGGAAGGCACTTAACCTGACTTATGTGTCTATGTGGAAGGCACTTAACCTGATTTATGTGTCTCTGAGGAAGGCACTTAACCTGATTAATGTGTCTGTGAGGAAGGCACTTAAACTGACCTATGTGTCTATGAGGAAGGCATTTAACCTGACTTGTGTGTCTATGAGGAAGGCACTTAACCTGATTTATGTGTCTGTGAGGACGCACTTAACCTGATTTATGTGTCTATGCAGAAGGCACTTAACCTGACTTTCTTCTAATCACACCAGCTATAAATGAGTAGCAGCAACTACAGGGGGTATTCATCTGCAGTGGACTGGCTTCCTATCTGGAGGGAGCCATGCAGCAACCAAAGGGGGTGTTCACCTGCAATCGATTGGCTTCCCATCTGGAGTAAGACATGCAGTCTCCAAGTCTCCATCTCTTCATTTCAGGGACAACGAGGATAAGCTATGGCTTGTGGGCCATATCTAGTCTTTGAATGACTTTAGCTTTAGTATAACTGCATTTTCCCTGCACTTTTTTCCAGTTATTTGTTTCTCCAGATCCATTTCATCCCACATGTAGTGAATCTATATTCTTCCCAGTTTTTGCTCATCAACAAGTTTTCCATGTTATTTTCCTCATTTGAGGAGAAAATTGTAATACATTGTTAAGTTTGTGTCAGAAAATACTTTAAATCTTGTGTCAGGAGTTATGTACAAATCAGATTGTTATAAAATGTCTCAACATGTGTTCGCTTCTTAAGTTCATGTCAGTCATTTCAGCAAAAAGACATGACCAAGAATTACTAATTTCTCAAAAAAATGGATTTTTGATATTTTGAAAACATTTATGCACTAACCAGCATGAAAAATATACAAATGAAGTCTTCGAATATTTGTCTGTTTTTAGAATCAAGGAAAAACCATTAGTCGCATGGCATGGCAAATTCTGCTCAACTCCAGTAAATGATAGTGCATGCATATCGCTGTAAAATTTAGGATCTGCCATAAGCGAAACATGTTCAATACTTTTAAATCTTTATTTAATGTCACATATCATTTTTAAATCATTATAGTTCATAATTTGTTGAATTTCAAAAGAAAGTTGATGCACGATATCGAGTCCTTCAATGAGTGAATCGAGCACTGCACATTTAGAAAACCATTAAAATCATTAAATATACTAAATATTGTGGATTTTTAAGATTTTGAAAATTTGACAACCTTTTTCGGCATAGAAAATCCACAGCAGGATAAAACTATGCTAGCATCATACTTTTTCATTAATAAGGGATACAGAGAAGAGAGATAAATTAATTTCATATTGGTCTCTGAATAACTTACTCAACAACAACAATGATCATAGTACATGGATATGAAAATATAGTGAGGTGTATATGACACTTTATCATTTAAGTTTCAGTTTCATGATTATGCTTAACAGAAAATATGTGGTTTTAGATTTCCAGAATACAGTACATAAAATATAATAAAATATATAATACGGAATATAATACATACATGAATTTTAAACAATCCAGTTAGGAAAGCTTGAGAATTGAAAAGAACATTAGACATATTTGTGCAATCAAGAGATATCATTTCGGCAGCAGGCATAACATAATTTGGTCAATAAATCTAAATTTTAGTGAAAGGGGAAGAATTAAAGTAATGATTTTCTATTTGTCACAGATGCTAAATGCCACATACTAACAAAGTAATCATTTAAATAGTTTGAAGCAAATAAAATAATGTATCCACTCATTATTTGGCTTCATTTTATAAAGCTGTTGTTTGTGATTATTTCAAGATACATATATCATTATTATGTCCTGTTTATTCAAGTGTTACTTCACAGAATTTCCCATAATTTTTACCTATGCAAGTCTGTCGACTGTGAAATATAATTTTTGTGTAAAATATTATAGATTTAATTAAATACTTGTTTAAAAACCTTCAGTTATGTCCTTTTTTGTCATTCTTTTCAATGATGTGATAAGTTAACGAAAATGGTGATACAATTACAAATTGAATGCATTTCATATGGCTATTTTAAAAGTCAGTTATGTTCCACACATTTTTGGGCTGTCATGATTTCAAAGACATACATCCCAGTATCATTGACTGTCTCCAATTAAGATATTAATCTTCTTAATGTTCCTCTTGATTGAAAATTATTTAATGACATTTATTTCATGTGTCAGTAATCATGATATTTGTCCTCTTTATTATTTTCTTATAATAAAAAGTTTAATGATTCCCAACAAGCAAAGAATCTAATATGCCAGATTAATCATATGATAACTACATATCTTAATTTTCTTCTTAATCCACAAAATGATATTGTGAAA
Source organism: Margaritifera margaritifera (assembly GCA_029931535.1). Classification (NCBI taxonomy): domain Eukaryota; kingdom Metazoa; phylum Mollusca; class Bivalvia; order Unionida; family Margaritiferidae; genus Margaritifera; species Margaritifera margaritifera. The sequence continues at coordinate 411,010 of JAQPZY010000971.1, read as the reverse complement.
TGAAAGGTGAATGTGCCTTCATTGTTCCTTTCATTACTTCTGATGAGTGTGATTCAGACATTGATCTTGGTGACTCTTTCATGGTTTATGAAGGCATTTTCTAAAATTAAATCTTTATACAGTAGTTCATACTTTTTAATAATCCTTCAAGATTTGTCATCTTTGGCATTCAATACTCAAACAAGATCAAAAAAGGTATGCTCCTACCACATATGCCTCTTATGCCTTCCCTCTGCCCTTTCTGTCCCCTCTGCCCTTTCTGTCCCCTCTGCCCTTTCTGTCCCCTCTGCCCTTTCTGTCCCCTCTGCCCTTTCTGTCCCCTCTGCCCTTTCTGTCCCCTCTGCCCTTACTAGCATCGCTCCCCCATTGTACAGATCACTAATAAAACCTACTTAAAACTATGCTATGTTCTATTAATTTCATATATTATTATGTTTTATTTAATATTATTATGTTTTATTTAATATAGAATACTTCTGTGAGTGGAAGCTTGTTTTTTATTTATTTTTAAAAGGACATCATAAATATTGTGACTAAAAGCATGTTCTTTGGTTGAAAAATACTTATACCAGTAGGTCCTTTTTGTTATATTTGAAAAATTGCCCCTTTGCCCAAAACTGTACTACTTTTGTAAAAGGTGCCCCTCTTGTATACCCCTCCGAAATTTTATTGTCATATAATTTTATTTTATATGACTTGAGTGTTTAGTTTTAAATAAGCCAACTAGAAGGAGATTCTTTCCATTGCCCATGTCATTATATTATATATATATTTAAAATACTTTATTCAGTAATATAGGCCACTGGCCCAAATTACAGACATATTAAACAAACAAACACATCAGGTGAGTTTAACAAGTTCAGGTACAGTAAGTGTAAGTACTTACATTTTCATAATAGTTTTCTTTTCTCCCTGCTAAAGAGTACAAACTTACATACTGATACAATAGTTTCTCTGTGATTACTTCTCAATGCATAAAAAAATTTCTCTTCATGTGGGTTCAAATAGAGAAACAGAGGTAAATACTTCAAACGAATGTCTGTAAATCTTGGACAACAGCAAATAAAATGGTGTTCTGTTTCACAATATTAAGATCGCAGTATGGACAGAGTCTGTCTTCATATTTTAGTTTGTCAATGCGTCCTGAATTAACCTTAACATCAAGCAACCCGCCCCTCAATTTACAGTATATATTCCTAATAATAGGCTTCACTTGTCTAAACAGAGCAAATAATCTTCAACACATAAGTCTCTCTTGTAATATCCTGTATACTCTCAGTCTGTCCATGCTATTTCCTCTGCATGACAGTTTTGTGTGTCTATATCTTTACATCTAATCTTTAATAAATTCATAAAAGTCTCCTTGTTCCCCACTCCTTGGTTATACCATCCCTCACCCAAACCATAACTCAATCAAAATTTCTTAACATTATGAACCCAAATTGTAGAGCTATATTACTTGTACCCTCCAGCCAAGAGAGTTGCATTTTATAACACAATTTGGGCAATCGATTATCTGACATTTCAAGTAGTTTCAACCAAAATTTAATTGATCTGGCAATATGTATAGATTTAAGAGAGTTATGGCCTAATTCTCCCCACACAAAACAGGACACAATTTACCTAACTGTAAGACATTTTTTAAAAAATTATCATGCACCCTTTCTACATCACAGGCTTCACTAAAGCCCCATACTTCAGAAGCATAAGTCAAAATGGGCAAAATTGTAGTGTCAATAAGACTTTCTTTGTTCCTAATGCTTATCATCAGTGGTGATGTTGAATCAAACCCAGGGCCTGTAAATAGAGGCAAAGGATGTGGCAGCAGTAACAACATTTGCACCAGAACTAGTACACAGAGATTGTCTCGAAGTAATAATGTCTTGGAAAATGATAGGTTCCTGTTACTGCATGGTTGCACAATCAAAGCTGGGAACAGGAACAGGAATCACAGTAAATGCATAACAGATACTCAGATGTACTTAATTCTTCACCAAATCAACCACCACAGAAACAAAGAACTGAATATTCACAGTCAGAAATTTCAGAGACAGACAGTGGCAAAAAATACAGATGTTAATATCATGCAAGTTATTCTAGATATAAGAAAAGAGGTTAAATTGAGAAATAACTAGTTGAAACAACTCGGGCATTCAAATTGAAGAGATGCATCGTGCCAACAAGAGGCTTGAGAAGGAAAATTTGGAACTAAAGGAAACTGTTGCTGACCTGAAGAATGTTGTGATTACACTGGATAAAAGAGTGAAAGAAAATGAAGAGAAAATAGAAAGACATGAAGCTCAATCCCATAGGGAAAAATTTAATATTTTATGGGCTTAAGAAGCAGGCAGAGAGACATGGGAAGAAACTGAAAAGAAAATTCGCAAGTATATTTGTGAAGATCTTAAGATTGATGACACAAATATTTCAGTGGAAAGGGCCCATAGACTCAATCCAAAATCCTCACCACGGTCAGCAATTGTGAAATTCATACATTATAAGGACAAATCAATAATTTTGGAAATGTGTGGACAAAGTAGAAAAGAAGCAAGGGACACGGGAGGAATATATGCAACTAAGAATAGAGAACTAGCTAAGGCTTACCAAATCTGCATTTCTGAAGATTTTCCGGAGAGAGTTAGGAACACTTGAAAAAATCTCAAACCCTTTTTAAAGGAATATTTGAGAGAGAACAAGATGGCATTTTTGAGATATGACAAACTTGTAGATGATAAAGTGTATGTATATGACGAGACACAAAAGGGTCCAATTCTAGCTTCTGGATAGGAATCAGACAGAGGCCCAGTACACCATTGTCTGAGCGAAAATAATACTTGTATCAGTTCAGTGGTACTGGTAATGACCCATCTGCATGGAAATTTCTTGCATGGAACATATCAGGACTGGGGAAAAAGTTAGCTGGAACCAGTAAATGCATAGATAAGTGTGATTTTTATAATTTTGTTACACTATGAATTCCTTGGATTTCTTGAGACTTGGGCAAAGGTGCTGATCAGTTTGATATAGTGGGGTACAAAACATTTGCATGTGTAAGACCTAATACAAAACATTTGCAACATGTAAGACCTAATACAAAACATTTGCATGTGTAAGACATAAAATAATTCATGCTATTAGGAATTCAGGTGGAATAGTATGTTTTGTTAAAAATTTGGTTGCAGATTTATTAAAAGTTGAAGCTTTATCTAGTGAATCTAATAATGTTTTGTGGCTAAATCTTAACAGTGTAAATATTGGTATACCTTACAATGTTATACTAGGTTTAATATACAATAAAACCTGAAAATTCATCTGTGCACTTGGATGAAGAGACTTTTATCTGTAGTTAAAAATGATAATTGCACGTTTTAAATCCTTGGAACCAGATGCTCATTTCTTATTAGGAGGAGATTTCAATGCTTATACAGCACAGGAAAATGACTACATAGACTTTGATACAACTTTCCAGTTACTTGATAATATTGATTATGTTACTGACAATGTATCCACAAGTAAATCAGATATGGATACAAGGGAACCCAATCATCATGGGTATGCTCTTTAGAACTTTATAAATCCAATGGACTTCGAATAGGTAATGGAAGGTCTGGAGTGGACAAAAACATTGGATTCTATACTTGTTATTGTAATAATTCAGTTAGTTGCATCAATTTTCTGACAGACAGTCAATTGCTTGAGGTAATCAAAGAATTTGATGTCATATAGAGGTTAAAATCAATACATATGCAATTGCATCTTACTTTAAATCTTTATGTCAAATGTAGCTCAGAGGAAGAAAGTAAGGAGGATGATAGTAAGTCAGATCTATACAAATTTACGTGGTCATGCGAGTATGAAGCCCAGTTTTCTTCATGCTTACATGACCTATTTTTATTTTTCCCTTATGATCAATATTTAGAAATGATTGAGAATAGTAGCTTTGATAGAGCAATAGACTCTTTAGTACAAATCATTCAATCAGTTTCAGATCTGGTATGAGAAGAGTGGCCAAGAAGTCCTCTTCAAGGGTCAGTGTCAGTACAAAAACAGGAGTGGTTTGATAAGGAATGTGAAAATGCTAAAAGAATGGCAGTGAAGGCCCTAAGAAGCTTTCGGTTTATTAGATCTGCCCAAAACTTGGAAACTTTTCACTGCCTTAAAAAAATGACAGGAAGTCAACTGCAGAAAAGAGAGATCAATATGAAACTAGATTACAAACTAGGCTAGTCTCTGTTCTTAAAATTAAAGATTCTGTAGCATTTTGGAATTTACTTAGATTGAGATCATGGCATGGCCAACAACAGATTTCCAAGCTAAGATGGTTTGAACATTTTCATGGTGTATTTAATCCTCCTAGCCCTGACTTATTTGATACATGGTACTACTTGAATAATACAAGATGGGATGATCTTGATGCATATATTACTGAAGACGAGGTAAGGAAAGCAATAAATGATATGAAACAAGGTAAAGTTCCAGGATGTGATGGTATAAGTTGTGAAATTTTAAAAGCCTCTGAAATTTATACTGTACCCATTACTCACATATTTGTTTACTGCAATGATTAATGTCTCATACTTTTCAAAAGACTGGTGTATAGCCACAATTGTTCCAGTTATGAGTTAAGTTTTTACTAATATTCTCAATAAAAGGCTCACACAATGGGTAGAAGAAAACCATATACTAGGTGAAGAACAAGTGGGATTTAGAAGAGGTTACAGTACTGTAGATAACATATATGTTCTGAATACTGTTATTTGGAAATATTTGATGGAAGAAAAAGGACAGATTTTATTGTTCATTTATAGACTTTGAGACGGCCTTTGATAGAATTGATAGGAAAGCTCTATGGTATAAGCTTAATTTATGTAACTTAAGTACAAAGATGCCAAAAATGTTGCAAGCAATATATGCAGACATCAGAGCTTGTGTAAGAATCTCGAGTGGATTAAGTGATATCTTTCAATAGGTGTTAGACAGGGCTGCATATTGTCACTACTGATTTTCTCACTTTTTCTAAATGACCTGCAAAGTACACTCTCTGATGATCACAGTGGTATTGACATAGAAAATGTGCTGAAGCTTTTTCTTCTGCTTTATGCAGATGATCTTGTATTACTGGCTGATACAGCAATTGAAATGCAACGTTTATTAGATAGACTTATCCAATACAGTGACTACTGGAAACTTAAGGTAAATCTTGATAAAACTGAATTAGTGGTTTTCCAAAAGGGCAGTTATTTAAAAGGTTATGAAAAATGGTATTTTGGGGACAAGAGACAAGAAACTTAAGGTTAGTTCTTATTATAAATACTTAGAGGTTGTTTTCTCGTCAAGGGGAGTTTGGAACAAATGTCAAAAAACATGAACAGAACAAGCATTTAAGGCAGTGCATGCTCTGAAAATTAAATTGATTAAATTTGGAAAAGTGTGTAAATATTTTTTTTAACATTTTTGACACTACAAGTTTGCCCATTTTGACATATATATACATGTGTATATATTGAAACTACTATCAGATCTTGAAATGCAAATATTTATATCAGCAACTTATGCAAATCAAGTTCTTTCTTTCTCTTGAGAACTGTTGTTTTTGTTTTTAATTTCAAAATCAAAAGAGAACAGGATTAATTATTTTTTATTATGTTTTCCGACACATGAATATTAAAACCATGTGCTTCCAAACTACAGAAACAGATTTCCTATGATGTTCTTCACACCTGCTAGAATATTAATAATAATTCACATTTCAGTCTTGTTGCCAAAAAGTACTGTATTTTTGCGAAGTTATTTTATACCCAAAGCATATTTTTTTAATTTTGAGCTTTTAATTCACTTAAATTTGCCAATTTATACACTTAAATGATCTGTTAATCACTAGTAATGATGATAGGATTTTAGAACTTGCGTTATACTGCTTTCTGACATCTTGAGTACACATGCATTTACATGGTTTATACATAAAAAAAATATTGTTACAAGACATCAAGCTTGTTAGATACTGCATGCAGAAAGATCTAATGGAATGGCATACTTAAAGTGTGTTGGGTTAATAGTAGCACATTTCTTTTGTAGAGTTGATAGCTTGATGTACATCATGCCATCATTTTTTAAGAATGAACAATAGATTTAAAAGAGGAGCACACTTGAATTTTGAGGATTGTTCAATAAATTTAAATTTGTTTTTGTATGTAAACGTAAGGCATTCACCATAAAATTTTCTTGCTTCCATGATGCAAGACAATAAATCAAAGATTTTATACAATAATTCCCACTTGTTTAAAGTTTGTAACAACAGCAAAATCTTGTAACACATTGTAAATCTGATCTCGGTTTTTCTTGATAAAATTCTGACCTTAGGATATAAAAGGTTGGTTCATCATAAGTGGTCATTGTAGTATATTTCTTGTGTCTGGATCAAAATAATGCAGTACCTAAGTACATGCAAATGTATATTTGTGAATAAATATGCGTAAGACTGATTATACTACTTTTATCTTCATTCTTTTTATGAATTTTTGGTCATTTTTAGCTTTAATTCAACTTCTTTTGAATTTGAACATAGGCATTCATATTTTGGAGATGCTATTAAATCAGCTTTAAAATCTTAATATTATTGCCTTATTTTGTTCTTGTTACCATGGTAACCAAACTATTTGGTATAAATTTCAACAAATTCAAAGTTACACCAAAATACTTTTTTTTTTATATGAAATGTTTAAGAAGATGTGAGTACATTCAAGAAAAATGTACAGTAAAATCTTTATTGACTTCAAGTGTTCAATCTTAACACTTCTCTGAAAACAAAACACCTGTTGTACCTATATTTGGTGAAACTTGGACAATCTTAACCAAATAAGTAGAAAATCTTGCTTTTGTCAATCATAGATTTAGATTTGGCACCCTTCAGCTTTGAGAGTGATTGTTGCCAATTTGTCAGGGCATATTTTGACTGGAAGATAGCAAAACAAGTATCATCAACTGTGCTCAAAGTATGCTTTAAATACAGATGATAATGATAATATTTGGAATAAAGTCACTTATTGGCAGCTACTGCCATACAGAGTGCAGACAAATGACTCCGTGTTCAAAATCGTCTCATGAAATGCCTCAGGTTCATTCCCTAAACTCAAAACAGCTTGCAAGTATCATAGGTTCTAACAGCTTTTAGCTTTGCAAACATATGCTGCCACAAAGTTGCATCCAGTGATTGCATCTATTGCTGGTAATATGCCACATACTTCTTTTCCAAGCACCTTACTCTCAACTTGGAAACATCTATGTATGTGCTTGCATTGTTACCATGGTGCCACATGGCCATAAATACAACTTCTTGAAGGCAAGCAGCATGATAGAAGAAGGCAAGAAGAACATCTGTATCAATGCAGCAAACAACGACACAAGGATTTGTGATTATCATGGAAATGTGCTGAATGTGCCATATGATCACTGTGTCTGTCTCCTCATGTAAATCTACAATATTGTTGTGTTTCATTTCCTATTCAATGACATGGAAATGTTAACACTTGTCATCTATACCAAAGTAAAATTTGTAGTGACCAAAAATGTCTCAGTATTCATGTTTAGCCCATTATTTTGCAAAGAAGCATAGGAAAGATGATTTGAATGATTCTGATCACAGAGCCCTGTGTAAATCTTTTAGCTGGCCATTTGCTTGTATCCTGTTCTGAGCCGGTTTAACCTCTAGGCAAATGTAACTGTTGCCTAGGGTGGCAATTTTTTTTGGGGGGGTGGGGTGGGGAGTGGGGGGTTGGACAATGAATAAAGAAAGAAAGAGATATAGTGTAAAATAGAAGATAATAAGCATATAATAATAGAAAGAGAAAAACATGCATGAATTTTAATCATACTAATGCACAATATTCATTTTCAAAAGTTAATGGAGGAGGGGGGGGGGGCACAAGGCTGAAAGTTCACAGAGGGTGCCAACTACCCTTGCGCCACCCCTGATCCTGTGACCCTTGTTCATCTGTTATGGCACCTCAAATGTCTTGCTCTGTCTCCAATGGATGGGTGTATGTAGGTGTTGCAAACCAAGTAAATGTGGTCATGAAGCTTACATAAAATACTCAATACCAATATAGGCCAACACCCCCCCCCCCCCCCAAGTTAAATTGGTCAATGTCTGCATGAGAAACACTGCATAAACATCAGTCCTGTCTGGAGCATTACTGGTCATCTTTTCTTCCAGCTTTTTAGAATTTTGGATTTGTCTGTCTTTAGGATGGTTAGTGTCTATAAGGATAAGAGGCCTACCCATTCTTAAAAAAACAATGCCTTAAATATAAAAGAATTGCCAGCATAATGTGAAATTGACCAAGAAATCAAAGAGGTTGTTAAACCTTGCTTGTTTCTTGTTCTGGAATTTGCATTGCTGCATTTGTGTTAGCCCAATCATAGTGAATTATGGCAAAGTTTGAACCACATTCCCTTGCAAGTTTCTAAGATGTTTTCATTAGTTAGACCAACAAGTTATTCTCAACCTTTTTTTTTTTTTTTTTTGACTGGTGGCGGACCAGTCCACAAAAAAAAAAAGGTGGAGAACAACTTGTTGGTCTAAATTTTAGCCACTGTATCAAGCCTTGTTTGTGGAAGACTTGGATTCTCCATATGACCCAATGTTACCTGTGCATTCCATCTAACTCATATAAGTGTAATATCATACTTGTTGCATTGTATCATCCAGGTCACGTCATGCCTCTTTATTTGTGCAATATTTTCAGGTGTTTCGTTACCTCTTATCTTATATTCAGATTTGGAAATTCTAGGTTTCTTCCTGTATTGTTTAAGCTGTGTAATGTCAGCTGTATCAAAGTTTCTTTTACATCTCCATTTAATATTTCTTGCAGTTTCAGGTCTTTTCTTTTGCTGGGTCTGAGATTCAGATGAAGGAATATTTTGATATCATATTCCTCTTGAAATATGGCTGCTGTATTTATCTTTAAAGTATTTAAAGTCTTGTTTTGGCTGCTTGTCCTGAATGGATAATCATATTTACGTGAGGTTTTCACTAAAACACTTTTTGCAATTTTGACCCTATATATATATAACATCAGGTTCAACGTCAAAGGTGATGATAAAGATTTCTGTACTACACCTGTGAAGATTGTAGCTCAAACATACAAGAAAATTTTGCTTTAAACAGATTTTGTATCTTTGAGTTTACTAGAGAAAATTCAGATGGTTTCAATACTAAAGTTATAAATAATAAAAGGAGAGAAGGAATTTCTTATGGACTTCTTCTGGGTTCCTGCAAAATCTTTTTGGCCAGTAGAGGGTCAGTTCCTTCAAGGGGTTCCAGTCTGATATACTGTATTGATGGTCAACAGTCATCCATGTCATGTGGAGATATTTCTAATTTTGGTTAAAGTCTCACAGATATACGAGTGAATATTCTGCAAATAATTATTACTTAATAAGATATGTTATCTCATGTATTTTTGCCTTTGTGTTTATAATCATGCAATATAATGAAGATACTGCACAAGTGCTCGCTTCAGATAAATTTATGGATAGAGGCAGGATTCATAAAGGTCTTTGAAAATCTTCAAAGTGCTTGAATTCTAAGATGGCAAAACTCGGACCTTGACAGTGCTCGAAAAAGAAACATGCCTGCCTAAGAACTGCTTGAAAGTCCTTCAACTTGTAAAGGATGATCAAATGTCATTTGCATAATTTTCTGAAACAGTTGCAGTCATGCTGATTATGCACATTGATTGAAACAGAAATGATCCATATTCTTATCTAAATATGTTTTGCTTCAACTGCAGTCAAGATTAACAGGTAGTTAATTGATCCATAATTAATTCTTGTTTAGGAAGTATATGAAAAAAGGGTAGAAAAGCTTTATACAAACCCATAATCTGTCAGGAATCGGGTTCTTGAAAACAAGAAGGGATTTGTTTTTTAAAGCAGAAATATGTCTTTCCCTCCCCACCATTACAATTAATGCCATTATGTAAGACAGTACTCGACAGAAGAAAAGAAAAAATCTAACAAGGTGAAGAAAATGTCATTTTTCTAAAAGTGTAAAATAGAAGGTCCCTCATTTTTAAGATCCAGATTTTAGTCTTCCTCTTGTAAAATTGAAAGAGTTTGGTAAATTTAAGTAGCATACAGAAAGCTTCAGCATGGCAAAACTTACGTTAAGTTGACATGTGTCCAAGTGTCCAGAAAAAGGCTGAAATCTAGGACCCCCCCAAAAAAATCGTGTTTTGTTTGTCCAAAAACAAATAAAAAATGTTTGCAATTTTGAAGATAAAAAAAGAAAAAAAAAACAACTAACAAAAACAAAAAAAAACCAACAAAAAAACAAAAAAACAAAACAAACTCAACATGATAATAGCATGAACATCTTATCAAGTCATCTTCATATGGCTTGAAACACGCATCTAACTCAAATGGTGTTTATATGCCTGCCGTAAAGCAGAGCGTATTATGTTGTGATATTGTCTGCCCATCCGTCTGTTACCAATTTTTTTTCCACACAGAAACTTTAGTTGTCCACCATCTGTAGTTGACAAACTTTGTGAATGGCTTGGATTTGGATAGGAAGAACCCTATTGTTTTCAGGGTTGAAAGTTCAAGGTCACTATAACTGAAAGAAGAAAAATGGCTTCTGCACAATAACTTGAGTTCACCACCATCTACAGGTACCAAACTTTGTGAATGGTTTGCACTTGGAGTAAGGAAGAACCTTGTTGATTTCGGCCTCTAAAGGTCAAATGTCAAGGTCACTCTGAAAGAAGAAAAATGGTTCACGCCCAATAACTTGAGTTCTCCATCGTGTTCAGTTACCAAACTCTGTGGATGGCTTGCACTTGGTGTATGGAAAAACCTTACTGATTTTGGAGACCAAAGGTCAAAGCTGAGGTAGCTGTGACTGAAAAAAGAAAAATGGTTTCCTCACAATAACATTAGTTATACATAATATACCTCAACCAGACTTTGTGGATAGTTTGCACTTGAGGTAAGTAAGAAGATAAATAGGCATAATTATGATTACATACAAAACTAAATTAGATCAGCTTTTGTTGTTTACAAATCACCAGCAATAAGTAACTAAAATCTGAATCTATAATCTAAAAACATGTTAACACCTACACATACCTAAACTACCAAAGTATACTTTTCCATATAACCTTTGCCCTTATCCACACTCCTGCATGTCACAAGACGTGACTATTTAATGGAGGCAACTGTTTTTGTCCTGGGATGTGTCCCGTGATGATGCTCCAGGTGAGAAGGTCTAGGCCATTATAAAAGAGTGTGATTTATATCAAGATTTCGTCTTTATATCTTAAGGATTGTACCCTTTTTAGCTCACCTAACCGTAAGACCAAGTGAGCTGATGTTATGGTCCTGCATCTGTCGTGCATCATGAGGTGACCTTGCATCTGATTGGCCGAGCTTGTTACTACTCTGGAGACCGTATATCTGATCCAATATTGATCAACTTGGAATATATGCTTATATCAATATGATCTTGCAAAAGTTCAATAATGGGAGAGATCCATGCATACTAATGAGGCGACTTTGCATCGGATATGATTAGTTTCTTACAACTCTGGAGGTCGTATTTCAGATCCGATTTTGATCAAACTTCGAATATATGCTTATATCATTAAGATTTTGGTGGAATTTAGTAATGAGCGAGATCGACAAATACTAACGAGGTGATCTTGCATCTGATTGACAAAGCTTGTTACCATTCTGGATGCCATAATTCTCATTCAGTTCTGATAAAAGTTTAAATATGAGCTTGTACCATCAAGATCTCTGAAAAGTTTGATAAGGAGCAAAATCCACGCATATTAATGATGTAATATTGCATCTCATTCACTCAGCTTGTTGCTACTCTTAAAACCATATTTGTGATCCGATTTTGATCAAACTTATATGCTTATACCTTCTGGATCGTCGGTAATTTTGGTAATGAGCAGATCATTGCATATTAATGAGGTGATCTTGCATCTGATTATCTGATCTAATTGACACTCTGGAAGCAATAGGTCTGAATACTTGGAATATATGCTGATATCATCAGGATCTTTGGCAATTGCAATAATTAATGCAATCCATGCATATTAATGAGGTGATCTTGCATCTCATTGACTGAGGTTATTACCACTCTGGAATCCACATTTTTGATCCGATTTTGATTACAATTGGAATATAGATTTTTATACCATATTGATTTGAGACCATTTCAGAAGTGACCAGGATCCATGCATAGTAATGAGGTGGATCTGATTGGCTGAGCATGTTGCCATTCTTGAAGCCATATTTTTATATGATTTTGATTACACTTCAAATATAAGGTAATATAATCAAGATCTTGCACAAGTTTTATAATGCGTGGGATCCACATATTAATGAGGTGATCTTCCATGTGATTGGCTGTGCTTGTTACCACTCTATTGACTGTATTCCTGATCCTTCTTTGATCACACTTGGTAAATAGGCTTAAATCATTAAGATCTTAGATGAATACAATTATGAGCAGAATCCATGCATATTAATGAGTGATTTTGCATCTGATTCGTTGAGCTTATCAAGGCTTTAGCAACTCTATTTTTGATCATATTTTTTTTCCTTAAACTTGGTAAATACACTTATATCACCAAAATATGTGTTTTGTTATGAGCTAGATTTACACACATCAATGAGGTGATCTTGTATATGATTGGCTGAGCTTCTTACCACTTGATAGAAATTATTTCTGACCCAATTTTAATCAAATTTGGTAAATAGGCTTAGTCAAAATATCGTCAAGATGTTGAATGATTTTTATTATGAGCAAAACCTGTGTATATTTATGTAATCTTGCATCTGACTTTCTTTACCACTCTAGAAACTGTATTTTTATGTATTTTTAATAGGATTTTTATCAACGTAAATGAGTCCATGTCATCAAGATCTTGGTTAGGTATGAGTGACATTCATGCTTACCAGGGTTTAATTTCCAGTACAAGCTCACTTGTATATCAAATTACTTACTATTTCAGGACTTCAGCAACCCTTTAATTGAAACCTTGAATTGGTTGCAATATAGTGATGTGCTGTTTATAGAAGTCATCTGATAAAAGAGAGAATCCCAGTAGATATGAGTGCTGTTATATTAACTATTTATATGTCAAGAAACTATATATCTATTTAAGTACATAGACAACAGTAACTCTGAATGAGAAAAATAAAGAATTTATTCAAATCTTAACATGCTGCATTTATTATTAAAATAAATTCATGTAACAGAATTGACAAGTTCTTTTATTATGCTCCCTCTATTTCATGACATGTCATAACAACCAGGTCTCAACAACCTGTATTAAATAACAATAATGATTACAACAATTCACTAGTAAAATTCAAGGGGTAACATTAAAGTCCCAATAACACAACAAAATTAAAGTAAATAAAATTATCACGTGAAATGGATGACCATTTCTTGAAAATAGTTGATTTGCATAATTTAAACTTGAAATGATCCTGATGCCAGTCAAAGGAAAACTGATGTGTGTGCCCAACACCCCTATTTATACCTTTCAGTTGCATTACTCCATGTAACACTCCACCAATATAGTGAATATTTCTAAGAAGGATTTAAGACACAAATTAACTTGTGTCTAAAATACTGTGATTCAAGACAAATACTGAATGCCAAGTTATATTATTCCACTTCCAATTACAAATACACAATCAAACACTAAAATCCGTCTGTAAGACAAGTAACAGTAAACACTGGTCTCCAAATGAGTTTGGTGGTGTGGGAAAATCACAGCAATCAAAATATGAAGTGTCATCTTTGCTGGAGACGGTAAGTGGATTATTTTAATGCCAAGTAGAACTTATTCCATGAAAAACTCATTACATAAACTATTTTTTATTGCTCAAGTATGCTTTCACATATCACATTTTAGTAAAACCTGGAGGTGCCTTAATACACAAATTTTCTCCAAAACAAAGATAGCAGACCACATAAAATTCATGTTTGACATTGAACATAGCACAGAATAAAGATTGTTTGCCAACTGTCCAGAACATTCTTTGGGCAAAACATTGTACTGAACATGGTCTCAAAACACCCATCTGCACATGAATTTGCTAGGATGACTATTATATGTGTAATGTACAACATTCAAACAATGTAAACAAATGATGTGAAAATAAATGTAAACAATGGCTTACATGTACATTTGTGACAAGGATATGGTACAGATCAATAAATCAATACAAATCCACCTCCCCCCACCCAACTGTTAAATATAAACAGTTTTAATTTGTGAAAACAAAGTCACAATATTAATGATGTAGCTGATTGATTGAGTTTGTTAACAATCTAGCAACTAATTTATCTCTGCTCAGATTTTGATCAAACCTGTTAAATATGCTTATATTATCAAGATGTTGGATGAGTTTCATTATGAGCAATATCTATGCATATCAATAAGGCAATATTGTATCTGAGTGGATGAGCTTGTTACCACTCTGGAGACTGGATTCCAACTGGAAAGAAAATTACTCCACCTTAGGGTTATATTATCATTGTCATAGACAGGTTCTATAAGTGAGATCAGAGCATGTTAATTTGATGCCTTGGATCTGATTGGCTGAGCTGGTTATCTCTCTAAATCAACAGATTATATTTCTCATCCAATTTCTATACAACTTGGTAAATGGGTTTATATCATCATCTTGGATGACTTCAATTATGAGCAAGAGACTATGCATATTAATCATACCTTTATCTTTAGAAAGAATTTTTATCAGAATATAGCAAAATAGGACAAATCAACATGATAGAAAGTTTGGGCGATAGTTTAGATGGGATTGTGTTTCTATAATATACTACATAAGCCTGCTTAGAGAAATGATCAACTGGTTAGCTATGTAAGCCAGGTGAGCAATATCAGGCCCACTTGGGCCTTAAGTTTGCCTTTATTTTTGTTTTGTATGCCTTTTTGTGGACACCTAAACTTTATTGGCACTATGTAGCCAGGATTGTGCTAATGTGCCATCAAACCCTATACATACTTATATTTTGATACCACCATTGTTTTGTGTTTGAATAATACAAGTACATATTATTGCACAAGAATGGCAAGGTTGAAAGAATTGTGAACAAGTTCACATTAGGCATTCAGGTTTATAATGAGCTCAGTTGGCAATAGCACTGATGCATGAGATGCATACACACATCAAATTCCATGGGGGAAGATCGATAGTTTTTATGGTACTATAGTATTCAACTACTCTCCTGGCAGTTAATGTACCCCTCTACCAATTTTAAAATTGAGAAGCCTCAATGATATAAAAAAAATGCACAAAACTTAGAAATTTCATTCATCAATTTATAATTTCTAACTCAACTGTCACCAGGGGGTCTATTTTTTCAGACAATCGGAGTGATGCAGTTCATTGTCTTTGATAAGCTCTGAATAATTCCATTACTTTCTTAACTTTGGAAGTTACATCCCTTTGACCCCATGTACATAAGAGTTAAACCACTTGCCATTTTTATTTTGTTCAGTTGTTTTAAGAAACATTAAAACTAGACACTGGAAATATTGGATGCAGACGACACCGGTTTTACCTTCTATGAATGTGTAGTTCTAGGACTTTCATGTACCTCTTCACTGAAAACGGACTTTTCCAGGAACCAGAAAATTCCAGTGAGCAGCCTATTTGTTTACCTGAAAACTCTCACTTTGTTAATGAAATGCGAACAGGATGACAGTGTTAGTGACCTTCTGGTAACAATCAGGTTAGAAATTATAAATTAATGAATGAAATGACTAAAGTTTTTTACATTTGTTATATTCTCGATGCTTTTTGGTTGTAAAATCACATGGGGGTTACAAACTGCCAGGGGGTCAGGTGAATGTTATACTTCTTTTGTTTACAAATATGTCATTAAAATTTGCATCTAAAATATGAAAATCAGTAATAATCTACAAGCAACTATGTTTACAAACTAGTCTCCTATTTGTTTGGAATGCATGTACAAAAAGTTGCATCGAGTTCATCATGCTTATACTGTTGCCGTATGTTGGCACTACAGAAATGTAAACTGTGATAAGGCAACTACACATCAGGTAATATATCTGGAATATGATATGAATGCAAGGGGTGATTCCATTGCAACCAAGAAAAGAGGGGAATCAGACTTACCGGTAAATTTCAAAGAAACTGCCCCTTAGATATGCAAAAGTAACAAAATATGTAAAAATAACATGCTTTATTTTACACCTACCATTGTGTAATCAATTATAATCTTTCATTTATACCATATGATCGTATAGTTTCTCAATCCAACTCACATGCCATATTGGATGCCAAAAATCCATTACAGAGGGTGAAAAGCTCTAGTGTACAGATGGGAGGCTAATGTGTTTGCTCGATCCCAATAGCTACTTCCCTTGTTAAAATTTGCTATTCCATCATTCTACCGTGGCTAGGTTCTCTCCAGCTTTTGGACATTATTAATTTGTTTTTCATATTTATATATAAAAGACCTTCACCAAAATCTTAACACAAAAGCTATTTCTTAAGAATATTTCTTTTTAGTTTTTGTGAAGACAAATGCGAATTATCATCCAACCACCCGATGTCATGGGAGTCCTTCAATCATGCGCCATGCTTCTTGCGACCTAACACACTTGTTTCAAGATAATGACATCATCGACTGTGTCACCAGCATTCTTCAAGAGTGACTGGAATGGTTTAAACAGTAACATCAGACAAAATGAGATTTAAAAGGTAATTTCATGTAATTTAAAAAGTCATAATGAAAATCTATATTTTCACTAATGCCTAATTTGTGTCCGACATTTTGGTCTTGAATTGTCTATTATAATCTAAAGATAGTGCCGCCGATCACAAGATTACATATTTTGAACAAAAAAAACCAATTTGGGAATTTATATAACTGGATAGCCAATGTAAATATTTGGTTTTAATCATGTGGGGTTCTTATACAACATAAGAAAAATTTACACTCAAAATATATATTCACTATGGACTTTTTTGTATCAGTATTATTTCATAATGAACATATATTCTACATCAAAAGACATTGAATCTGTTCTAATAAAATGTGTATCCATTCACCAGTGTCTATTTTTAAATTTCTCTCTCCCTCTGTCTGTCTGTCTGTCTCTCTCTCAGTCTATTGAGTCATGTGTTTATATGGTAAAGAACAAGCAAGCAGTAATGTAAGTGCACAAACTGCATATAGAATTAACGGAAGAAAAAAAATCATTGTTAAATTAGTTTTTTTAAATTTAAAAAACATGGAGACGCTATAAACTAATAATATCCATACCTTGACCTAACTGGCACATTCCGGTCATATGTCATGTGACTTTTTAGTCAGTGTCACGAACCATGGATGCGCTTCCAGAAATAAGTAAACTTACACACGCTTGGAAAAACTGTAATTCTGAACTAATGTACATGAATGCCAAATTTTTTTTAATGATGATTAAATGAAGTAGATATAGTTGAACACTTTCTATGGTTATTTGAATAGATTCTCACAATATTATAATGAACGCATTAAAATTCATGTTAAGTTCATAAAAAGTGGTTGTTCGAGGATACCCTGTACCATACAATGTCAGTAAATGCAACAAGTGTTTATAATAAAATTCAGAATTTACGTTGCATATTTTAGAAAATATAACCTATCCTTTCCTTTAACCTTTCATAGTAGATATAATTAAGGATTTTTTTTCTCAATTTGAAACTGTATGGTAGAATACGTGTGCTTATTTATTCAAGTATCATTGTACCTTGTTTATTCAGTGGAGATAAAAATAATTAAAGGGAGGAAATAAGCACCATTATATTAAGAGCTTGACAATTATAATGACAGCAACAGCAGCAACTACAACTACTACCACAACAACGTGAAAACGACGGCAAAATAATATACCAACAACAACAACAACAAAAATAAAATGAGTAGTATGATCATCATCATCATCATTTCTGGTTAGAATCTGATTTTTTATTTTTATTTTTAATGTTAAATGACATTTTGCATCTACTTACATATATTCATTTTCACCTTTTGACAGAAATTATTGCTCTCAAGCTATATATGAATATGTACGAGACCCTAATTATTAACACAGCAATGATAAATTACATAACTTCTACTTTGGCAGATTATGGAAAATAATTAATGTTCTGAAATATGAAGAATGCATTATTATAATTAAGGTGATCTGTACATTATGGATTTTCATTGTACTCAGTGTCTCACAATATGTAAAAGTAACATGTTAGTTTTACATAATTTGCTTACTTGCACAGATAAAAGGTGTGGTTTCTTTGAAATTGCAATCTGATTCCATTATTTTCTTGTTTACAATGGAATTCTCCAATGCAGAAACAACTTAAGATGTTTTACTTGATGCATAATTATGGTGAGCTGTTTACAATGTCAATAATTTTGCACCACACACAATAGACAGCAATCATATCAATAAGTCAATAAGATTTCATTTGCCTAATAAATAAGAAACATAATATATATATATATATATATATATATATATATATATATATATATATATATATATATATATATATATATATATATTCCATTTTCAATATCACCTTGTTACTGACATCTCAAGATATACTCTTATCCATGAGCTAATCCTAAATTTTTCATTCTCACTTAAATACAAACTAAAGAGCTAGTTACTGGTGATGGGTACATCGCAAATGTCTTAGGGCCTTAAAGAGAGAAATTTGTGTTTGGGAAACCAAAGTTAGGAGAATGCAGGCATTCTGTGGCTATGACTCCTTGGAATGATGAAATGGAATGCTTAAAATCCAACTCCTTCAAGGACTCTTGAAAACAAGCAATATCCCATTCAAAGATATGAACAAATGTCATAAAAGACACATCTAGGTCTATGAAACAAGGTCCCCATCAAGTTTTGGTTTGGTTTTGTGGGGTTTAATGCCATTTTTCAGCACAAGATAGGCTATACATGGTGACCAGTATATCTAGTGGAGGAAGAACCTGGGAAGAACCATGAACCCACGGGAAGCTATTGGCAAGCTTTCTCATATATCCATGTTAGTCAAGCTGAGACTTGAACCCAAGAGGACAGAGGTGAGATTGGTGAGTGATCTGTAAAGGCGAGAGACTTAGACCACTCGGCCACCCAGAGTTCCTCACATCAAGTTTTATCAGAATATGTTGAACATTTCTTGAGCTATGCTGATTACAAGCAACATGCCATGTAAAACTATGAAGTCAATTGACAAGGGCCATAACTCTGTGCAAAATATAGTTGACAAGACAAAATCCGTAAAAGATATATAGGTCTATAAAACAATGTTCACATCAAATTGCATCAGAAAATGTTGATTAAAATGGGCCATAACTCAGTCCAAAATGGTGTAGATGTAGATGAGACAAAACACATAAAAGACACACCTAGGTTTAAGAGATGATATTCTTACCAAATTCCATCAGGATATGTTGAGTGGTTATTGAGCTATGCTGATGCAGGCAACAGTCCTAGTTTCCATGTGAAGACAAGACTTTGCCTGATGAGGGACATAACTCTGTCCAAAACGGAGTAGACAAGGCCAAGCCGATAAAAAAGTACATGCAAGCACATTAGACAATGTTCATGATTCTTGAGCTATGCTGGTAACAAGCAACATTCCACGTAAAGATAAGAAATTTAATTGTCAAGGATCATAACTCCATCCAAAAGTAAGTTGTCAAGACAAAACCCATTAAAGGCACATTGAGACCTGTGCATCAATGTTCATGCCAAATTGTATCAGAATATGCTGAATGGTTCTTGAGCTGTGCTCTTTACAAGAAACACCCCATGTGAAGATATGAAGAGAAATGTCCAGGGCCACAACTCTATCCAAAATAGGGTTGATTAGACAAAACTTATAAAAGGCAAATATAAATCAATGAAACAATGTACACAACAAACTGCATCAGAATACATGGAATGGTTCCTGAACTATGGTGGTTATAAGGATCTGCTATAGTGGAGATGTAATATTGATGGAATAGGGGCAAGAACTCAGTCAAAATTGGACCTGAAAAGACAAAACCTTTAATTTACCTACCAAATGTCATCCAATTATGCATAAAGGTTGCTAAGCTTCGATAGTTACAAGAAGTTTAAATGGACAGACAGATGAACAGATTGACAGATGGACATTTTCGTTTGGTTTGGTTTATAGTGTTTAATGGCACAGCAAAACAAGAAGGTTATTTAGTGCCAAGGCAATCAGAGTAAAGTGCCTATGCCTTGCAAAAGGACACACCATGGTAGCCAACCATGGGCTGATCCAATTGTAGGATTCAAACCTGCATTTACCTCACAGATTATTACCACAAGGGGACATAACTATAAAGTTTCATGAATTTCTACTCAGTAGTTTAGGATATGTGGCAGTGGCTGGATAGATGGACAGGCAGAGGGTATCACAATATTTCTGACACTTGTTAAAAAAAACAGAATATTTGTTTCAGATGTCTACTTGTAAATCTGATAGTATATTATATACAAGATATCAAGACCAGGTTTTTTTCATGTTTGTGTACTCCCCACTGTACTACACAACAGTGCATTCTGCAGGATATAATGAGATTCGACCAGTAAATTCAACTATGTTAGGGAATTTTTCAATAGTTAAAAAGAGTACCGTATAATAACGTATAATTCGGGTCCAAATGCAAACAACATAGACCCTGATCTGCCGTCACATAATGCGCCGACAGATCAGGGTCTATGTTGTTTGTTCTACTGAATAGTCCTTACAACTGCATAGACCCAGATCTGCTGGCACATTATGCGATGGCAGATCTGGGTCTATGCAGTTTGTAGTTGGTATCTGCTTATATGTGAGTATATATGGTGCTTAATTCTGGCTTATATTTTGCATTCAAATGAGATGCCACCTTCCATTAAAGACCTTTGAAACTTTGAAACTAAATACAGTTTAGTGAATCTACAAATTCAGTGGCTGTTGCATAACAGTTAACAAAACTGACTTATGTAAAAGAGTAACTACACTCTGCTACACTCAGCACAATCATGATAGTAACATAGTCAATACACTAAAAGGGCACTGTACCATGCACATTTTTGAGCCAAGTCATCTATTACCCAACCCACCCTTTTCAATTCCCTCATCAATCCCAACAAAATTCATGTCCAGGGAAAATAATACAATTAAAGATAACAGGTAAATCGTAAATTTGTCATTATTCCTTTTGTGTGAAGCGGACATCTTTAGTGAGTGTTGATGAGATCATAGGTATCTGCATCTCCCCGTCGTCCGTCATTTTACTGGCCACCATTTTGTTGACACGGGTCAGGATTGTCAGTAGATCCAATTCCTTCCAGCTTTTCTGCAACATTTCTTTAAGAGCTTGGATGAACCAAGAACCAGCTTTCACGTCTCTCCAGGCACAATAGCCTTAAAATGCACAAACTGAATATATAAGAGCATTCAACTTAAAAAATGTACAATTAAGTACATATCAGCTTTTGTTGATGAAGTTTGCTCATATGAGAAATCCACATGAGATATTCCTATCCCACATGATTCTACACAATGATGCTATATGATGTTGCCATATTTGTGATGTTATTGACAACTGCAATGTTAGTAGAGGTTTTCGACAGACAAAGAAACAACATTTGAGAATTTTAATGCCAAAACAAGTTTAAAAACTAAACTTTGTATGCTCTTTCTGATGGCAAAAACTTTTGTAAAAATATTCTGTATTTGTACTGAGTTATCAGAACGTGAATTCTGCAATTATGTTTTTGACCCCTATTTCCAATTTAGAAATCAATTTTCTGAGCAAAATGTTTCTTTACCAGTCAAACATTAGGAATACATCCACTACCTCCCAAATCCAGTCCTCCCAAGTTAAAAAAGGCATTTGTTTTGTCTTTTGTCTTGTTTTAGCAACAGAAGTGCTAAAAGGCCATGATTCTGCTTGCAAAGGTGGAAGTCAGACTAGAGTGATCTCCCTTAGAATACTGGGCTCAGTGCCAAATTCCATCAACCATCAATTACTACTGGATTGCATGTGCACATTCTGCCAGGGATGTAACTGTGGTGGTGGTGGTGGTGGTTGGGAAGCTTGGTAGGGTGTGCCCATATTATGATTGCGCAAGTATTATCAAAGAAACATATCGTACTCTAAACACTGCTTTCTTCCTCAAATATGTTACCTGAAGATAATATGTAGAGAGAAAAGAGGAGGGAGTTACATCCCCTTACCACACAGCTGGCCTTGCCTCAAGTCTTCTTATTGTATGTGAATTTGAGTTTCATGTGAAATATGGACAAGGGTTACCACATGGTTTGTGCATAGATACAGTTTAGAGAAAATATTTTCACTCCTGGAAGTCCAGTGGAAGCAGAGTAACCTACATTAAATGAAGCTGCTGAACAACCTGAGAGGTAGCTTGTTGTGCTGCTGGCATACGTCCCACCAGGTCAAACTGAGCCCTTTAAGATGAAAGGTCTTTGAGGTAAGAGCTTGAGAATGACATCTCTGACCTCCATTCCACAGCTTGAAAGTCATCATGGAGCAGTTGCACTCAAATGTTATGCTAGTGGTGACCACCCTATCCTTGTGAGCCAATATGCATAAGAAATTCAACTGGATTGATGGGTTAGTAGTATGAACAGATGAGATGTCACTCTTTTGATATGTTCAGTTTGCTTTGGGTACCACATAGGGTCCTTGACAGAGTAATGTTGATGCCCCTGGTGGGACAAAAGGTCCAAAGAAGATAGCAATGTCAAGACTGATCCCCGTGAGTGGAGCCTGTTCTTGGCAATGAAAGCAGGGGCTGTCATGAGAGAAATCAATTTATTTTGGTTTGGTTTGGTGTTTTATGTCCAAAGAAGATAGCAATGTCAAGACTGATCCCCGTGAGTGGAGCCTGTTCTTGGCAATGAAAGCAGGGGCTGTCATGAGAGAAATCAATTTATTTTGGTTTGGTTTGGTGTTTTATGGCACAGCAAAATAAGTATTTTATTTAGCGCCGAGGTAATTAGAGCAAAGTGACTTGCACAAGGACACACCAAGGTAGCTAACCCATGCTGGTCCGATGGTAGAATTCAAACCCACACCCTTATGGTCACAAGTCTGGCACGCTAACCATTGAACCACTGTGGCTCTGAATGGCAGTATTGCCGATAGTTTGGGGTTGACTGACAAGGCATGTATCATATTCTTCCTGCTGTAGCTAAAGTGACTAAGAAGTAAGTCTTGTATAAGTACTGATGGCTCTGGGTCATGGTTCAAAGGATACTGCCTTAATCAACCACATCATGATCCATGGAAAATTCCATTTTGGACAAAGGGTGAAAGCCTTCAGTCAAGACAAGTCAACATTTTCAAGAACAGTTGAGAAGTCTTTGTTCTGACCTATATCCTTTCTTCCATGAGGGTGCAACATATCCAAGATCATAGAATGGTAACCCTTGATTGTGATGGGTGCTAACTTCTTTTCCTCGAAGAACATAGGAGGAAGTTTAATATTGGTAAATCATCATACTTTACTTACCTAGTCTCCAGTGTTCCACAATAAAGTGGTGCAGTTAACCTTATATATGTACTGACTGAGTGGTCTTATTCGTATATACCTTTATCCTGCATGATACAGCACAGACCACTAGTTTATTTTCCATGTACTATTAATGCATACAATTCAACCAATCAAGCTTTAGCTAACATATACAGAGGAAATTTTGAAAAACAAAGATATGAAAATCTGATTTTGATAGTGCCAAAATATATGAAATTTTTTAAAATAAAAATCATGGAAAACAAGGAGAATTAACCACCTAGAGAAGAAAATACCTGACTTACTCTAATGGAGAATTTTTGAAATTCTCATCAGCTGAAATTGATGGTGACTTTGAAATAACCATGTACTGAAGAAACCTAGAATGAGAGTAAAGAAGATAAAGAAAAAAAATGAACCAAGAGACAATCAAAGGACCATTAATAACTGAACCCATGACAACATGAGGCCATTTACCAGGTAGCATTACCAACAAAGAATTCTGACACAAATGCAAATTAATTCAAATTTTCCTAGCTTTTCTGATTGTCTATGCTAAATAGTGTATTTTATTTTATGGGAATTTGCAATAAATTTCATGGAGTTAATTATGGATGAATGGAGTATTTTTATGACAATAGGACCTATACTAGAACTCCACAAATAAATCACATATTTACCTTTCTGCATGAGCTTTCTATTTTTGCATGTTGCATGAAATTTATACCAGTATATAGATCATTTGATTGAGAACAAACACTGTGAAATATCAAATTAACTGAAGGATACATAGTGAAACAAACTCAACAAATTGTTTCAAATAACCCTGCTAAATAACAGTCAGTCAGTAAGTCTCAGGGATACAGGCACAGATAAGGCTTTCACTGCCCTAGGTGATAATTTTACCTGAATGTTGTCAGGAACTACCTAGCTGCTTGACTCAGAAGATAAAGAGTTAAGGGGAGAGAGGTACTCTGTGCACACCACTGGGAGAAAACTCTCCATTTTTACTCAGACTTCCAAAATGGTGGAACCTCTTCCTCAAGCAATTCTGACCCCCAAATTGTTCAGAGTGATATTACTTCTTGATGGCTTGTTTGATATGAATCATCATCCATGCATGCAGGATCAACATGTCTGGTTGCAGATGGACACATGCATTCATCGCTGATGCAGCAAGCAGCTGATGTATGATGTATCCTGCTTGAGATGGTGAGACAAGGATCAGAAGCTTGGTGTTCTACCTTGTCAGAATGAAAACTGCAAGGGAGTCTCCAGTGGGTTCAGATTTGACTGAAGACCAAGGGGTAAAAGAACCATGCAGTGTTGATTGGCTCAAACAGTTGGAATGCTGAGTCCGCTAAGATATTGAGCATGCCTGGAATGTGATGGACTTTAATGTGGATTTGTTGATGGGAACACCATCTGAGAAAATCCCTAATGGGAAGGCAGAGGTCTGGGGACTGGGTTCTCTCTTGCCTTCTGAAGCAATGGACAACAGTCAAGATGACAGGAAGAAAAAGAATGCTCTTTCAGATAACATATCTTGCTGTGACTGAGAGGCATTTAATATGACATTCGCCCCGAGGGGGCTGATACGCTTAGAGCACTCCCAAAAGGGTAAAATCCATCTACTTGGAAGCAGGTCAGGAGGTGGGTACTATGATCAGTAGTGCTGGTATCCATGCAGATCATGATGTCTAGTGTCTGGTGGTTGATCCTTCAGCAAGATACTTATCATGAACTAGGGGAGATCCTCCCATTTGCCGAGATAGTACCTCATATAATCTGAAACTTTGATCATTGTGTCTGAAAGGAAAGTTTCAACCACCATTGAAGATAGGAGGGTAATCTGCAGGGGTATTGTCTGTGGTAGTACAATGTGGGAGGGTTCACAGCCACATTGAGAAACCCAAGAGCTGAAGAGATTTCCAAACTAAGATATGACTAATCAAGTGGAGGAGGAAACCACTGGGACATTCTATGGGTAGACAAACTCAGAGCCAATGGATGGGGTTTAGCTCCCCATGACCAGATAAATGAAGAGCTTGGGACTGAATGTGATAGGATTTGTCCTTGATAATGAGGAATCTGAGACAAAGAAAGAGCAAAACAAGGATTTCATTTCTTGCAATAATGGGATGCTTGCCATGTGCTTTTGACCTGTAAGGTCTCCCCTCCTGAATGGCACTGGCGACCAATCTTAGGGTATCCATGCTGAATTCGGGTGCCTGTAGGTGTTGGTTGAGACAGGTATGATCTTGTAATTGTTTGGAGTAAAATCCTGGTGGGGTTGTGTTGTGAAGGAACATGACAACAATGTTTTCAACTGTGAGTGAGCACACTCTGGTCAAGGTTTAACCCTCAGGAGGTCAGGTGTTTGTGTCTGATATGTGAGCAACACAGTACCACCTCATCTCTGGGATTTGTTGTACATGAATCAATCACTCTCCACTGGTGGGTTGGATGTTTCAAAACTTGTTTGTGGAGTATTCTGCTAAGTATATAGCACATACAGATCGATATAATACTTAAAGTCCCAATATGGGTTTCCTCCAGGCAGCTTTAATACCAATGTGACTGGGTAGCCAGCAGCACAGTATGCTTTTCCAGACGACATAAGCAGATCATGTTTTTGTGAAACTTGGGATATTAAGGAATCGGCAAATTGAAGATTATGTAAGGTTTTCAGTGTGGAAGGTGGATCCAAATAGAGAACAAACGAGTTTTTGGAGGGGATTAAAATAGAATTTTATGTTTTAGGAATGACTGTAACTTCTGCAGTACAGATGGAGGCTATATTCTGTTACCAGCTCAGATGGTGTTGTGGGATAATGCAACAGCAGCTACAACCTTGTCTCCATCTTTCTAACTATCTGTATAAAGAAATGTATGGCCACCACATGAAGCTCTTATTCATTGAATTTACTCTGGAATAGGAGAGGATTGTCTGGTAGTAGACTTTTGGCAAATTAAAATTAAATATTATTTTGGGATGTCTGAAAATTTTGGCAGTATTGGCCAAAGTTATTTTTGCTGCTTTTAGAGGAGGATGAATTCATGTGCCAAAAAGTTGAATGAAATTTTGGTTACTGATCATACAGGATTTCTTATCTGGGCCTAAAGACAACATCAATTACATGGTTACATGGATCAGAAGATAGTTCGATACTGAAGAGCCAGTTTGCTTTCTTCTGAGATGAAGTGATGGTTCAATTGCCTCAACATACAGACTTTCTGAAGGGGAAGGGAAGTTGTAAATGCACCAAGACAAAGTCTAAGTCCCAAACTGTGTATCAGAACAAGCATCTGAAGGGATTTACAAGCTGATCTATACACAGCTGAGCCATAGTCAAGTTTAAATCTTAATCAAGTTCTGTAGAACTGGAGGAAGACCCCCCCCAATCTGTGTTTGGCACAAACATTTATTAAAACATATTAAAACATCTAGAGTTTTCTGACATGTGTCCCTGATGTATCTAACATGTAGAAGGAAAGTTAGTTACAATTAAATACAAGTAATAAGAGAACCATTCAAATAGAGTTTGGGTTATTGAGAATTTTATGGAATTGGCAAAAGTGCATACAGACAGTTTTTGATTTAGAAAATATGAACCTATTTTTTTCTGACCATTTCTGAATTCTACACTATTTTACCTTAAGCAGATCAGAATGTCATTCACATATAATGAGCATTCAGTTACTGGATTAAGGCATTTCACTATATTGTTAAGATTGATGTTGAAAAGGGCAACTTACAATATGCTGTTTTGAGGTAAATCAATATCCTAATGGCTTGTTGACACATTTAGAAACTGCCAGTGCATTTCCTACTGAATCTCCATCAATATCCTGGAGTGTATTAGTGGATAAGAGTATTGGATCTGTTTCATTTTCAAAACTATCAGTTGTCAAATTTGATCCACTAAGGGATGGAAAAGTTTATAAATCTGTCATATTCTATATCCATCTCTGGCCCTTAAGGTTTGTGTGTGTCACTTCTTAAGTATATTGGAAAGTGGTGACTACCATAGAGTTCATCACCAACTTCCTGAGAGAAGTCCAGTAAAAGAGATGAATCGCAGATAGTCAGATCTAGGGATGAGTAGCATCCTCTGGCAGGATGCAGGCATGTATATGACTCATCATGAAAAAGGCAAAGATTGTGTTTTGAAACAATCTTCTATTTTCTTCCCTTTCTTCTTGATATTTCTGCAAGCCCAAAGTGTCTGGTGGCTGTCAAATCACAAAGTAGAACAAAAGATGCTTATAACTGTTCAATAATTGGGCAAAATTATATTGATTTATTGGAGTAACTGGGAGAAGATATGTTGAGCAAAGTGCAGAGTTTTTTATATGGACACATGAAAGGCTATAATCTGTAATGTAGTACTGAGATTAATTTGGATGTGAGGAAGTTTCTTTATTTATGATGATCGACACTCCTCCAGCAACCTTGTCAGTATTTCTGTTATCGTTTAAAAATGTCCCCAGAAGGCAGGCTTCTATGCAGTCTTGCCCTGCTTAAGCCATTTCACAGTCACGTGGTCACAGGCAGTATTACCATAATTATACTACACTGGAAGCAAGGTGTGAAAAAAATGGAAAAAATTAAAAAATTAAATAATAATTTTGCGTACATGAGAGATTTCAGCATGTGAACGGAGGGATGGGAGACACCCTCATCTTGGGAGGAAAACCCTCCCGTGCAGGAGGTTCACATGCATGGGAAATAGACAGAAAAATAGCTGGAGTATACTTTCATGAAGTGATAAAACTACAAAGAAACTACATATTAACTCAACTGATGAAATGGCACAAGTGAAATTGGTATTTGTGAGGCCTCAAGAAAGAGCATGCTTCCAAGTCTGAGTGGAAGTAGTAACTCATGGAATTTAGCACCAATCCCTCTATCCATGGGGAGATCACTATAGTCTGACTTTCACCTTGGCAAGCAGACTCCTTTTAGCAATTCTGTTGCTTAAGAAGCCAAAAGACATGTCGAATATCTTTTTTACCTTGGGATGGCTGGTTTGTGAGGTAGTGGATGTTCTCCTAACATATTATGATTGGGTAACATATTCAAAGAAAAAACAATAGTATAACAAAAGGCACAGGATACATAGATAATGTAATATTTCTATCGTGATGACTGACTTTTGAGCTATTGACCTATGTATGTATTGTAAAAGGGTGCTTAAGTCGATTTGTATATATGGATAACCGATAAAATTCCATTGAAATATATCCTATGGCTTATAAAGTTACAGACCAGATACAGAAACAGAAACAACTGAAATAGGTCACAAAAATAATTGTACTTGCTGTGGCCTTGACCTTTAAATTAAGGGTCTGACTATTCTCAGTTGATAGCACGATATAAACAGATAAATGTAGTAGAACTGCTTGTTTTTCAACCAGTTATATCCTCTTTATAACATGTAAATCAAGCAAGAAAATGCCATGGTTTGATTGACATCACATCAGGTTATTAGTTCCTTCGACAAATTATTTCTCATGATAACCTTGACTTTGCTAATGGAGCAAACTACACCATTTCTTTTAACATTTGTTTCATATTAATTTACATTACAGCAAATTCTTTCCACTTTTCCATTGAGGTTGTGGATAGATTTTGATGTAACTGATGATAATAATTTCTGTCACACACAAACCATGTGTGACAGAGTCTGTCCAT
This sequence comes from Margaritifera margaritifera, assembly GCA_029931535.1. Lineage (NCBI taxonomy): Eukaryota > Metazoa > Mollusca > Bivalvia > Unionida > Margaritiferidae > Margaritifera > Margaritifera margaritifera. The sequence goes on along the minus strand of JAQPZY010000971.1, from coordinate 381,700 downwards.
GCAGGAAAATCATGTGGAATACACCTATCCAACATAAGTACATTCATTGGCATAATAAATTATCTCATTCCTGACTATGTGTGACAATCTGCCTACATGCAGAAACCATGTGGAACATGCAAAACTTCAAACAAATTTTGCCAACTTATACTCAGTAATTAATCTTCATTTACAATAAGTAATTTGTACTAATTAAACTAAATAACTTTCAGAAAATATATATCTTTGGCAACATCCATATCAATGATCAACAATCACAGTAAAAGCTGTTATAATGATCACCTTATGTAATGTCACCTGGTCTCAACAGCCATTCCCATTTTCCTGTGAAATTTCCTCTAAAAAAGTAATGTATTAACAGGTCACCTGCTTTCCGTGGTCAACATAAGGTGTTTTCCTAACCAAACTGTGGTTTCTTAATGCTTAAAATAGTCATATAAGCATATCGACCATGCAAATGAAGCATTTCTTTTCCAGAATGACACCGTTTAGGCAAAGAAATGTCATGTGAAATGATTAAGGTCATGTGTGAAGTAGGATAAGGATTTTCCACATTGGCATCCCACCTGGAAAATCTCTATCCATACTGATAAGGAATGTGAGAATGCCACACGAGTACACTCACTGACATCACACACAACATCATTATACTTGTGTAAAGAATGTCTGCAATTTTTCAAAACAAATTTTGTCAGCTTATGCACAGTAATCCATTTTTGTAATAAGTAATTCATTCTAAACTAAACTAAATAACGTTTTAAACAATTATGTTTATAAGGCAACATGCATCATGATAATCCACCATCTATTTTGTACTCATACATGTGACAGAACCAGGATTTCAAACCAGTAGATTTACAAATTTTGATCAGTAGATTGGCTTCTAAAAAGGTAGATTTGTTATCGGCATAAATTTTACATGTTTTAAGGGGATTGAAAACAAAACAAGTGCATTTGTTCACATAATATGTATTCTCTTCATATTATAATAAAACACAAATTTTGAACATGAATCTGATTCAGAATCTGATGGAAAATGTTACAATAATAGTTAGTTATTATTAGCCAGCATATTGTCAATCAAATGAAAAAGGAAGAGTTGTACATCTCACAGTTCACTGCAAAGATTTTGTATAAAATCCACAGGCATTTTTAGTTTCCTTCACAAGATCACTGTCTGGTGACACTGGTGACATTCACTGTGATTGTCAACCTTCACACTTAGCAGGCTCTCAATAGTTTTCTGGTCCAGATTTCCCCTTGAATCACTCTGGATTTTCCAAAGAATGGAGAATGTCCTCTCTGTGTCAGCCTTGGAATGTGGCAATGACAGGACAACTACACTCAGTCTGGAAAGAAGTTCTAACTTAAGTTTTTCTGTTGCTGAGTTTTCTGAGGCTGCTGACTGATCCCCAATATTGCTCCAAGCTCATTTCACCCAGAGGAGGAAGTTCCTGGCTTGGACTTAATATGTATTCCTGAGCCTCATCCTCAAGGGCTTGTTTCTCTTCTAGGCTTAGGTCCAAAAATCTGTTGGCAAGTTTCACCACTGTAATTAATTTTAAACAATTTAGATTTAGACTTGAAATAAACAGTTAAAAAACACATTATTTTAATAATTTATCCCAACTTTAAAATTAAATATTAAGTAATACATTTTTATCATTTCTTCCTCCATATACTATCTTAAAATCCACTTTGCATGAAACACACAATGCAAACTCAGGACCTTTGCTACTCGCCTGCACACACTTAAATTCTGGTATCCAAGTGTTGTTAAACTTATTGTAGTATTTCTTAGCTGGTGGTTTCTTAGCACTGGGAGAAAGCGAACGTTTCAGCATTTTGACATTAATTGAAGAAGAAAAATATAAAAGCTGCCCTTTAATATTCATCTTAAACCATCGTGAACAATACAAGAACAATTAAAAGACAACAAATCAAAATACTTACTCAAGTGTTTCTGCCGAGATCATTTTTGGTCGGTCTCTCTATTTTATCTTCCTTCCACGACAGGTCGGCAGAGTTTCAATCAAAGACTCATGGTCATCATGGATTACCTTTGATCCTTTTATTACTTATAACACCTCAAACACAAGCCTGCATTTGGCCTTAAACTCTCCAAATTACAACAATAAGGTAATCAATTAGCCGCTTGTTGTGTACACACATTCTAGCTATTCTTTAACAATTGTAATCCGACTACTCAACCACGCATAATCGCACTGGTCGAACATTTCTGGTTCCCAGTAGACTGGTTCTGGCTGGTATATCTAATGTGTTGATAGAACGCGTAAAAATACCGGGTTTTTTTTACTAAAAAAAAAATTTTCCTTGAAATTTTCAAAAGCGGTAGATTTTGACTACTAAACGGTATGTGCGGTAGACGGCCTTTAAAACGGTATTTTTGGCCTACCGCCGGTAGAATCACATGTATGTGTACCACTCTTACCTGGTTAGCCATAAGAGAAAAATAATCATATGCATTGGTGTGTAATCCATCCTTGGGAGCAGGGTTTGTTGGCAGAAACTTAGTTAAGCCTTATTCTTGCCTACAGATTTCCCTATCCCACATTACTGCATAAGATGGATTCTACTAACATGCTGACTGGAAGGTGGAGAATCACCCTCCCACTTCATATACATCTTGCAGCTATATTCAAAATGACCAAAAATCATCTTGCTTAACTATGACACTTTCTGCTTAAAAACATATAGAATGTACTTCCCCCACGATACGTTACCTGGAATAGAAGAGTGAGCTCTCAAGACATCAGCTTCTATAGGAATCTTTTTTATGCTTATTTCTCTTGGCATAGCTACTTTAGCATCTGCAACATCTACAGCCACTCCTTTATCAGACTTCTTTCCCCGACATGCCTATAATATATATCAACAAAGTTTATTTGTGCTCAATCAAATGTTAACTCTTGAATTAAACTCCCATATGTCTAGAATATTTTTTAATTTGTTACCATCATTCAATATTTAATAATAACAATCACCTAGCTACTTCTGGAAATCATCCATATATGCAATAAGAGATACTGTGTACTTTTGATACAGCAAAAAGTACATACTGCAAACAAGCAATATATGATGTAATCATAATATCACAACTCAAGTAGGTATATATTATATGCATAGATTATTTGCCAAGGAATTTCATGCAATTATCCAGATTATTCAAATAAATGAGCCAACCAGAATTCAAGTGAGATAACTTCTGATATGACTTTGTGTAAATGATAGATAGATAGATAAATAGATAGATTGAAATATTCTGCTTAAGCAATTTAATTACTTCTACTTTATCACCAGGTGATAAATCGTTCCATTTCTTCTTACTCATTCTGATGATAAACAGGTATGATAGAAATTTGGTGTGAGATGATAATGAATTAATTAGTTTAAAATTCATCAATGTAATTGAATATGCCTTTGGCATACTAATCTACTCTCTATAACTGTGCTATTTTAGTAGTGTCATATCAAAAGTGAGTAGTCAAGCCAGCTTGTAAAGTCTTCTAGCCAGTGCAGGTCAATTGTTCATGTATGCATTTGATCGTCTCTAATTATGCAATCAAAGGATGACTAAAGGCAATTTGTGGACAAATATTTAGGCATATATGCAGATTATGCAAACAAACAATATGCAAATAACCGAAAGAATTTGTAGACCAAGATGAAGAAAAGAACATGTGCATGGAGATTTTATGCAAATAAGCAAATTATGCAAATATGTGATATGGATATGCAAATAAGTGGAGTCAAATAATATATAATAATATTCTAAAAAATGTATCCATAACTAACTCCCCAAAATATAAAAGTTCACTAACACTATCAACTCGCATTCTTGAAAGATTTAGAAGAGATGAAATTATAGTACTAAAACTAAATCTTATCCTTCTCAATCCTTGGTCCTTTTGAAGACCAGCAATCAGTTATTATAAGTTATTGCTTTGAATGGACCAAATCAGGCCTATAGACCAGCAATCAATTATTATAAGTTATTGCTTTGAGAATGAAAGAATTGTAACCAAAACCCTAATTCAGATTTTCTCAGACTGTGACCTTGACACCAAGATCAAAGGGGTGAGAGCATATGTCACAGAATTAATTGTCTAAGTTTCATAATGGATCATCCCAAGTATGAAAAAAGACTTTCAAGGGATTTACAAAATATAAGCAAATGATTTAACTTTTGCCAATAGCTTAGCACATCATAAAATGAATTGTCTTCACTTCTTAATGATTCAAGCCTTGTATGATGAGAATCTATAATGGGGTTTAGTAATTACAGTATATGCAAATGAAAACTTTATCCATAGCCTTAATAAACAGTTGAATGACACCGCCATCAGAAAAGTGACTGCTAAGTCTCACTTCTGACTAACGTGAGTTCTACAAATATTAATAAATCTTTTCAGAACAGTTGAGAGTCACTGAAAGCCATTCCCAAAATGACATGTCAGCTTTTCAACCTTTCCAACTGCCGATCTAAATCTACCCATCTATTGACCTTTCTATCTATTCATCCAAATCTATCTATCCCAAGACTAACATAAAGGGGGACTGGAAAATCCATACCTAGCTCACCATATATCACTCTTTCCATATTGTTATGTAAATGAGGTTACCAATACACTGTAAGATTATATGCTGGATCTGTTGAGTGGGTCAGAGAAGCCCATTCATGGTATTTTGTGAACCACACTGTTACTATAGGGATTTGTATGCTTCCGCTCCAGTGAAATTCAAGAACTTTCCCAGGTCTTTCCAGGGCCTCAAAGTAAATTTCCAGGGCCTCAAAAGTAAATTTCCAGGACCTCAAAATATAGACAGTAAGAGTACATATACAGAATGATGAGTGATACAAACCAAACAAGCTGAATTTACTGGAAATTGGCAACAGAGCAAGATTGTTGATAAACTGATCATGCCTATATTCGAGGAACCATATGACAAAAAATGGTCCAAAATAATTTCAGAGGGAGCAAAAATGATTTAAGGACTTTTCAAAGACTTCAAAACTAAAATGTCAATTTTCATGCATTTCAAAGTCCTGAATTTCAAAAGCCAAAATCCAGTACTTTTAAAGTTTTTAAGGAAGCAGATGGTCCCTGTATTATATTTTATTGTTAAAATAAGAAACAAGGATATCCTTTTACTGGCAACAGATGTCAGAGTCATGTGATTCATTTTGACATTTAAGCAAAACACTTGGACAAATGAGGTAAAATATCAATTTTCACTTTACATACAAAATGTGCACTATTAGGCTGTTTTGTACATCTCTTTACAAAATTTGCATACAAAAAATATATGTCAATGAAATTACATGCGTATACTCTCAGTACATTGAAAAATGCATTGGCACTAATTTTAACCCAGTATTCTATTTCATTTACCCATTTTGATAGTTTAAAATTTAAAATCATGGTTGACTTCTTCATTGACATTATCTTTGTCACTATCTATCATACAATTACAAATAAATGTATCAAAATAGAGGTGAAAAGTTGATATTTCTTTTGGTACTAATATTAGCAAAATATTAAATCTTAAATTAAAATAGGAAAGGTAAAATATATCAATTGCTTTCCAACAGAACACTGTTATAGAAATCTACAGGTGTTGACAACATACCTCCTAAAATTATAAAAATATGTTCATCAGTTTTATGCTCAGAAATTTGCATACTCTTTAATTATCTTGTATTACCCTGGAAGATAAATCTCCAAATCATCTTAAAGAAGCACGGGTAACCCCAATCTGCAAAAATTCTGATCCAATGGATAAGAGCCATCATAGACCAGTCTGTGTTTTACCATGCACCTGCAACACTTTTGAACGGCTTATGTAATCAGTTCTAATTACATTTTGATAATATTTTTCATAATTCTCTATCTGCTCTTAAAAAAGGGTACATATGTCAAACCAAATTACTGAAACTGGTTGAGGACTTGAGTGGCACCCTGGACAATGGATCCAATGTGGGTGCAATCCTAATGGACCTGTCCAAAGTCTTCAATACCGTATTTACCGCATATCTTGGGACAAGATAAAATAAATGATTTTTTTCCTGTCCCATAACTTATGGTTAAACTTTTTTCCAACTAGATCATATGTCCCAGAACTTAAGAACCGAAACAAATTGTGTTTAATTTGCTGCCCCCCCCCCCCCCCCAGCACTTCATGTTACAATAAGGTAGGTAAATTTAACGTTTATTTGATAATAAACTGAAAGAAACTAACCTTGTACTGTTCTTTTTTATTCCTCTTTTTTGTTCTTCATAAGCAATTTATGTATAAAAGACACAAACGTATCCACTATCACTAACTTATCCACTAACACGACATGGTCTGGTAATGTAGAGTACCGGTCGTGTGTATAGATTATGTCCGGTAACAACATTGACACATTATTTTATTGACGTGAATATAGATAAACAAATCATGTTTGGCTGTCCTAAGAAGTTTGAATACCGGTATATTATCAAACTGAAAATTGGATCCAGCAAAATCACAAACAATAGAAAGAGAGAGAGACCGAGAAATAACCGATTGCTTGAAGGCATCAGCAATTCACGCATGATCCGGTGTATGGTGCAAAATAACCAAGAGTGTATTATATCCAGGTTAACAATGTAATAATATTTCGCAAATAAAAATCATTATTAGTAAATACATTGACTGTGAGTGAAAATGACAACATTTTTGCTAGCATGGGTTACCCTTGTACAAAAAAAATATTCTTAAAGACAATTAATGCTGTGTATGATGTTGCACCCATGTATTTACCCTGCAAACATCAATTATAATGACAGGTGGCAAACAATAGATGCTTGGGTGGTGAATAAACACACCTGGTAGAGACTTCGGCTATCAAATACAAAGATTATTTTATTACAAAGCAAGCCGACCCCGGAAGCCGACTTTGGATTCTTTCAAGTATGCAGATTTTTTATATACAGAGTAGGCCGACCTAGGGAAGCCGACTCTGGTTTCTTTTTACCGGTATTCACAGCAATTTCGAAAATAAATTGAAACAATGGAACAGTTTGAATGGAAAACTTATCACACATTGTTACAATAAAAGTGACTCCTCACATTCATTGTTACCGTACTATTTTAGCATATATAAAGGGGAATACAAATAAAACAAAATAAACCACATTATACATCTCAGCCGTGATGGATAAGTTTGTAGTAAGCAAGCAGACCCTGGAAGCCGACTTTGGATTCTTTTAAGTGTGCAGATTTTTTATATACAAAGTCGGTCGAGCAAGGGAAGCCGGCTTTGATTTCTTTTTAGCAGTATTCACTGAACCGGCGTCAATTGTGCGGCATGATCACAGGAAGTTCAAATAAATTCTGTCAGCTTAATATAGGACTCTACTTGGCACTGAACAATGAACAAGTATCAACTTTGCGGCTCGATCAAAGGGTTACGAAAACAAAGTGAGCTCGATCAAAGGGTTGGGAAAACAAAGTGAGGCTGCCTTTACAAGCTAAAGGGTTTGCACTGGCAGATAACTGAGGAAATATTACTTGGGAATTAGATCTGGCTTATGAAAAAGGCAAATATAAATCAACTCAAAACTTTTACTGCATCAAACAGTGTTTATACAGTAAAACAAATTATAATACAAGTACAGGTTGCTCCGACTTGCACGTATTTTGTACGTAGTGCAAACATCTAGTCTCCTATATTGCCCATATATTTATCAAAATTTGTTCTTCAAAAGTTTGCAGTTAAGAAGAAAAGTGTAAACAAACAACACTGACAGCGGTTTTTATTTTATTTATGTAATAAAATATAAGTTTGAGTGCATTTTTTTACCAGCTAAGCTATCGATATTATGATTCAAAAGGTGTCCCACAACTTACGACTCGAAAAAAACGATCTGTCCCAGAACATACAGTGCACAAAAAAATTACTTTAAAAATAAATTTATGGTGTCCCAAGATATACGGTGTCCCAAGATATACGGTAAATACGGTAGTCTTCCACATGGCTTTATCACTGAAAAGATGCACGCTTATAACATTGATCAAAACTCTATCAAACTAACTGAAAACTATTGTCTAACAAAATATGTGTTTAACTGGGATCCACACCTAGTAACTGGGATAAAACCTCCAAAGAAGTACCAGAAGGCTCAATATTGGAACCTGTCATTTTTTTCCCACTAAACAAACAACACTGACTAATTACCCTGATGACAACATTATCTCTTAATCCAAAAAGATGCAAATAATCTCAAATCTGTTTTACAGAATGACAGCAAAGTACTAACTTACTGGTTTGCAGCCAATGGTATGCAAGATAATCCCCTGATTCCATGCCATTGCCCTTGACCAAATTGCTGAAAATGCTTTCAATTTCACCACAGAAGACCATAAAATACCCTTTGAGGACTGTGTGAACATTTTTGGAGTAGATATTGACTCTTAACTAAATTTAAGAAACCACATACCTAAGATCTGTCAGAAAGTGGCAAGACAATTAAACATCTTGCAATGTCTCAACCACTATTTGTCCACTAACATTAAGTTAATGATCAAGAAATGCTTTATTAGGTCAAACTTTAATTATTGCCCTCTTATTTTGCATTCTGTAGCAAACAAAATTCTGACAAATTGGAAAACATACAGTATACTGGTAATGCACTAAAATTGGTGTTTGATGACTTTATTAGCTCATATGACTCTGTTTAAAAAAGCAGATCTAAGTTTTTTTTCTTCATATTAGAAGAATAAGATACATGGCAACTGAAGTATATGAGATACTTTACAAAAAAAACACCTAATTATTTGAATAATCAGGTCACATTCAAAAACTGCAGCAGTACTATAATTTCAGACACTAAAATTTGTCCACAATACCAAGAGTAAAGACCACATATGGTATGGTAAACTTTCTTTTAAATTTGACACCCACAGAGTCTGGAACACCCTGCCCAATAAACTGAAAACAATCGTTGATTTGGACATGGTCAGGGCCTCAATGTAAATGTGCTTTTTTTTGTTTTATTTAGGGGTCAGTGGCATATCATCTTTAAGGTTACCAATTTTTACTGAATTTCTTTAGTTTGAATCCTGCTCCCTGACTGCTTATTTTGCTGAAGTTTTTAGTTAGGTTTTAGTTTAAATTTCAACTTTTGCACTCTTATATCCTGATACCTTAAAAAAATATGGCGTTTGTAGATGCCTTTTAATAATAAATTTGTCATGTCTTATCAAATGGCGTTTGTAGATGCCTTTTAATAATAAATTTGTCATGTCTTATCAAATGGCGTTTGTAGATGCCTTTTAATAATAAATTTGTCATGTCTTATCAAATGGCGTTTGTAGATGCCTTTTAATAATAAATTTGTCATGTCTTATCAAATGGCGTTTGTAGATGCCTTTTAATAATAAATTTGTCATGTCTTATCAAATGGCGTTTGTAGATGCCTTTTAATAATAAATTTGTCATGTCTTATCAAATGGCGTTTGTAGATGCCTTTTAATAATAAATTTGTCATGTCTAATCAAATGGCGTTTGTAGATGCCTTTTAATAATAAATTTGTCATGTCTTATCAAATGGCGTTTGTAGATGCCTTTTAATAATAAATTTGTCATGTCTTATCAAATGGCGTTTGTAGATGCCTTTTAATAATAAATTTGTCATGTCTTATCAAATGGCGTTTGTAGATGCCTTTTAATAATAAATTTGTCATGTCTTATCAAATGGCGTTGGTAGATGCCTTTTAATAATAAATTTGTCATGTCTTATCAAATGGCGTTTGTAGATGCCTTTTAATAATAAATTTGTCATGTCTTATCAAATGGCGTTTGTAGATGCCTTTTAATAATAAATTTGTCATGTCTTATCAAATGGCGTTTGTAGATGCCTTTTAATAATAAATTTGTCATGTCTTATCAAATGGCGTTTGTAGATGCCTTTTAATAATAAATTTGTCATGTCTTATCAAATGGCGTTGGTAGATGCCTTTTAATAATAAATTTGTCATGTCTTATCAAATGGCGTTTGTAGATGCCTTTTAATAATAAATTTGTCATGTCTTATCAAATGGCGTTTGTAGATGCCTTTTAATAATAAATTTGTCATGTCTTATCAAATGGCGTTTGTAGATGCCTTTTAATAATAAATTTGTCATGTCTTATCAAATGGCGTTTGTAGATGCCTTTTAATAATAAATTTGTCATGTCTTATCAAATGGCGTTGGTAGATGCCTTTTAATAATAAATTTGTCATGTCTTATCAAATGGCGTTTGTAGATGCCTTTTAATAATAAATTTGTCATGTCTTATCAAATGGCGTTTGTAGATGCCTTTTAATAATAAATTTGTCATGTCTTATCAAATGGCGTTTGTAGATGCCTTTTAATAATAAATTTGTCATGTCTTATCAAATGGCATTTGTAGATGCCTTTTAATAATAAATTTGTCATGTCTTATCAAATGGCGTTTGTAGATGCCTTTTAATAATAAATTTGTCATGTCTTATCAAATGGCGTTTGTAGATGCCTTTTAATAATAAATTTGTCATGTCTTATCAAATGGCGTTTGTAGATGCCTTTTAATAATAAATTTGTCATGTCTTATCAAATGGCGTTTGTAGATGCCTTTTAATAATAAATTTGTCATGTCTTATCAAAATTTCCTTCTTACATATATATACATGTTTTACAGTATAAATGTAAAAAAAATGTATATCTGCCTGCTGTATGTTGCTGTTTTGTCTTTCAAGCTGCTGTTACTGTTTCTTATCTATATTGCTTTATTGTAAATGTATACTATCTGCGTACCTAGCTTGTCTAGAGCTAGTGTTTTTAACTGGTCTAGAACAAGTGTGTTTATGTTATCCAAATTATATACCTGGTACTGACATTTAAAAAAATATCGTGTATCTTTCCTGCATCTTGTACAGGCACCTTCAGCCTGTGACTGTGGTAAGCACAGCTAGGCTTCTAGCCTGAGGGCAAATTCACATCTGCTGTGCCTTTGATCTAACTGTTTAACTGACCATTAAAAACCTCATTTGCATATCAAATGGGAATAGGTGATATTTGGCAGCTCTCTTGAGATTTAAACCCCATGTTAAATGCAGTCATTAATCTATCTATCTTCTATTATTTCATGATCTGCTCTGCTTTACTCTGGGAATCAAAAATATAAAGTTTCTAAATTTGTTTTATTATAAGAAAGATTTTTATAGGTTGATTTTGGAAACAAAAATTATAAAAATGGTTTTAATCTGTTCCATATCAATAGGACTTGTTACAGATTCAGGATATAACAGAATTAATAATAATAATAACAATAATAATAATAATAATGATTTTATTTATTGAGGGTGACACAATTAGTTTTGTGGCCCTCTATTATTTATATGAATACTCACAGATTCATTAAACACAACTCTCTCTAGCTCTCGTGTATTTTCTGTGGTTAATGTGAAAGCATATTTCCTAGTAAAATACAATGTATTGCTGTTTTTTTTATATTCAAATGGTAATAAGCAAAAACAAAAAAAAAAAAACCATACTCATTACATTTGCAAGTGACCTCAATATGTTAAGAAGTATATATAAGACCGTGCTAAAACTGCATTATTTACACATTATTTATACAATATATGGGGATACAAGTTCCTACTAAGCAGGGTGTTTCATTTTTCATCCAATTGATTAGTTAATAGTGAAATTAATTTATTGTTGAACTTTCTTTCTTTGGAATGCTGTTCCAAATGAGTGAACCTGGGTAGTAAAAACTTTTTTGGAATAGCTCTTTCTACAGTTTTGGAACAAGAAAACAGTTTTGAAGAAAAAGACTTTAAATTAGTCGTGTTGTCTTGCTCTCCGTTACCAATATGATTTGGCTGCTGCAAAGCCGCTAGTAAAATCCACTGCCACAAGTATTAGCCAGCATCAACTTTCACTTACGCTAATTTCCAGCATGGACTGCTATCTTGCTGAATACACATGCTGCAGTCGTGCTCTACTGACTTTTAAAAATCACAATAAATCTGCTTTCCAGCATGAATTGCCGTCATACTGAATTTGCAAGCTGCAGTCATGTTGAACTGACTTTTAAAATTTCACAATAATGCAGTGTCCCAGCATGTACTGTATCATGCTGAATGTACAAACTGCAATCATGCTAAATTTATGCAAGTATGCATGAATACATGAAACAGAAAATTTAAAAAATACTGCTTAAAAACTATCATTTAAATCTGGAAGAAACAATATTTTTGCAACATGCTGCAGTTAAGCTGTTTTCACTTTCATGTAAAATTTTAAAGATGCTGCAAATTGAAAAATATGTTTCAAATAATAGTTGTTCATTTGGGATGATATAGTTCACCATAAATTACTAGCCAATATATAAAAAAAAAGAATCGTGTTTGTAAACAACCTATATCCCAACTTCAGAATTATGAAATTCTAATCTTACAAATTCTGTACCCCTACATTCCTGAGATATCCTGGTGCAATAGTCTGCAGTTTCTTTATAAGTCAGTGGTGAAAGTTGATTGACTCAAAAGTTACCATATATAAAGTAAAATTGACTGCAACACATACTATTTCAATTTTTAAAAAATAAGGTATGTAATGAATCTACTAAATTTTGTTTATTTAATTACTTAAAATGTAAGTAGTAACTTTTGAGCCAATCAGCTTTCGCTGACAACCTATGTGTGCCACAAAAGAGCTATTCAGTCAAGTTGTGAATTTTGTATTCAAGTAATTACAAGTAAGCAGACTTTTGCAAACACACATGCAGTTCTTCCACGGAAGTACATTCCTGTATTTCACCTAAAAGTGTACTATTTTAACAGATTGGGGTTGGGGTGAGGGCACAACCTAACCATCTGACAACATACACTCTGTGGCCTCCCCCCCCCCACGAATTGCAACTGAAGTGAAGAAAAAAAGAGTTTAAAATCATATGGAAAAAAATGTAACGATTTTCCTTCATACTGGAGAAAACAGCTGTGATAAATTCCTTATACTGATGATCTTAGCTTTCTGTGGATCAGACTGGATTTCTTGAATCTTTCCTTAGTAATTCATTGGATATGATCCAAATTATACATCCACTAAGTCTCCTTTATTAGCTTTATGTACAACTATTTTGCAAATAAAAGCAGTGTATTTCATTTTAAAAAAAAACAAAATGTAACAGCTAATGAAATATATTTTGTATACGAAGTGCTATTATAAAAGAATTTGAACAGCATATCAGTACATCATGGAATTCTATTGAGAAGTTTCATTTTAACAAACTTTTAAATGTTATGTTAGAAACTAATGTAAACTACTAATAAACTGCACAACTGTATGACAAAATATTTATCTTGGATAAATACTGTTTCAAGCAATTATGACAAAAACAGTTTCAAACAATTATAAATTTGTATTCATTCCTTCCACTTTGTTTCCTTTGATATATTCATTGATTTTAGAGGTTTCCAGTGAAAATGAATGATTAACAGCAAGTGAAGCTTAAGTATGTTTAATGAGTTCTTTACAAAATGTGTATATGTAAAACAAGACCGGGTAAAGCTATACCTAGTCAAACTTTGAAAACAGTGGCACCGGAAGTGCATGTAGTCTCTGCCATTATCTACCACTGTTTTGCACATGCTTCATTGTGTAGAGAAAAGAAAGACAAAAAATGTTTGTAACTTTCAGCAAAGATTATTTTCTTAGTCATAGGACTTATTCACCATTAAATATCTTGATCTGCTACTGTTCTTGAAAGCTATGCTTATTTGTGCAGTATTGATGTCCAGCATGGTTACAGCATCATGGTGTTTGAGTAGGACACTTGTGTTGCCAATATAGTTTGATTAGCCCTAAATGTTGGGAAGCTATTTTGTAATTGCACCATTACTAATGTCTCCCTCTCTCTCTCTCTCTCTCTCTCTCTCTAAATCTATATATATATATATATATCTCTAGCTGTTACCCATTTTTAAAAAAAGTCTTTAATATTCAAGATTCATTATTTCATTACTTTAGGCCACCAGCAAATAATACAGTATTATATATATTTAAGGGTCAGTATTGGAGTGCAATATATGTCTTGTCATATAAATATCAGACATTAGGTACAGTTTCTTGTCAGCCTAGAAAAAATTTTAAACAATGCAACACTGAATTAAAAAATTAAATAAAATGAACTTTAATCTTAAGCATCATGCAGCTTGTGTTTTTTATATTGATTCACATATTAGTGGACTTAAATTACATTCTGACAGGTACTGTGACTAACACTGCCAGAATATTTGTCACAAATGGTTTTCTTGTAAACTTTCTGGCTATTATATATCAGTAGCCAGAATGTTTACCACAACATTCTGGCTAACATTCTGGCAATGTTAGCCGGGATTCTCATTTGCATACAAAAAAGTAATTCACCACAAAAAAGCTGCAAACTTGCAGCTTATAAACCAGAAGAGTTAGCCATAAGACCCACATTTACATGAAATAACTTATTATATATCCTCTATTTGCTGATAAGAATATTATGGTCTACAAGGTCAAATACTTACCTAAGATCGACAAGTATTGCCCCCCATTAATTTTCCCTGGTCAAGGCTGTAATATATTTGTCCACCATGGAGACTGAAACTGTCTCACAGGAGTGATTTTACCCAGATTTGTTTTAGTGAAGCAAGTTGTGGTTTGATAAGTATATCATAATATTATTAGGAAAATGTTTTTTGAAAAGTTTGGATAGAGTGGGTTAGCTAGATGTAGATCTGTAATTATTGACATCTTCTCTGTTTCCTGATTTTTTAATGAGAGTAGGGAGCCATGGTAGTTCAGTTGGTAGAATGTAGGACTTGTAATCTATGTTTGTGGGTTTGATACCCATGCAGGCCTCACAGGCTTTATCAGAAATATATTTAATATTCGGGTGCCAAGTGGCATTACTGGCCATGATAATGCCCAAATGTTTGTGCTGGGTAACCTCTTGTAGGTTTGTTCCGGCCAATTGTAATATAGGATGCTGGTTACGGTTCCGTTTTCATGACCTTAACATTGATTCAGTCTTATCTGGATTAAATGTAACTAGCCAACGTCTGGACCATATTGATGTATCTTTTCAGTATCTGAATTTAAGATTTCATTGGCTAAGATCTGATTATCAATTATTATATATAATGCTGTATGACCAGCAGAGTCTAATCGATGTTTCTATATTCTTTATAATATCATTCATAAAAATTACAAATAATAAGTGTCCCAAAATGGACCCCTGGGGGACTCCAGTGTTGATGCATCGAACATCTGAGGATTCTGAACTTAAAATAATTCATTTTCTTGACAATAAGTAACTTTCAAGCTATGATAAAAAAAATTTTGAACACCAATACTTTTTAGTTTTAACAGCAACCTTTTATGCCAAGCTGCATCAAAGGTCTTGATAAAATCAAAGAAAACAGTCCTAACCTCCTTGCCATGCATGGTCTAGCGCAAAACAAATTTTACTGTAAATGTATGTTAACAGATGTGTTGTGAAATCACCTGGTGAAAAACCTGATTGATTACACTGGTATGCAACATATCTGATGTTTCAACCTACATAACTGTTTTTTTTTTATCAATTCACGTGTGCTGAATCCAAAAATGAAATCCAGTTTTTCTCAATATGTACAGTTTTCTGTAAATACCTATCACCCATTTTGTATGGGTGGCATACAGACATACATGCAATTATGCAATATATGTGTACTTTATATACATAGAATGGTTTATTCATTACATGTACTGTATATGCAGATACCATATATATGTATATGGATATATTGAAATATTTATCTCTGTAACTGACAAGGCTGTTTACGTAATAATTGCAATTTCCGCCTAAGATAATTCAATTTTTAGATTGCCTGTGGCGTTTTACAGGTGGTACCTTTGGGCATATACATATGCCCTTGGTGGTCAAAGAGTGAAATATATGTGAGTATTGCTGAACATTTTCTCAAAAGCCACAAGGGTGGTTTTGTCAGCAACACTCCCATATATATATATATATATATATATATATATATATATATATATATATATATATATATATATATATATATATATTAATACTTGTCTTTTTCAGACTTGTTCAACATGGCAACAAGAGGTTGTATAAATAACCCTGACATATTCTGCTATATTTGTGGTAGTTTTGTGGTGCAGAAACAAAGACAGAAGATGACAAAATTTGCCAAGAAAATGTATCATGCATATTTTGGAATGAAGCTTTGAGATAAAGTTTGTCGAACTTGTGTTGAGACTTTGAGAAACTGGAGTAAAGGTAGAAAGAATTCATGGAACTTTGTAATACCCATGATATAGCAAAAAACCTACTTGCTCCTGGAACATCATTTTCTTGGTACTTCTTTACAATGGAACAAATATGCTTCTGTGCCCATTGCTTATTCAGTTCATATGAAGGAAACATACGAGAATCTGGACCTTCTTCTGGAAAAGGTTGGATACAGTGAACATCAGTGGGTTGTGTACTGAGATTTGAAGATTTAATGCATGCTTTTTGTTCAGCGGTCTGGGTACACAAAAATGCCTTGCTTCTGATGTGAATGGGACAATAGAGCGAGAAATCAACACATGAAAAAGAAGGTATGGCCACCCAGAAACACATTTACACCTGGTTAAAAAAACATCATCCACGAAAAGCTGATTGAGCGTAATAAGGTTTTGTTACCACCACTCCAAATAAAACTGGGCTTGATGAAGCAATTTTGTCAAAGCATTAGATAAGGAGGGAAACTGCTTCAAATACCTTTTAAGTAAATTTCCAACACTCAGCTATGAAAAAGTAAAAGAAGGCATCTTTGTTGGGCCGCAAATCAGAAAGTTGACACAGGATGAGCAGTTTGATGGAACGACGAACAGAGCAGAGAAAGAATCTTGGACTGCATTCAAGAGTATAATTCAGAACTTTCTGGGCAATCACAAAGATCCTAACTACAAGGACATGGGCAATAAAATGCTCAGCAAATTTGAAAAGCTAGGCTGCAACATGAGTCTAAAAGTTTACTTCCTTCACTCGCAGTTGGACTATTTTCCTGAAAACTTAGGTAGTGTGAGTGAGGAACAAGGAGAAAGGTTCCACCAGGACATAAAGACTATGGAAAAAAGATACCAAGGAAGGTGGGATATCAACATGATGGCAGACTACTGCTGGTCCCTGAAACGGGAAAGCGCAGGAGAAATGCAGCCCAACAAGCTGGCAAAGAAACAATGATTTTGTCCTACTGATCAAATCCTGATTGATCAATTATGTATCAATCAGGTATCAAAGATTAATTTACTTTTAATTTTATTGTCTTTGTATTTCATAACAAAAAACATTTCTGGACAATCGTAATCAAAATCTTATAATTTTGTACTCTTGGAAAGGAAATTTAGTTGTTTAATACATACTATGATTATATATCTGACTTATTTTTTGTGAAAAAATCTGATGTGATACGTGAAAATGGTTGCGAAATTTGAAATCAGCATGGCAAAATTTGTATTAGGTCACTTACTAAAAAGAAAACATCTCGTTCTTTGTTTTGAAATGCATACTTGTGTTATGTGATATTATATCATGTTGCACAATGTAATTATTTAGATATTTATATACACACTTCTCAAAAACTTTAGATAAAGTACAAAGTAAAGATATATGACGATAGTTTGACACAGCAGTTTTGGAATCTTTCTTTTGCTAATTTCCAGTGATCTGGAAACACTGAAGTTTGTAAGGAGATATTCAATATGCAGCACAGTGGATACTTAATTGATTGTGCATTTTTTTTCTTCAGCAATTTAGGATGCAATAAGTCAGGGCCGCATGGTTTTGATGATGGATTTAGACTAAAACATTATAAACATCATCCTTGGTTACGGTATCAAGAGCAGGATAAATCTAATAGGACTAGTTCAGGAATCTGAGGTAAACTTTCAGATTTAATAGTCAACTGTTCACAAAAGAAATCAGTGAAAGCTTTTGCCTTTTCTTCGTCCTCACTTACAACTATATCATTTACAATCAAAGATTAGCAAGATTTCTTTTTTGACCTTCCTTGAATTTCTCTAATTAGTTTCCACCAGTCTTTTGGGTTACCATGTGAAGACCTGATTCGTTCCATCAGCGGGTAGTAATGATTACATTTTGACTTCCTAATCTCAGTAATAACCAAGTTTCTCTTTTGCCTGTAAAAAAAAAAACATTGCCTGGGATTTTGAGTACATTTTGGTTGATCATACAATCGTTTTCTTTGCCTTAATAGTTTCCCAATTTCAGTATGCATCCAAGGTGGATCTTGTGTGGTATACATTTCCTTACTGCATCCTGTATTATACATGTATCTATAAAATTCTCAACACTGACAATGACATCAATTTCATTAATTACACTGTTCCAAGAGAAAGACACAAGTATTGAATTCAAAAGAGTATAATTCCCTTGGTCGTATAACCAGATTTCTTTTTTATAGCAAGCGAATTTAGGGACGATAAATTTAAAAGTAGCATATAGAAGACAGTGATACCGTACACAGGGGTGTCAAAAGTACGGCCCACCAGACTCATTAGTCTGGCCCGCAGACCAGATCTCTTCCTAGTGTCAAATTTGTATGCTTATCTCCCTGTCTGGTAAGTGCATAAAGCGGATTTGTCTCTTTGAAGTTTAAACTCTTGTCGGCATTCTTTGATACACTCAGACAAGGTCTATTATGTCAGTGTTGCTGGCCTGTGTCGATATGGTCTCTTTCAAACTGTGTCAGCTTCTTTTTAAGTTCTTTTAACAGCGCAGCTTATGTAAAACAATGTAGCTGGCTTCAGTCCGTTCAGAGCTAACAGAAAATATCATATCACAGATGCTGTAAAGACATCAGTTTCAGAACTTTATGGACTACAAATGGTTCTCAGGCCAGAAAATATCTTATAATGGAAAAGGTACTGTTTGGACAGGGGGAGTGGTGTCAATACTTCAGGCATCTTATAGCGAAAATTAATTAACGTGCATTAAACAGGGTTGACCTGTATATCTGAAGCTTTGATAAGAGTTTTTTTACAGTTACAAAATATATTTTTGAATGCAGTACATGAAATAAGAACCCCTAATTATGTTTTCAAAGAAGAGAAAAATAGACAAAGAATGTCATGTGGTTCAAGAAAAGTGGAGAAATTCATATTTCTTTTTTGTGGAAATCAATGGAAAGCCACCCTGTTTGAGTTGTGCACAACCTGTAGCTGTTGCCAAAGAGTACAATGTTTGGAATCACTATGATACTAACCATGCAGTGAAGTACGATAAATATAATGGGAAGTTATGTGAGGATCAAGTTGCTGAATTAGAGCCGTCGTTGAAAAAGCAGCAGCCAGTATTTAGAAATGCTCATCAAGTAAGTGATGATGCAGTGAAGGCAAGTCACATAATTGCTCACCAAGTAGCTTTGTCATCAAATCCTTTTTCAGAAGGGGACTTTTTAAAGAAATGCATGTTAATGACTGCAGAAGTAATATGTCCAGATAAATGGAAGGCTTTTGCAAATATAAGCCTCTCAAGAAATAAAGTTGCAGAGAGATTCAGCGAGTTATCAGAGAATCTTAACAGTCAACACAAGGACAAAGTCGAATCCTTTATTGCATTTTCCATTGCAATTGATGAAAGTTCGAATGTACCTGATGTGGCACAACTTGCAATTTTCATTCATGGTGTTGATAAATATATGCAAATAACAGAAGAGTTTGTGGAAGTGGTTACAATGAAAGACACAACAACAGCTGATGATATCTTCAACAGTTTGGTGGGAACTATGGAAAAATTAGGTGTAGACTGGGCACAAGCTGTGAGTCTGGCTACAAACGGAGCACCGCAAATGGTGGGTAGAAAAGCTGGAGCTGCTACAAAGTTAAAGGAAACATTGGTAGCTGTGAATCCAAACCATCAGTTTCGTAATTTTCATTGCCTTTTACACCAAGACGCGCTGTGTAGTAAAACACTGAAGATAGGTAATGTTATGGATGTGGTTAGACTAACAGTTAATTTTATACAATCACGAGGCCTAAACCACAGGCAGTTTAACTGCCTTCTTGTGGAAAGTGATCTCCTCCATGGGCTACCATATCACACTGAAAGGCGCTGTCTAAGTCAGGGAGCTGTACTGAAACGCTTCTATGAATCGTATAGTGAAATACAGTTGTTTATGGATCAGAAAGGGAAGGTTATGCCTGAATTGCAGAATAATGAATGGCTTCAAGATCTTGCTTGTATGGTGGATTTTACAGAACATCTGAACTGTCTTAACAAAAAGATGCAAGGGCGCAACAATTTGGTAACAGAACTTATGACTACATTCGTGCCTTTGAGATGAAGCTTCAGCTTTGAAAAAAGAAATTTTCAGAGAGTAATCTGGCACACTTTCCGACCTTAAAATCACAATATGAAATGGCAGAGTCTCATTGTGATGCCCTTAGAGAAACATGCAGCAGAAAAATTTGTAACTTAAGAAATGAATTCCAAGAAAGGTTTTCTGACTTTAAAAACCTTGAAAAAGAATCCTATTTTTCGGAACAGATTTTCTGTCAGTGTTCACGAGGTCTCTGATGAGCTTCAGATGGAAATAATGAGCTGTAGTGTGACTCTGCATTGATGGAAAAGTTTTCTAATGTCGATGTTGGCACATTTTATCAATATGTAGGTCCAAATTATCTCCAAATAAAGTCGTTTGCTTAGAAAATTATGTCCATGTTTGGGACAATGTATGTCTGTGAACAGCTCTTTTCTATAATGAACACGAACAAGTCAAGACTTCGTTCTCAACTTTGTGATACACACTTGAACTCAATACTCATGATTGCCACGGCCCAATCACTTGTTCCAAACTTTGATACACTGGCCCAGAGTAAAAGGTGCTAGGTATCAGCAAGCAGTAGTAGCAGTAAATAAAGTTAGTTCAATACCAGTATACATCTTAGCCATTACCATTTTATTTTCATTGTAAAATCCTAGCAGTTGTAGAAGTGATTTACTGCTATTTTTATGTCGCTTCCTTATATCTAGCAAATAACTTATACTATGTAATAATGCTTGTGTACCATTTAGATTTTAGAATACATAGTTCATGATATGTATGGCCTGAGTGAAGTACATTTATATCAAATCTGGCCCGCCATAGCAAATGAATTTGACACCCCTGCCGTACACCTTCCGTGTGAAATGGATCCAAAACATCAACAGAGTGCACGAAATTAGGGTTTGACAGCAAAATAAGGTCAATCAGGGTCTCAAAATACTCTGTAAAATTAGTTGGATTGGTTATTAACTGAAGATTACTTGACTGACACAAAAGTGAAATTTCGTTATTTGGAAGAAGACAATTTTCATTAAAATCTCCCATTAAAATGAAATAGTCAGGATTAGTGGATTGGGCTCTCTCTCTCTATACTTAATTTGAGACGCTTTCAAACAGCTATGTCGCAAATGGGCGGTCTGTATATTCCTGCGACTAACAATTTCTTCCCTTTAATGTCTATTTCTATCCAGATACATTCAAGGTAAGGAAGGTCCAAGTCAGACCTTAGAATTGCCAGAATATATATTTTTTTTAATAAATAGCCATGCCACCCCCAAGTGTAGCCCTGTCCTTCCTAAATGGTTCAGAGTAGTTCAAAATAGCTATTTCATAATTTAGAATACTCTATTCAAGCCATGTCTCAGTGAACATCAGATTCCTTCACATTTACCTGTATCACATCAATTTTAGGTCTAAGACTCTGTACATTAAGGTGCATAATATTAAGATGATTTCTCCAGGCTTCTGGACCCAAGATAGGTTCTATCCCTGATAACAACAGAAGGACTCTTAACCAATAGATAATACAAAACTCGAAAACCATATTGCTAGTAAAGAAAGATATAAAGCATAATGATGTAAATATGTGTTATTGTGCACCAAACTGTACAAAGAAAATAAATTGTAGGTAACAGTTGGAATTACATTGTACTGATCACATAATATATTTCTAAAATATATCAAATAATTAAGTCGATTACTGCCATATACATACAAGAGCACCATTATTCGATTATCAGATCAAGGCAGCCACATAATTTTGCAAGTAGGACACAGTGGAACAAACCTAAGGCCAAACTATATGCTGCGTAACTGAGATTGACATTAAGTTATGGTTTAAAGGGGAAAAAAAGCGTATTGGTTGTGGCTGTTCACTGCGACTGCACATGCAGACTTCACGGGTGAATGCAAGTACATACAAACATGTCTGTATAAACACATCTATAAATCACAACCAGCTTGTTGGAAGTATACTTGGACTTGGATATGAATATGAACTTAACTAATTTTGCTTCAAACATGTATAACATAGTGAAATAGTTTCCTTGACAAACATTCAAGACACAGAGAGCAAAAAGATTAGAAGCAATAAAAAAACACAGAATTGGTGAAGCCCCCTTGGTCGATATTTTCTTGTGAGATACAAATTATTATATCTGATTTTACAATCCAGGAGTATAACAGACATGTTCAATCGAACAGGTAAGTGAATTATGTAACAAACATATTGATACTTTTTAAATCTCTGTCTATTATCAAGTCTGGATGTGTTTACAACACTTAGATAACACATAGAGAATACTTAGATAACACAGAGAATACTTAGATAACACATAGAGAATACTTAGAATAGCATGACTGAGGATTGTTCTTCATCAAATGAAGCGGCAGGGGATTTGTGAGAATCTGGTGGTTGTGTTACAGTTAGTAAGGGTGTTGCTGTAGGTTGCGTGCTAATACTAAGTTTAAGGTTAAAGTTGTCCACCAATGCCAGCATTGATGTCAAAGTTGTGATTCAGACGACCAATTCATCTTTCATTTTTATGAAGATCACCCTGTCCAACACCCAAGTATCTTTGATTTTCCCATCTTTTTTTTCAGAATTCTTGCTTGTTGGTTATCTAACTTCTTATTTGTGTTAAGTCCTCATTTAAGTACATTTTAAAGGGCAGTTTGACGGATTTAATTTAGATGGTGCTTTCATCATTTCCAGATACTTATGATAGTTCATAAACTTAACCAAGATTGGTCTTTTTTCTGACTGGATGGCTCTAATTTGTGACTTGTGTTAATGTCATCAATTTTCAGGTTTACACTAATATCCTTTTGCAAGTTTAATCACAAGTAAGTCTGTATTTTCTCTTTCAATTTCTCTTTTCTTTTTGCTATCATTTGCCTTTTTTCTTCAGAATCTTCACTGTCCTTGTGTACCTCAATTTCAGGGTCAGGTTTGGGATATACATCAATGCTCTGCCATCATGAGTACTGATGTAGGGCACCTGACTGGGTCTTGAGCAACTTGATTTTTTCACCCTTCTTTAGCCACCGATGTTCTCAGATTTTGAATTCTGCTGGAGAATTCTTCATGTTTTTATCCACAACAATCCAACCCACAGCTTTAGCAATAGATGTAGTAATTTCTGGTGTTTGAAGGACTGTTAACAATTTATCAACAAAATTACTTCACTGTCACTTAATTTATGTCTGTTTCTTCCACATTTCTACATACTTAATGATCAACAGTCTCCATATATAGTAAATAACAACTTTTGCAAAAATGTATAACAATGAAAGGAGTAATAACTAGCTTCAAATACAGAAAAAAAAATCAAATGTTCAATGAAGATTCTTTTTGTAGAATCTGTCATTGAGAATACATCCACATTCCTTGTTTGTTGAACAAATTTCCACTATGAATAAAGATAATTTATTGTGATTCTGTGTTCATCAAGTTTTTCTACACTTTCTCCTTGCATAACTCGCTGTTTCAGCGACAGCTTAATTCAAATCCAGTTATTGAAGGATTGGGCAGTCCACACTTGATACACCATGCATTCACATATTCTGAAATAAAGATACATTTAGTAAGAAATGAAGTTGATTCATTTAATTAAGAAAGTAAGAGTATTAATTTTTAATTCATTTCATTTCAATTTCACAGGGTATACAGTATCAAAATTGAGAAAGATATAGTCCTTTTTCTGTACATCAATTCTGATAAATGTTTAAAAAAAATTGTGGTGGAGGAGGCTGGTGTTTTTACAGCACAGCAACACTTTTACGGTTAGATTGTGTCAAAAGAATGGAAAGGGACTTGAACAAGGACATTATCACTGCAAACCAATTGGGGTTGATCCGGTGATGTGATTCAAACCCTCAAACTTTTAATCAGGAGTCCAACACCTTAACCATGGAGCCACCATGGTTCACAAAAAGGCAAATAATTAATCATATAAATCAATTTATCACTTTGAATATTATTGATACATGCAGTGAAAATAGATATTATTATAATATCAGTTTCATTTATTAAGTATATTGCTCCCAAATATAATTCTGAACATATATAATATATACCGGGTATTTATAACAAAAACAAAACAATTTATTGAAACTAGAACTAGAAAAAGAAATTTAGATAACTGTGGATGTTCATCAATTACATATCTTACCTTTACCTGCTTATATGCTTGTTCTGTCTGAGGGAGACCTTGCATCTCCTTTTGATTTTAACAATCCAAGTTTGTCCTCAGGGAAAGGGCCATTTTCTTGTCTGTAAAGATCAAAGGCATAAGCTTTCTCATGAGGGCATGCCCTGGCCAGCTGACTTTCTTGGCATGAATCAGGGTGCAATAATGCCTCCTTCTGATGACACACAACATTTTAAAGGGACAAAGGAAAATTGAAGTACATAATGCACTAGAAGTGCCAACAAAAAAAAAAAAATGAAAAAAAATAATTAGATAATCTTATTTGCTTTGACAGTTTTGCCACCTAAACTATCTCATATATTCCTTGGACATTTACATGTTGCAATACATGTTTTATCATGTGATCAAGTAACTCGTGAAAACATCAACATGTTTGAATATCTGATTAACCTGAAATGAACTGTACCATGGAATTTTAATAATATAAAAGTATTAAATCATTAATCAAACGACAAATTGTGTATTTGCATAAATTAGTGCCTTGTTTCATTACTTCAGCCTGAGAATAAATTAAATCTTCACTGCCTTAGGTGTGACTTTAACCTCGAAAATACGTTACAATAGTGGCGGTCAAAGATATTGTATACCTGTAAAATTTGCTTTACGCCTTTAATTAGAGCATATTACGCCTCAAAAACTGGTCATGTACAGGTGCAATACACCCATACTTTTCATACGGGTGTACAAAATCCCATAAAATATCATGGTCTTGCCTGAACTAGTATCCTTCAATTAAAAGTTTTTCAGATTTTTGTCATACTATACCCAAAAATATCACCACTGTTTTCTTTCCTGTCTGTCTCTGTCTCTGTCTCTCTATTTTTTCCACCCAGCCACCCTATTTTAACATTTAACACTACCATTCTTTCGTTTATACCATTTTACCTTAAATATTTCTTCCCTAACTAATATTCACCGATTCATAACTGCACATACTTCTTGAGAGACAGTGCAGCAGTAAAAAAACATAAATAGATCAAAAACAATTTTCATGAACATTTGTTTATTTTGATGATGATGAATCTGGTTGAAAAATATGCTACATAAATTGAATAAAGGCTAATTTTTATAATTTGGAATGGGCCTCTTGTTTTGACTCTGCAAAAGGGTTGATTATATCCTGTGAACACCTGAGGAATTTGGGTTGTTGAGAAATGAAGCACAACCCATTGATTTTGGAGGGGAAAAGTATGTATATTTGATTACAGAATGATAACGAGGTTAACACATAGCAAATATTGGTGGAACTTCTCTTGAATGCTGCAAATGCATGCTTTATGAGTTTAGAAATATTTTCATCAATCAGTGTAACTGAACGGAATGAGTAAAAACAGAGTAGCCAATGGCTTTCTAATGTGGAAACTAAACATAAAACACACAGAAACTACTGTACGTACACTTGTACAATTTGTTTCTGACTGTGAACAGTGTAGAGTCAGATATACATGTACTACTGCATTATGTTAAGAAATAATCAGTAAAATGAACAGTGTAGACTGATATATGCTGGTGCATTAAAACTACAGATCAGAGTCTATGTTTTTTTGTATTTGGGGCTGACTTATAAACAAGGATATATATGGTACATATAATCAGGGCTCTCAACAGAATTTCAGGATGAGAAGTGTTGTACTCTTCACTCCCAGAACTTGGAATCCCCCTGCTATTTTTTGAGACACCCAACCACATGCTTGACTTGAGAGTCATCAATTTAATTTCACATATTATTAATTATTGTATTTATTTCACAATTTAAAAAACAAAACAAAACAAGCAAAAAAAATGATTTGTTTATAATAGATGGTTAGATTGATGCACTGATAGATATGCATGCATACAGTATGTAAGATTTAGATTCATTTGGACACTAATCAAGTTCATATGGCTATGAATATATTACAAATATTTTCTTTTAATGTATAAATTTGATTACTATGTTATTAGGACTGATGAAAATAGCTGGCAAATAGCAGATCTACTCATGTGGTTTATAGTGTATGTGAAACTTACAGGAAATGTATAGTTTCAGATTTGATAGAAGCCAGAGATAAGAGAGCTCTGTAATGTGGGATCACAGCCAGTTATCTTCCCAATAGGTGGAGCCACAGAAAAACCCAGTCCCAATATTTGGTCCCTACTCGGATTTTATCGTTCACCAGAATTTTTTTTAGATTTGATATTATCCCTAAGAATGGATGATTCATAATACAGGTGTACATGTATCAATGAAAACAAATAATGTAATTTTATTTTGGGGTGAATCAAAAAATATAATACATTAGTACTAGAAGACACTAAAACTGCCCATTAGTTTCTTTTTAGTTAGTTAATAAAAACAGTATATCTTAATAATTCTGGACTCCTGTTCAAAATGTAGAGCCAACCTAGTATATATCAAAATATAAAGCTAATAACTTCATTTTCTTATCTGCAAGATTTATTGAGGATAGGGAAGTCTCAGATATCTCCTTATCCTATGCGAAAATGCTTTATTGAGGATAGAGAAGTCTCAGATATCTCCTTATCCTATGCAAAAATGCTTTATTGAGGATAGAGAAGTCTCAGATATCTCCTTATCCTATGCGAAAATGCTTTATTGAGGATAGAGAAGTCTCATATACCTCCTTATCCTATGCGAAAATGCTTTATTGAGGATAGAGAAGTCTCAGATATCTCCTTATCCTATGCGAAAATGCTTTATTGAGGATAGAGAAGTCTCATATACCTCCTTATCCTATGCGAAAATGCTTTATTGAGGATAGAGAAGTCTCAGATATCTCCTTATCCTATGCAAAAATGCTTTATTGAGGATAGAGAAGTCTCATATACCTCCTTATCCTATGCGAAAATGCTTTATTGAGGATAGAGAAGTCTCAGATATCTCCTTATCCTATGCCAAAATGCTTTATTGAGGATAGAGAAGTCTCAGATACCTCCTTATCCTATGCGAAAATGTTCTATATAACCTGGAATGTGTTGAAGTGCTGTTAAACAAATTCAAAATAAAATTCAGTAATAACATACATGTATGGACTTCATATCAAATCAATAAACCCATTTAAAATAAGAAGACATAGCCTTCATAATAAATATAAAAACATCCTGATAGTCTTAACCCAAATTATTTTCAAAATCTCAATTCAAGTTGTGCCTCCTGTAACAATATAAAATTCAATAATCAATAAGGAAAATAAATCTCTGTACAAAGTAGACATCTCTTTTAGTATTTAAAGTCCTAATGAAATTGCTCATTCTTATGTCAATTTTAAAAAATACTGTTTGTTTATCTCATCATAAAATAACTTGTATTTGAACACAAGACACAAATA
The DNA here is from genome assembly GCA_029931535.1 of Margaritifera margaritifera. Taxonomy (NCBI): domain Eukaryota; kingdom Metazoa; phylum Mollusca; class Bivalvia; order Unionida; family Margaritiferidae; genus Margaritifera; species Margaritifera margaritifera. The sequence goes on along the minus strand of JAQPZY010000971.1, from coordinate 353,764 downwards.
ATTTTGGAATCTGAAATAAAAATTAAAAGTCCAAATATCAAATCTGACAATGCACAATTTTTTTTAATTCTGAATATTTAAAGCATTAAAACAATAAAACTAACCATTCATAATTACAGTTTTTAAGTTGGTCTAGTAGTAAAAAAAAAAGAAAAAATGAATGCAAATGCTTGTCTTTTTACACAAGCATATTTAAGCAATCACGACTTCTTCATTTAAATATGTAGTAAATAGCAAACTATCACTCTATCACTTTTATCAACGTTGAATGGTACATGGATTATATAATTTTAGGGAAATGCATCTGTTAAACAAATAATTATAGAAAAGAATCACACAGGTAATTGTGTGAAAATAACACATATTTTATTTTTTATTGCAGATATGAGAATATGTGATTTTCCATTTTTCACAATGATTATGCTTAATATTTGCTTAACAATTGATTAACTCCTTCTTTCGCCCAGATAACTTAGCTGCCTGTTTTTTTTTTTTTTCTTTAACTCCTCTCTGAGCAATGATACCATCAATGATTCATAAGACTGAGACATTTTTAAAACAAGATGAAGATGCTATTGATTCTTTGTTTGTTTCTAAAGCAGGAAGTAAACTGTAAGTAATGTAGGACTGCTTTGTTCCATGCTGCCACCTATTGAATTCAAGGGACACTACTGTCTATGATCCCTCATTGATTTGAAGTGGTTTCTAATTCATTTGAAGACCTCTTTAATTCATTTATAAATTTGTCGAACCAATGCCAAATTAGCGAGGTCTCTATTTCTCCAATGCAAGTGAAATAATGCTCTCTCTCATTTATTTGCAAAGGTCTTCGATTGAATTAGAGAGGTCAACAATTCAAGTATAGACATCAACAATTATTAATTTAGGGCGACTATTGAATTAGAGAGGGCTATAATTGACTTATAGAGCTCTCTAATTGATATATAGAGATCTCTAATTCAATTGTTGAACTCTCTATTTCATTTGGTGAGCTTTCTAAAAACAATTGAGAGTTCTGTGTTGAATTTAAATTATTCATATGGACAAATGGTCACCCATATTGATGTCTTATGTTTAACCTACTCTCCTAACTCCACCAATATCAATCAATTTCTTCAGATGAACAATAAAATAACAGTAGGTAATCAAAGTCTAACTGATCAGTTTAACTACCTAGGAAGCAAGATAAAAGTAAATATATTTTTCATTACTTAACTCAGTATCATCATTACACCTTCTGGACCACAATAAATGTTTGTAATAGACATTAAGTTATAATTAAAGCTAAGATAATTTTGTTGCTAGGTCAATTTCACAATTTAATTTTTGTTCAGACTTGACAAAAATTTCTGACTAAATATATATTTAAGTTTCTATATGAGAAAGCTTTCTCCAATCATAAACCACCCATTACTTTTCCAAAATAGTAGTTGGTTGGTTGGTTGTTATGGGTCTAACGCGCACATGATAGGCTATACATGGCGGAAAGTATATTAGGTGGAGGAAGAATCCGAGAAAACTCCAGGAAGAACCACCGACCCATGGGAAGCTACTGGCAAGCTTTCTCTCATACCCACGTTAGCTGAGCCTGAGACTTGAACCCATGAGGACAGAGGTGAGATGTCAGTGATCTGCAAAGGCAAGCGCCTTAGATCACTTGGCCACCCGGGGCCCCTCCAAAATAGTAGATTGTTGGTTTTATCATAGGAGAAATACTAGTAATATACCTGAATGAAAAAGATTTTTGGTTTTCCTACAAGGCCAGGACAAGCATTCCCCTTGAAATAGCTGAGAATTTCCTGAAAATCAGCTTTTCCATCTGTTCCATACAAAACATCCTCCTCCTCACCATGGGTCAGAATTGCACATACGAAGCAGTCAGATTTACGGTGATAATCATTTTCTTTTGAAGCTGTAAATAAAGAATATCTAATTAAGGCTATGAATATAATAATATGATCTATTTTTAAAGATTATATATACAGTTAATATTCATTAGAGAATTACATGTGTCTCAAATATAAACTTATGATTTGAAGAACTTACCTGCACAATGAACAGTTGCTTACTTGGATTTAAGGTAAAAAGGGCGGCTATTTGTAAAACTGGTAAGCACATATCTTTATTTTCAAATACATTTATCTCTAGGAAATTGACATATAAAAGCACCCATGCTTATATAGGTCTTGAATAAAAGAATTAATTGAAAAATTTAGCTGTAACCACTAAAATGAAACTTCATTTATATTCATATTTACCGGTAAATTTCTTGGAAAAATGTGAAAAAGACTTTTTGAATATTGATTATATCTATTTCTATACTGTTCATCATATTGTCTTCAAATTTTTTGATGTAACAGTAATAGAATTAGTGGATTGTAAGAATTAGTGAACCATGTCAGGGACTTTTTTCATATATTACTTCAATTTTAAATTTCAATTGTTTCAAATGTATTGCTTTGTCAGTTATTAATTTAAATTCTGTCTATTTGTTAAAAAGTTATAATAAAAAATAAATTCCTGTAATGGTTGACTAGAACATATACCTAGCTATATAGTCTTATATATATATATATATATATATATATATATATATATATATATATATATATATATATATATATATATATATATATATATATATATAATCACAACATTTAGTGTGAATATGATGTGAAATGACAAGGAATATTTGACATTCAAAAATATTGTTTAAAAATTTAAAATGTTTGAAATTCAGATTTTAAAATTTTCTTTCTTTCTGAGGAAAATATGTTAAATAATAATTCATTCTGTTTGCATTTTTATAACATTTCAGAAAACATATACTACTCTATATTTATCAGATGAAAGTTAAAAGTTATAAAGACTCAAAGGCAAATATTTCTCAAACCATCCACTTGATTCCATGCATTAATGTATCCTCCCCCCTCCCCCCCATTTTGACTTGCAAAAACTTAAACAGAGAACTTTAATATTGTTGATTATGACATCTCTCTCACTGTTGACAAAGTGATAGCCATATCACACTATGCTAATGCAGGTGAACAAAAATCACTCTTCGTCTGAATGGCCAATGGCATATAAAAAATTAAAAATCTTGTTAATTCCTCTCTGTGTACGCACACAGTGAAACCTTTCAAGATATAAATCCCTCAGAACCAAAGTCAATTTTCAGTCTTAAAGTGTTGTTTGTTTAGTGAGGTTCTAAACTTTCACCTAAGAATGATCTGTGTCCTCACATACCGTCATACAGCAAATGTTTATCTGTTTTTATAAGACTCAATAGGCAATCAATTTTTTTAATCAATATATGTGATAATTTGAATTTTATACCATATGTATTTATATTGACTGCATTTATATTTATTTATCTGTTGGGTTTTATTTTACTCTCTGTAGATTAAGAATGTTAAAAGTCTATTTGATGTCACGAGCTGACTCATTAAGTTTCAGTTTATTGGATTTATTTAAATGTAAAACTGACATTTGGGGCTGGGTATTCCAAGGTGACACCTACTGGGAGGCACTCTAAAGAAAACATCTTATTACTGCGGCAATTGAGAATTACAATGACCTTCGGTAGTATGGTATCAAAGTATATAAAAAAAACAATTCAGGAAATGTTATGTAAAATCAACACATTTAATAACAAGTTTAAAAAATTAATTTATAAATTTAATAAGGATCTTTGTATGCATGAGTTGTAGTAGATCCATTAAATAATTATGATTTATGATATTCTTATGTTATATTAGATGGTATACTGTAGCTAACACCAAGCCCGATAAACTTACATTGTATGCCCCATGTCTAGAAAGCACCTTTTATGCATTTGAAAGGATGACAGGGTTCATTAACTTGCCTTTTATACTCCTGATCTAAGAACCCACTGAAACAAAACTCAAGAGTTTGACAACCCACCCTAAATGGGCTCCCGCAAGTTTGATAACAATGATTTACAGTCAAAACGTACCCAAGTCAAAATGTACCTATAAATGCCAAAATGTACACAAGTCTAAATGTACTCATGAAGTCAAAATGTTACCTATGATACCAAAACATACCTGATTTCTGCAATTTATTAAAAACATTATAATTTAACATTTTGCATTTCATCCACCAAATTAAAAAAAGCAAAGTTTATTATCACAGGCATAAAGTAAACCATGATAATTTGAGCCAATTCAGCTTTGGCCCAATGATCTGTGCAGCTGATCAGCTTGAATCACCAGTGATGAATTTCTTTTGTTAAATACTAGCAAATTTAAGGAGAAATATAAAATATTTAGCTACATTAAAAATCAACTTATTTCTACAAATTAAATTTTTTACATTAATCAAAATCAGCACTTAGCAACAAATGAACTAGAGAAATCTGATTACACACCTGCAATAATCCATAGTAAATCCAAATTAACTTGTAGTGCTTTCTCTGTTCTCAGTCTTTTGGGCAACTTTCAATCATGAGCATTATCACAGTAAATGAACAGCGATTACATGATGTTGTCAATATAATAATTTCTCCATGTTCATTGCTGTAATCTTTGCAGGAAGGTCAATTATCGTACAATAGTCCTACAAAATGAAATTTTTACATTAATCAGATTTAGCACTGATCATGAATCGGAGTCAGACTATGTTTACGACGATCAGGATGAATTCTTGGACTTTGTACCAGATGCCATTAGACAGTGACATTTATAGGATACTGTGAATCACAAAAGTGTGGACTTTACTTTCATTGTTTATTTGTAAGACGTGTGAAATTAACATATGAGATATTGTGAACTGGATCATTCTGGGCAACTATTTTTATACGATGTGTGACCTATAATTGAATTCATGGATTTATCATATAAATGGATTTAAAATGACAAACATTATGGATTTCCATGAATTTTATTACACAAAGATGGAGAAAATGTAAGTTATCAATTTACTTGCAACATATTCTGCTAAATAATATTACTTATTTTACACTGGTTTTGTCTTTATTTTCCCTATCTATCTATCCAGTTTGGCTTGTTTATTTTTCCAAAGTGCAACTCCGATGCTCAGACGACAAGTCACCCCTTACAGATGGATTTGATTTGCAAAAGTACACCTCTTAGAGTATGGTGTTTAGGCTCTGCCTCCTAAGTAATTCCAAATTAAATTATTTAAAGGGGTCACAATATCAAAGGAAATTTCAGGGCCAAGATGTTTTTATATTATCCTATGTATCTTTTCTACACAGATCAAAGAAAATCAATCTAAAACCAGCCATCCCTATTCACAACTTATGGAGAAGTGCTATAATCTACTGATATACGGAACCTGCAACATACAAAACTTAAACAGTAAATGTCCTAACATCATTGTGTTGGGACTTGTTTTAATCTGTGTTCATTTTGACTGTGAGTTGGTTACATTTCGGTTTCAGTACGTTTTGACTTGAGTACGTTTCTGTTTAGGTATATTTTGACCTGCTTCCTAACCAATTCTGCTTGTGTTGTTCAAACTGTGAAACAGACAATTTGTTGACATTGTGCTCTGAGCATAATTTTATGAATGAAAAGTACAAAAAAGGCATTGGATCTGGATATGGTATGAATGGGATTTGATCACTTACTTGAATATGTACATGCAAGGGAAATCTAAGATTCTGTTTACTATGAATAGAGTATTTTTTTCAACTGTTAAACTTGACAGCTATGTGAACTTCTTGAGTATATGTTTACATCCAGGTCATTCAGATATGACACATGATGACAGCAGTTCTTGGAAATGCTCAAATGTTGTGGTAATAGGCATGACGCAGTAATAGGACATCATAGTATAAATGTTTGGGTATACATGTTGAAATTTAATAGGATGCCCTTGGCTAACACACACACACACACAAACACACAGATAGCATAGAAAATACAGATTTTGTCATTTTTTAAATAAATATTACAAAAAAATGGGAACAAGGTTTATAGATCAGCAGCTTAAAGCTTCCATATTCAAATGATTTAACCTAGCACATATGTATTCTCCCAACACTCTTGTAAAGTTTTCATTTATAGCTGTATTCTATATTAAGCAATTCATTACAAACAGACTGGTCTACTTACACATTTAAATATTTTTCAACCATATTTCTTGAAGTTTTCAGTAGGCACTAAATAATTAACACTAATTCACATTTGGTAAGTGTCAACATAAAATACTTTGATTTTATATGATGTACTGTGCTAATGAGTAGCGCATAGTTGTTTGCTTACCCTGGTGATAAGTCAATTAATAGCTGTGGTATATATATATATATATATATATATATATATATATATACATACATACATACACTGTACATACATACATACATACATACACACACACACATATATATATATATATATATATATATATATATATATATATATATATATATACACACAAAACAAAGCTAATCTTTCATTGTTATTGGGATAAACATAAATAAATAAATATATAAATTTGTAACTATCTTGATCAGCTTGGTGCTACATCATACGATACTGATGCACTGCACAGAGCAGAGTCAACATTTACAAAAGACTTATTTCAGAAAAATGTGACCATAGTAATTTTAGAAGGTATCAATTTGGTTGATCTCTGTTGCTGTGGTGCATATACATTGATATACAGTCTCAGATTTGTTGTGCGCATTTTCAAAACAAAAAAAAAATCTATCATAGGACCTGTTTTAGATGATGCTAATGGGATACATCTGGAATCATTTGACATCCAGGGAGACAACTACAGAGCTTGGAACTCAACTGGCTTGTGCCTGCATACAACCCTACATTGTGGAGTGGTATGGAAAAAGGGGGCTACCAGAGGGATCCCACTCTACTTCTGGTACCAGAGGGGACTTGCCTACCTATGTAAGTGTCAAGAAAGAGTAACCGAGGAGGTAGGTAGTTTTGGGTGGGCATCAGTTATCAGTTGCAGAACTTTTATCAAATCCTGTCTGACCTAAGAGGCCTAGGCGGACTGGTCACCTTTGTCACCAAAAGGACACTGGCATGCTCGGTTACCTTAGTGTAGGCATGTCAGTTCCTCTCCCAGGATCTATGGTATTAAACTACTGGGTTTCCTCGAGCTGTGGCCTGGAGATTAATCTACTATTTACGTTGTGTAGTTATTTCAGATTAATACTTGTAGTGGGCTTGTCTATGTCTGCCATTAAAATTATATAATTAACATTTTATTTATTAATATGGGAATAACACGGGGCAGATAAAGATAATGATCTCCTGTTTTTCTATTAACTTTGATTTTATTAGCATTTTGGTGATCCCAATGCGGTCATTTCTGGTCAATTAAAAATGTGACCACCAAAATATTCAAAAGGAGCAATTTATAGAAACTCAAACATTGATAAAAATTATTTTTGAACAATTCAAATTTGTACAAGTTTTAATGCAATTTCTAATGTACCTCAATGATTCTGGGCAATGGAGGTGCTCCTATAAAATCATCATAATACTTTACAACAAGTGAAGACAATACAACAATAACTACTTGAATAACACTCAATATTCCCATGGCAGGGCACATCATCTGCTCTGCCCAAATATTTAAAGTTTAAAGTGATAAATGTGTTTTCATTCATTGAATTTGATACCAACTTGGAGAAAATAACTTCTTCCTGCTGGAAATCAAATTTATAATTTAGTAATGTGGATTATTAATGTGCTTCTTATGGAAAGAATTCATTTTCTTTGTGTGCAGTTCAGGACCCCTGCTGTGCACCAATGCTCCCTGGATGTAATAACACACTATATCCAGGACGATTGTTACAGTGGAATCTAATACTAGTAATCAGTCTCCTACCCATCATTCCTTCATCAATCAGAGAGGATTATATATTCAAAATATGCTAATCTGGAACTTTACTAAATCAACCTAGTCAGTTGGATACTTTACTTCTGTTTAAACATGATCTTATTTAGGAGAAGTTTCTCACTTCATGTATTAACATGGAAGATTCTATCAATCTTTTGTACAATTCACTCGAGGGCAGCAAAATTTCAGGGTTTTCAAAAGTGATGTAGACACCACCTGTGCAACTCTCATTAAACAAACCACAAATGCTGATGGTGATTATTTTACTTTGAAATACAATGCTAACTCTGTAACTGTTTCTAATGTAAAATGTATATCTGAATGGAATGCCAAACTAAGCTTTAGATATGGACAAGGAATTGATCTTAAGCATAATGGTATCATTTTCAAAATTACATATTCATCAAACAATCTACAGTCCTACAAAGTTACTGTGACCCTTTACAACTCCACAGACACTCTATTTATTCTGGGACCCAATTATAAAGAATGGACTGACAATGAATTTCAACTCATTGCTTAAGAAATTTATTCCAAAACCAGTGATAGTAACCATGACAGCAATCAAAGTATAATTCAGGCCTGTAGCACCCCAAACCAGTCTTCCATAGCATCAAGTGATGATATAAATTTTCAATTAACTGGAGATCAAATAAAACTTTCCCCAATTGGGAATTCAGATATGGAAGTTAGTGGTTCTGCACCAAATCAATCTGGGGAAACTATTCAGAAATCCCAGCCAGGCAGTCCATTGAGTCCAGGCCCCCTTCACACCAGCTGGAATTGAGCAGGTCAGTGAACAGAAGATGACAGCCCTAACAAGTGATAAGGATAACCACTTGCTCCAGGAGAAAAATACTCAGCTGGAAGCTCCATCAGAAAACTCTTCTCTGCTGACAGGGGTTGCTAAGGGCAGTGATAAGAACATAACAGCCCTAATGAGGGAAAATAAATCACTGCACCAGGAAATTGCAAAATTGAAGGCCCAACAAACTAAATTATTAAAAGAACATGAATGTTTAAAAACAAAATACCAGTCAGCAAAAGGCAAAATCTGGATTACTGGAAAAAACAAACAAAACCATAAAATGTGACCTTAGTCAATCATCGAGTCACTGTCTAATCCTTGAAGAGGAAAACAATAAGCTGAAGGATGAGGTGAAGCATTTGAATAAAGACAAAGATAATCTGCTGTCAGAAATAACTGAAATGAAATATGGTCCTGCTGCTATTGATCCTGAAATTCTCTTGTCAATAATGGAAGACATTAGAAACTTGAAAACTGAAATTGTAAGTGTGGTAAAAGACAAATCTGAAAAGTGCAGGAATAATATCACCAAGGAAATGAAAACGAACAAAAAAAAATTAATAGCTGTTGATGACATACTTAAGTCAATCTTAGCAAAGACTCAAAAGATTAACAGTACTGGTAATATGGAAAAATTTGTCAAAAATGAAACTGCGTTGAAAGCTGTTAACTCTACCACAGCAAATAAAAACTCATCTTCACTCTCAAAGCATTCTGTTAAAGGAGATCTTACAACTGATTCTGCAGAGATAAGTTCAGGTCAAAAAATGTTGTGAATCAGGTGAGCATCACTATTCCAATATTAGCAGTGAAACTCTTGGCTCTTCCAATATCAGGGATTCTTCTCATAAAAGAAAATCAAGCCACCCAAAACATCAGGAAATTCCCATAAAACAAACACTGCTAATTGGTGACTCAATCATTAAATATGTCAGTGAAAGAGTTCTTAAACCTTGGGTCAAAGTCAAGTCGTTACCTGGGGTGGGAACTGGTCATATGCTTGATTTGAACAGAGAAACAGACCTTTCTCAACTTGATAACATTATCATCAGTGTTGGAGGAAATGATTTTAACAACAACGTTGAGATTGAACAAATTGAAGACAATTTTTACCACATTCTGAATAACATCTACTTGGACAACCCAGCTTGTAAGGTATTCATTTGCACAGTTTCTCCAAGAATTGACACCGATGTTTGAAACTTGAATGCCTTAATAGGGCACCTATGCACTGAATGGGACCACAAAATGATTGACATTGAAAATGCATTTGTTACAAAGTCTGGCTTGGTGCTGGAACACCTTTTGGCTCAGGACAGAACCCATTTAAACAAAAAGGGACTTTCACACTTTCTGTATGCAATAAATGAACATGTTCCAATACTCAAAGGCAAATACATTATTCAAAGATATGACAGGGACCAAGATAACACTTTCAACAAACCAGACAAGCTAGGGAGGTGCTATAATTGCTATGAACCTGGGCATGGCCTTGATGCATGCAGACATACTGTGAAAATTCAATGCCATGACTGTTTGGAATATGGACACAAGGCCAAGCAATGTCAAATGTTTCACCCTAGCAACAGGTGCTAGGCTTATGGCTATGAAGATAGTGCCCTGTTTATGAGACATAATTTCTCTACTGTTTCAAGACAAACCTTAGAAACTCTACTGGGTGATGATGCCCATGTTGTTTCCTTTGGAACCTCAGCTAAACATTTTATCTCTCAAACTGACAACTGTGATGGCTGTTTTGAATGTGGAAGTACATTATGTGTTTGTGAATGTTCTAACAAAGACAACATGCATGCTTCAAGAAATGCTAAAAATGTCAGAGTCGAACTAAACTCCTCATCTGACCCTCCTAGTAATATTTACTTTAAGGACATATTAGATCCAGGAATTAAAGGAAAAGGTCTACATATTGGGCATATAAATATACAAGGTATGAATAATAAGTTAGACCAACTGAATTTATTATTATCATCTAAGGTCAATAATGTCTGTATTCTGGGTTTAACAGAAACAAAGTTAAATGACAATCATGCAGATGACTACTTGTTGATTGATGGTTATGGCACACCAATCAGATGTGATAGAGGTTCAGGGGATGGAGGTGTTGTTGTTTATGTAAGAAATGGTTTATCAGTTGAAAGGAGAAATGATCTAGAATTAGATGAAATTGAAGCAATATGGATCCAGGTAAATCAATCAAATACAAAGCCATTCCTAGTGGGCTTTGTCTATAGGTCCCCTTCTGTGAAGGTCGGATGGAATGAGCATTTTGAAAGCAACTAGATAAAGTGATTGATAACCAAAACAAAATATACATTTTAGGTGACTTCAACAGGGATCTTATGAATAATCAGATTAATAGAAATTGGTTGAATTTCACAGAAACTTTTGGTCTAACCCAATTAGTGGACCAACAAACACGAGAAACTGATCACTCAAAAACTCTAATAGATCATATCTATACAAATATGGAAGAAAATGTGACAAAAATACATATTCCAAGGACAGGTCTTAGTGATCACTTCCCTATTTTTCTAACCAGAAAATCCGGCTTAAAAACAGCTGTAAAATCCAAAACTCATAAAACCATAATATATAGGTCATTTAAGCATTATGATGAAGACAAATTTCTGGAAGATCTCAGTAATGTTCCTTGGTGTATAGTATCTATGTTTGATGATGTGGATGATGCTCTTGATGTATGGACTCAACTTTTTATGCAAGTGGTAGATAAACATGTACAGATGAAAAACACGTAGAGTAAAACTGGACTTCCAACCTGATTAGTTAACTCCGGACATTCTAGACGCCATTTTTACGCGTTCTATCAACACATTAGAGAAACCAGTCAAAACCAGTCTACTGGGGACCGGAAATGTTCCACCAATACAATGACCGGTGCAATGATACATGACAGAACAATAGGATTAGAATTGTTCAAGAACAGCTGACATGTGTATACAGCAAGCTGCTAATTGATTACCTTATTGTTGGAATTTGAGGAGTTTAAGGCCAAATGTGGGATGGGATGGGTTTGTTTTTTTTAGGTAATAAAGGGATAAAAGGTGGTCCATGATGTCTTCTGAGCCTTTGATGAAAATCGGCCGACCCTTAGCGGAGGGGAGATAAAATGAAGATACCGACCATAACAAATGATTTCGGCAGAGACACTAGAGTAAGTATTTTGATTTTTGTCTTGCTTAATTGTTATTGTATTGTTCAAGATTTTTTAAGAGGAAAACTCATACATTTTTTGTTCAATTCGTGTCAAAATGTCGAAATGTGTGCTTTCTCCCAATGCTAAGAAACCACCAGGTAAGAAATATTACAAGTTCAAAAATGCTTGGATATCAGAGTTTAAGTGTGTGCAAGCGAGTAGCAAAGGTTCTGACTTTGCATTGTGTGTTTTAAAGGTATGCATCTTTTGTATTTCATAAACTATCTGAAATTTTCTTGCATATAAATTAAGTTCAAGCCCTAGATAAAATATATCAATTACAAGATAATTAATTTTTAAGTTTGGATAAATTATTCATAAAAGCATAAATACATCATGTATTTTTTTTTATATTTTTTTTTTCAAGTCTAAATGAATCCTTATTTTGTTTTATTTACAGTGGTGAAACTTGCTAACAGATTTTTGGATCTGAGCCATGAAGAGAAAGAAGCCTTTGAGAATGAGGCTCAGGAATACATCTTAAGTCCAAGTCAGGAACTTCCTCCTCGGGGTGAACATAGCTTGGAGGAGTATTGGAGAGTAGTCAGCAACCTTACAAAATCAGCAGCAGGAAAACTAAAGTTAGAACTTCTTTGTAGGCTGAATGTGGTTGTCCTGTCATTACAACATTCAAATGCTGATACAGAGAGGACATTCTCCATTCTTCACAAAATACAAAGTGATTCAAGGGGAAATCTGGACCAGAGAACTATTGAGAGCCTGTTAAGTGTGAAGTTTAATAATCACAATGAATGTCATTAGTGGTCACTTGACAGTGATCTTGTGAATGAAACTAAAAATGCTATTGGATTTTATAAAAGAAAATTCTTTGCAGTGAACTATCAGATAAACAACTTTTCCTTTTTCATTATTTGACTGTATACTGACTCGTATTAATTATTATCGTAACGTTTTCCATCGAAATATGAATCTGATTCATGTTCAAACTTGCTGTTTTATTATAGTATGAAGAGAATACATATTATGGCACAAAAAAACCCACTTGTTTTGTTTTCCATCCCCCTGAAACGTAACAATTTATGCCGATAAAAAATCTACTGGTTAAGAGGCCAATCTACTGATCAAAATTTTTTAATCTACTGTTTTGAAATCCTGGTTCTGTCATATGTATGAATTTCCGTTCAGAAAAAATTCCACCTGACACAAACTTTTTTATCACTGTGATACCAAATGAAAAAGTTTTAAAATTTTTGCAAACTACTGCAACAATGAAATCAACAGGCCTAGATAGTATTGGACCACGTCTCCTGAGGACTGCTGCAAACATAATATTTGATAGCATAGCTTACATATGTAATCTAAGCATATCTTCCACAGTGTTTCCTCAGACATGGAAATTGGCAAAAGTTACCCCCATTCACAAGTCTGGCAGCAAAGAAGATGTCAATAACTACAGACCCATATCTATATTACCAACTTTGTCCAAACTACTTGAAAAACATGTCCATGACAATCTTTTGATGTACCTATCAAACTATAATTTAATTCATCAAAACCAATCAGGGTTCCAAGAAAACCACTCCTGTGAGACAGCCTTGGTCTCCATGATAGATAGATGGATTACTGCCTTAGATCAAGGAAAATTAGTTGGATCTATACTAGTTGATCTTAGAAAAGCTTTTGACCTTGTTGATCATGATATTCTTATCAATAACTTGAACATTTATCAATGTGACAATTCAACGATTGATTGGTTTACATCATATCTAACAATGAGAAAACAGTGTGTCAAAATAAACAGTAGTTTTTCTAAAGGAGAACCAATTACATGTGAAGTACCACAAGGATCAATCCTGGGCCCACTCCTCTTTTTTAGTTTCATAAATGATCTGCCACTGAAAATAGGCAACTCTATTTCATCTACTGACTTATATGCAGATGACACCACTCTATCAGATTTCAAGCAGCTAAAATCAGACCTAGAGGTCTCCCTGCAGACAGCCTTACTTAGAATAGATTCTTGGTGTAAGGCAAATGGCATGAAAGAAAACACGGACAGACTAAAGTATTAATGATTACTACCCAACAAAAAAGAGCAAAATTGGAAAATAACAATTTGAATCTTAAGTTGAATGAAATTGGTCTACAAATAGTTACCCATGACAAAATCCTTGGGGTGATGATTGACAACAATTTGCAATGGAATAAACATATTCAAGTCATATGTCATAAAGTCAATTCATGTCTCTGGTTATTAAGCAAGATAAGGCCATATCTATCAACTAAACATAGGTTAATATATTACAAAAGCTATATACAACCATACCTAGACTACTGTAATGTTATCTGGGGAAACACTTCTGACAAGAATATTTGCAAATTATTCCACTTGCAAAAAAGAGCTTGCAGACTCATCCTAGATAATGCTGAAAACATCCCAAATGCAATGAATGATATTAAAATGTTAACAGTAAGTGAACAAATATTTTTGAGAAAGGCTAGACTTATGCACAAAGTTTCAAACAATATGACCCCTATATATCTCAAGGAACTATTTCATGCTAGAAAACAAGGCAACACTCCCAATTTAAGATCAATTTCAGCTAACCACCTTTGCATTCCAAAACCAAATAAAGAACTCTTTAAGAAAAGTTTTAAATATTCGGTGTCACTAATTTGGAATCGAATCCCAAAGGAAATTAGAGAAAGTACAAATATAAATGCATTTAATTATAATCTAATTCAATGGATGAAAAGTGGAACCTGTTTGATTTGACAAATACATTACAACTTAAAGTATAAATTCTCAAACCTTCCATTTTTTGTTGTCTCACTATTTTTGTACTATATATACACAATGTACCTAGCTGGATCATGTTCTTACAAAACTTTCTGTTTATAATGTCCATATATACAAGTAGCTTATTATCAATGCTTTATTATTATTATTATGCAACTATGTACATGTACTCTGTATGTAAATATGCATATAATAGAGGGCCACGAGGATTAGTTCCATGCAACTAATTGTGTCACTCTCTTTAAATAAAGTCATTATTATTATTATTATTATTATTATTGTTTCCAGGCTTGTCTCATTTATTCATTCCACATCCACAATCCAACCACCCCATCCCACTAGCATCAACCATGGGCATCTAAGGCCATTAAGCACATATGCCAACCAATGAGGTAAAAAATAATATTTTTTTTCAAAGATATATTACCATCTTGTAAAATTTTCTGCATCTCTTGAACTGTCTTGTTGTCATGGAGCTTGACATCAAATCCCATGGCCTTGAATGCAGCATGCAAAGCCCTGCCATCTAAATCTGTTCCTGATCTTTCAGGCAAGTTTAAGTGTGGCTTGAAAGTTTTATTGTTAATTATGATGGCCATGCCTCTCTTCTCATAGTTCATGCTGTACACATCAGACTCGAATTCCTCTCGAGTTATCACTGGCCTCTGACCACTGTTTGAGTTCTGTGCTGTGTCTTCTGGAATGCTGGAAGAAAGTCAAGCTAAAATTACAAACTTTCTCAACTTTTGCTCAGCATAAATTGTATTACAAATACTGGCCAGCTAGATAAATGATTCAGATTTTCTTACAGGATTATGCTCGTTTCCTTCAAGTTTGAGGCATGCAACTTTTTTACATCTGTACTCAAACATCAGAAAGTAATGTAAGTATTTAATCAATGATGGATTTATCTAAATATAATAATTTATTAATTTATTATGAACAACAATAATCCCAAATGGTTGGCTCAGCTCAAGAATTGTCTCAACACCTAGGAAAGACACTGAATCCTCAAGCTGCATTGTTTAGTCCAAACTCTTCCCTCACATTCTAGCAAACATTTCAAGGTAGTAAATGGTGCAAGAAGTGAAACAAAGATGCTATGTGGCGATTTTTCTTTGGATCGATATCCTCTGGGATTGAAAATGGGACAAAATCCAAATACTGTAAAATCTAGATAATAAACGCATTTTTGAAAATAAGTGTAGATAGAAAATAAGTATATACAAACCTTGTGGTATTTCAAAGTAAATATAAGTGGATATATGTTTGCAAAAAAAGAACCACCAAAAGACCTAAATGTCTTCTGAAACTAAATTTGTTCTGTTTTAGGTGATTTAAATTAATTTTTATATATTCACCTCATTCTGATTCTGCCTTCTTTCTTTTTTCATTATTCAACCAAATCTGTGTACCATATGGTATTCTGTAAA
This sequence comes from Margaritifera margaritifera, assembly GCA_029931535.1. NCBI lineage: Eukaryota > Metazoa > Mollusca > Bivalvia > Unionida > Margaritiferidae > Margaritifera > Margaritifera margaritifera. The sequence goes on along the minus strand of JAQPZY010000971.1, from coordinate 337,670 downwards.
ATGTGATAGCTAAGTGTTAATATTTAAACTTTTTAAATAGTCATATTAAATTCAATTACACCATGATAAGTGCATATGACCTTCACTTATGTAAAATAATAAGAGTATAAATGTATTGCCGAGATTTTTTCAGTATGACAAGAATATTACCCCAAGATGAGATCGAATCTCATCACCAAGGAACTAAACAAGAGGCTCAAGTGGGCCTGAGACTGCCCACAAGGCTGACCTAACGTCTGCCTAACAGCCAAATGCAAGGGCAGGTGGCCAAGAAATCTGGGTCAGTAGGATGCTGTCTGTTGAAATTTCCTAATGCTGTTGATTGCATATGCTACAAAAACAACTGTTTCAAGGTTTCTAAAGCTTTTGTATGTTCATCCATATCTGATCATACATCAGCATCATTTGTGCAATATTGGAAGGCCCCTATGCCAGGATACTTTGTGTCAAAGTTGGTTAAATTCTTTTCAGCACTTTTTAAAAATAAAGTTGTGTTAATGTTTCCTACTTGCAGCAATGGCAGCCATAAATAACGGTGAAACAGCATCATTTATATAAATCTGACAGGCATTCAAGCTAGGACACTTTCTGTTAAATTTGGTCAAATTCTGTAAAACACTAATTTAGAAAATGTTATTTAAGGTTTTTTATTTTTAGCAATAGAAGACATATCTGATGGCTGATTAGCATCATTTGTAAGTATTTAATAGTCCTTCATGCCAGAATGCTTTCTATAAAATTTGGTTAAATTCTGTTGAGTGGTTTTTGAAAAGAAGCTATTTGAAGAATTTTATATATCTAGTAATTGTGGCCATATTTGAAAGTAAATCAAAATCATTTGTACAGATCTGAAAGCGATTAATCAGAATGCTTTGTTTCAAATTTGGTCAAATTCTGCTGAGCAGTTTGCAAGCGATTTCCCATTTAGAAATGGTGGCCATATTTGATGGCAGATCAGTATTATTTGTATAAATTTGAAATGACTTCATGCCAGGATACTTTCTGTCAAGTTTGGTTAAATTCTATTTAGTTGTTTTGGAATAGAAGCTAGCCTTGGTCACCTGGCCTGATTTATGCTTTCATTTCTATGTAATGGTTTTTCTATTTTTAATTATGGTGGTCATATTTGATGGTGGATTGGCATCATTTGTATAAACTGAAAGATTTTCATGCCAGAATGCTTTCTTTTAAATTTAAGCAAACTTTATTAAGTGGTTTTTGAGAAGAAGTCGTTTAAATGTTTTTTGTTTATAACTTTTTGTTTATAATAATGGTTGCCATACAGTACTTGATGGTGAATCAGTGTGTTGTCTAAAATTTATGGCCCTATATGCCAGGATGGTTTCTGTCAAATTTGGTCAAATTCTATTGTGAGAACAAGTCATTTCAAAGTTTTTCTATTTTTAGTAATGGAGGCCATATTCTGATTGCAGATCTGTCAAATTTGTATAAAATTGAAAGGCCTTTATACCAGGATGCTTTCTGTCAAATTTGATTAAATTATATTCAGCAGGTTTACAAAAGAAGTTGCTTGAAGGTGTTCTATTTTAGTAATGGTGGCCACATTTGATGGCAGACCGGCATCACTTGTACAAATCTGAAGGTCATCATGCCAGGATATCTTATATCAAATATAATTAAATTCTGTCCTGCTGTTCTGGACAAGAAGTTGCAAGATTTTCCTGTTTGTAGTAATTGCTGCCATAATTGAATGGTTGATCAGTATCATTTGTACAAACTTAAAAGACTTTTATGCCAAGATGCTCAGTGCCAAGTTGGGTCATAAGTGGTCTGGTGGGTTTTGAGAATTTGAAAATGTCAGTTGTTGATGGATGACTAATGGATTTTTCTGCTTTTAGTACATGTAATAGCAACTATATCTGAAGGTGTATCAATATCATTTGTATAAAATTAAAAAGTCTTAGAGCCATGATGCTTTCTGTAAAATCTGATCAAATTCTGTTCAGCAGTTTCTGAGAAGCAGTCATTTAAAGGTTGCTCTACTCTTAGCAATAGTGGCCATATATATATATATATGATTGTAGATTGGCACCATTTTTATAAACTTGAAATGCCTTTATGTCAGGATGCTCTGTGCCAAATGTGGTTGAAACTAGTCTGAGGGTTTTGAGAAGAAGCTGAAATAAACAATTGGATGATGGACTGGATTTTCTAATTTTAGTAATGGTGGCCATATCTGAAGCTGGATCAGCATCATTTTGTATAAACTTGAAAGGTGTTGGTGCCAGGATGCTTTCTGTCAAATTTAATTAAATTTGTTTCTGTTCAGTAATAATACTTTATTTTCAGAGGGAACAACTCATTTAGCCAAAATTGTAGCTAATCTCACACGAAGTCCTCAGGGGCATACAACATTCTATACATGTACACAATATTAATAAATGAAAGAAAGAATGAACATATTAATTATGGGTTAATGTCACATAATTATTTCACTTGAAAGTTGCAATGTATATACATTTTACATCATTGTAATATGTTTGTAGCCAATTTATGCATACACTTAAGAACAATGGAGAAACTGCTGGAATATTTGGTGAGAGATATTTTATGTTTAGGTAATTCAAGCATCCCAATTTGAACATGGCAAGATTATCAGGCAGCTTTAGTTCAAGCATCCCAGCATCCCAATTTGAACATGGCAAGATTATCAGGCTGCTTTAGTTCAAGCATCCCAATTTGAACATGGCAAGATTATCAGGCTGCTTTAGTTTAAGCATCCCAATTTGAACATGGCAAGATTATCAGGCTGCTTTAGTTCAAGCATCCCAATTTGAACATGGCAAGATTATCAGGCTGCTTTAGTTTAAGCATCCCAATTTGAACATGGCAAGATTATCAGGCTGCTTTAGTTTAAGCATCCCCATTTGAACATGGCAAGATTATCAGGCTGCTTTAGTTCAAGCATCCCAATTTGAACATGGCAAGATTATCAGGCTGCTTTAGTTTAAGCATCCCAATTTGAACATGGCAAGATTATCAGGCTGCTTTAGTTCAAGCATCCCAATTTGAACATGGCAAGATTATCAGGCTGCTTTAGTTCAAGCATCCCAATTTGAACATGGCAAGATTATCAGGCTGCTTTAGTTCAAGCATCCCAATTTGAACATGGCAAGATTATCAGGCTGCTTTAGTTCAAGTGGTAGCTGATTCCTATATATGAAAATATAACTTTTTCAATGCTAATAGTTCTTGGACTTTGTAGTTTTAAACATACTGTATATACTCACGTATAAGCCGGCTCCAAATGCAAACAACATAGACCCTGATCTGCCGTTGCATAAAGGGCCAGCAGATTAGGGTCTATGTTGTTTGTTCTACTGATTAGTCCTTGCAAACTGCATAGACCCAGATCTGCCGGTGCATTATGCGATGGCAGATCTAGGTCTATGCAGTTTGCAGTTGGTATTGTCTTATACACAAGTAGCTAGGTTTGATGCTAAATCTTACACAGAGGCAGTATTACTGGTTTGGACAGGCATATCATTCAGCTAAAGAGGAGTTTAATTATGAAGGGCTTTATACATGTAAACTAAACTACATCTATAATATGAAATTCTTTTGTCAAACAGAAGCCAGTTTAAAGACTTAAACATGTCAGCAGATGGTGTCATCGGATCGACATCTAGTATAATTCTAACTGCATGCTTTTGAAGTTTGATTATGTGATTTTAATATTAATTTGTGTGCATGAGCCCCATACTGTGCAACAGTAATCCATAATAGGTAATATGTAAGTTGAAATGAATAGTTTCCTTGCATGAGTTGTCTTTGCAGTAAGTGTTGGTTTGGAGGCTATAATTTGACAGACATAATCTATGTGATGATTCCAAGTTAGTTTATCATCAACATATACTCCTAGGAGCTTATGGCATTCTACATAAGATATATACTCATCATTTACAGACAACTGAATGGGGTTTTGCATGGATAATCGTTTAATGTTCCTACTAGATACTGTCAGCTTGAAAATATCCAGCTACAACTTCCTTACCAAGTTTCTAATCTTGTACACATTGCTTTTGTTGATGACCGTATCTATTACATCTGTAACATTTAATAGGTTTTCCATGCTTACATACTTTTGTTACATGTCCATTATCACCACAGTAGTAACAGTTACCATCATAATGTGACAGCACATTATTCCATTAAAAAATGTGTACATATTAGTCAATGTTCTTCAGAAATGCTGATGTTCTTTTCTTATTGAGGTGAATACCATCTTTGGAATACAAACCATTTCTTAGATACCAATATGTGTCCACAAACACATCATAGCTGGGGATGAAATCTATGCCATAATCTTTGCACATATCTTCCAGAGTAAAATTAAGTGGCCGCACATCACAGTCTATTCTGGGAGTGATTTTCTGGCACACTAATTGTGTGTCACTATTGACTGATAATATGTAGTCAGTTAAGTCCTGGATGTCATTCAGAATATTCAACATATTATGTCCACAGCTAACATTATTTCCACCTATAAGTGTTAATTATGATGTTGGCATACTCATTCAATATGCTACTTATCTCAATTTTGCATGCAAAACATTCACTTTTGCTCTTCTAATAGTTCACACATCCACAGTCTTTTCTTTAGACCTTTTGGTTGGATATGCTTTAAAATTGACGAGCCAATCAGAAGAGTACAGTTTTTCCATACATGATGACGAAAGGGTCATTACCATGGTTCTTGACGCTGTTGATTTGTGTCTCATGATCCGAGATTCTGGCACATCAGCATCATCTTGAATTTTCTGATCCATTTGTTGCACTGTATATGTGATATTAGTTTCATGATTCTGCATATTATTGGCTTTCAGTAAATGTTTGCTTTGGATTGGGGTTGATGTTTGATACTGTTTGGGTACTCGACACTTCATTGATTTCTGTTGAGTTCCCTTTTCCCAAGTTTATCTGGTATAAATGATCAGTCTGGGTTGAAATACTTATTTTTGTATTTTTAGATCTTGGGCAAGTGGCATTCTGTACAAAATGACGCTTTACTATCATATCTTCAATTTTTGTTCTTAGATGATGAATTTCAGATTGAAGATTCCTGATCATAACTATCAAGTCGTTTAGAACATAATTTTCCATGGCACTGTGACTTGCATTATGTCTGAAAGATTAGTCTCATTATCTTAATTAGTGTCAATGTCGTCTACACTTTGATTAAGTATATCTGGGTCTACCTGGGCTTGAAAAGAGCAAGGTGTTAGATATTTTTAGGCACTGTCTGGATTGTCTATCTGTGCAAGTGAAGGTGTAATGAAATGTAGTCTTGCTTGGCTGGCACTATTTGGATTATCATTATCTTGATTAGTGTCATTGTATTCTACACTTTTCTGAAGTACATCTAGGTCTACCAGGGCTTGCGGAGAGGAAGGTGTTAATAATAGGCGCTCTGTAGTTTGTGTCTACTTGTGCAAGTGTGGGTGTAATAAAGTGTGGTCTTGCTTGGCTGGCACTGCTGGGAGTGGAGGTTATGGGCCAAGCTGGGATGGTTGTGCTGACACAGTGCTGGTGTGAGATGTACCTTCTTTATGCTTTCACACAGTTCAAGAAATCCATCATAAGTCTAAGGCAAACATCCACTGCCCTGAATTAAAATGGTATTTGTTGATGGGAATACATTGCATATAACTTTATTTTCATGTAAAGTACTGATTTTGTACAAATACTCCTGTTGCTCTGAGTATTTGTTGAGTTGGAAGATTATTCAGCTGCTTAAGTGATGAGTTGCTGTTGACATGGATAGTGACACTGTCTTGATTTTCTTTGATGTGGATACAATCTGGGATTACCTTTCTGTATGAATTTACTTCCACATCCTAAATATCTTTTTGGGTGAATCCAGAGAACTACACAGACTGGTTTCATTAAAAAATTTCTGGAGTACATGTATTGACAGTCATTTAAAGGTTTGTCTATTTTTAGTCATGGCAACCATATCTGATTGCAGATCGGCATCATTTGTATAAATTTGAAAGCTCTTCATGCCAGGATGCTTTCTATAAAATATGATCAAAATTGATGCAGTAATTGTTGAGAAATTTAAAATATGAATTGTTGATGGATGCACAATGCATGAGGCATAATAAACATAGGGCCTTATGATAAGTTCACCTGGCCTTACAGCCACGTGAGCTAAACATCGGTTCGAGGGAGCCATAATTTAAGTCAATGAGGTTCAGTACAATTATAAACATTATATCATATCTTAAAAACAAGTTCAAGGAATCCATTGTATTAAAAGAATATGTAGAATGTCCAATTTTACCAATAAAATCATGAACATAATGTGCTCATGGAACATGAATGCCTCACCACATTGCCCGAAAACTGACCTAAATGCAAAAATTAAAACCAGACAGAAATATGGGCAAAGATAACACTATTTGTCATAGTTCCATTAAGAAGTCACAAAATTTCACAGCCAATCGATGTAAAATTTTCCAAAAATAATGGATCATGACCCCATAATTCTGATCATTCTAGATAGAAATTTAATATTTTGCTCTGGATAATGGAAATTACCTGGCTCTGTATTCATGAAACTTCTAATGTTGAGAGCACACTTAAACTCAGTTTTTGATATTCAATAATGAAGAACCAAATTTACATAGCAGAAGTTTGAATGTTTCAATGTATTTAGTTAAAGAATACCATAGGATGTTATTTAACATAAATGTAACAAATATAGTGCAATCCACATAAACAATATTTGAGTTTGAGTAAGTACTCAAGTTGAGGAGTTTCATGAATATGACGCCAGCTAGAGGGCATCTTGGTAATCAATATTTACCCAAATTTACATTATAACTTAAAGCATTTCTTCCATAATAAACCCTAAAATCTGGGTTGGGAGGGTAGACACTTATAAATTACCTTAACAAATATTTTCTATGACTTTGACCATGACCACAAGGTCCAAGGGGCAAGCAAGCATGTTACAGAATGAATTATCTTAGCTTCATAATGATTTATGCCAAATATGAACAAAATCCATCAAGGGGTTTAGGAAATATAAGCAAATGAAAAAACTTTAACCGATACATTAATGCAAATTTTCTAGGATTGTGACCTTGACCCCCAAAATCAAAGGGGTAAGAGACCATATCAAAGAATGAATTGTCATAGTTTCATAATGATTCAATCCATGGATGAACAAAAATTATGAAGGAGTTTAGGAAATAAAAGCAAATTATAAAACTTTAACTAAAACCTTAACACAAATTTTCTATGACTGCGCCCTTGATTCCAAGGTCACAAGACTGAACATGCATGTCAAAGAATGAATTGTTTTAGCTTCATGATGATTCATGCTAACTATGATGACAATCTATCAAGGGTTTAAGAAATATATGCCAATGAGAAACTTTAACCAAAACCTAACAAACTGTTGACAATAAAAATTCTATGGGTAGCTTCTCACTAATGTGAGCTCAACCAACTTTTGGAAACATGTGCGACAGGTTTTCTATCAAGCATGGGCTCATCATGCAAGAATTAACAATGTCTGTATTATTTATTTGCAGGAGGAGGGGTTCAGTTTATAGTCTTTAAATTTTAACATTCTGCATCCATTACAGAATGATTCCCACTGTATAGACATTCAATTAAATGTTGTTATCTCTCTGGGGATTTACTTCTGTTGATTTTACCAACAATGCATTTAAATTTTGGGTAGCAAATTCTTTAATGTATGCATTCAATCACTACACAAATACTAGTTTACTGAAACATACAAGATATCTGCATTGACAAGGCCATGTTTCATTAAAACTACTACTGCTGCATCTAGAACAATTTAAAATTCTCCCATATACTTATTTTTTTCAATTGAAGTCCTGGCAAAAAAAAATTCAGATGATATTTAATAGATATGTCAACTGAAGGACAATTTCACCTTATGAAAAGTTTGGACAATTCACTCATTCATTCAATCATTCACTTATTCATTTATGCAGTATTCATTTTAAGTACAAGCATTAATTATGTAATAATTAATACCTTTTTATTTTATTACTTTATTAAATCAATTGCATTGTTTATATTTTCATTTAATAAAATATAATAATTTTATGAAATCAACATCATTAGGTGTAATAATAATAATAATGATAATAATAATGATTAATATAATTATAATGATCATCAAACAATATCATTATTAATATAATGATAATCACAAGGATCCTCAATCATCATCCTAATAATAATAATAATAATAATAATAATAATAATAATAATAATAATGATAATGATAATAAAAATAATTATTTTCTATAATTATTATAATCATTGTGATGCTTTTAATATTTCTACTGCATGTATTAACATAACAAATAGATCAGGGCAGAGCAAATCCTATAGCCCGACGTCCCGGACTATTCGTTTTTGAAGTCGGGCAAGTAAAATTTTCCAAGTCGCTAGTCCGGGACAAGTGCTTTTTAAAAAAGTCGGGCTAGTCCTTATTTTCGTGCTTTAATCACTATATCTACCTTTATTTGGCCAATCATGCCCTCTGGGTGTACTGAATACTTGATTCTACCCCTCTTCGTGTATAAATTTACATCCTGTTACCGCTTGACTGCATATTGGGCTAAGCGACCAAATTATCGGCAAATCAAAACACGTCAAACAAAAGAAAGCCAGTATGATCAATTAGTAGTGTTTTAAGCGGCTTGTTGCATTGAGTTTACTCAAGCCAGATTATCACGAGCGGCTCACTATGATTTTAATCCAGCGAGTCAGTGTAATTAAATTAATGAAAGGTACTTTACCGACATCACTGTTGGTTTCTTTTATGAACTGATTAAATGACAGTAATGATTCTTTAATTTTTAATTGATTATACAGATGATTAACTTCCACGTGCGATATTGCGTTTGAAGCAAAACAATGACGCTAATTAATGAGCTGTCTCTGTTTGTATTTAAAAGAGAAAATGTATGTTATGATCAAATCAACGTAAATGGCCGAATGGCCGCACACGTCGTTAATCAAACAAACGAATGAACGTTATGATCACTTTAGACGTAGTTGTCAAGCAAGCTGATAGTTACTCTGTGGATAAAATGAGTTTGCTAAATCATTTTCGCAAGGAAGGTAATAACGGCGATTCGGAGAAGGAAAATTTGTTTGAAAGTGGAGGGATAAAACGTAAGACTGATACTGAGTGTGCGGTAGCTATTTCTCCAAAGAGACATAAGCAACAATCTGTGATGGCAAAAAATGTCAAATATGACACTGCTAAGAGACAGAGAATTCTTGGAACACACTTAGTGAATACTCCACCTAGTCTCAGTCAAATATGCAAACTATTAGATATCATTTTTGTTATAAGCCCATCCACTGCTGAATGTTAACGAGGATTTAGTTCAATGAACTTAATGAAGACTTCTTTAAGGAATTCCTTAAACCAAAAGAGTTTACAAATGCTAATGAACATTTCTGCAAATGGACCAGAGCTTGAGGACTTCAACCCAGACACAGCTATGAACTGCTGGCTTAGTGCTGGTGCAGGTGGCAGACATATACATGGACATTTTTGTCAAATCCATCAGCTAAAACATATATACATGAACCTGAAGAAGCCAAATGTATAACTACCAATGTTTGTGAAAATTAAAATTCTTTTAAGAAATAATTATGTTGTATATTATTTCGTTTGTTTTTTCTATGGATTAAGTACATACTCCTCATCATCTCGGCAAGTGATTACCATTTTGGGACCAGTGAAAAGTAAGGTGGGACTAGTGAAGAGCAAGGTGGGACTAGTGAATTTTCTGAAACCACTTGTCCTGGACTAGTGGTTAAAAAAAAATTTGCTCAGCCCTGTAGATAAAGATGGTAATGATCATTATTATACAGTAATCATGATATTTTTCTTATTATTGTTTACTTTGTCATGCTGTAGTCATCAATCAATTATCCTCAATATCATAATTTTTATTTATAATTGTTATATACAGTACAGCTCACGTGATTTTTCGGAACCCCACGCATCGCGGTGGGGTACTTAATCCCCTCCACTCTAGCTCCGCGATAGCACTCCGCAGTGGAGGCATAAATTGGCATAAATACCTACAAATCACCACCGCGTTTCGGCAGGCATGCCGATATAAACTCCACCGTGGAGGGGCTAGTCGACATTACTGATTGACATCTGAACAGCCAATGAATGAAGACCACCTATGGAAAGACTGAGACGTCAAGAGTGATTTACAACTGGATACCATCTGAAGAATCAGTCGTTTTTATTTCGATCATATATTTGGACAATAAAAAAATAATTTCAAAAGTCTTGTATATTCAGTACACATTACTGTTTATAAAAGGTTGATCGACTTCTTTTGCAATAAGTTTATGATTTTAATTTATTTCAAAGAAATATGAACAAACTTATGCACTGACTTGACGAGAAGTACACATTGCTGAGCCTCTCAAGCAGAATAAATTTATCATTTTGTTCCAAAGGAAAGTAATTCTCTGAGATATGGACAATTAAAATCCAAATTGACATCCGCTTCTGCTTACCCCCCCCCCCCCCCCCCAAAACAACAAACCTAAAACACTGAATTTACACTGAAATGCAAACCGGGTGCTTAGTCTTTAAGCAGTAATAGTAGAGTCACGAGGCTGAATATTATAACTGCATGTGTGCTGTAAGGGACTGACCAATATGTTGTTTTTTTTTCGACCGGGATATTTTTTGTTCTTTCATCACAGTATTTATTTATTTTAAGTGAAATATGGAACGGAGTAACGTCTGTTACAAAAATCAGAGAAAGACAATTGTTTTCATGCATTACCCCCCCCCCCCCCGCCCCAACGGTTGGAAAATTCAATTGTCTCTCCCTAATAAAGACTTGACTTCAGCGGATGTTCTACAGAAATCAAGGCAGTGACCATTGTGAACACTGTTGTAAAATATTAACAAGGGTTTGCATCAAAGGATGATGTAAGTTTCAGCTTGGGAACCGTGTTTTTTTATTACACGAAGCCATCTGATTAAGCGCGTTGTACTTTATAGCCGCATTTATGGTCCCGCCATTAAGAACGTAAGCTTGATAATTGTTAGTAATTAATCTGAACTCAGCTTATTACCGAAATGAAAAATAATATGGAAAATTCTAAAATCTGAGATGTTCAGAGATTTTAATTTCCACGTGTATCCTATTATATGCTCATTTTCCTACGGCGAAAATATAAAAATAAAATATACTTTTTTAATTAATTTTTACGCAGATATTAAAGAATGCAGTTTCCTGTTTGTGACTGTTAGAGCCTTAGGTTATTGAGCGTGTTTCTGTTTCTTACCACTTACAAACTTTTCCAGACTTCAGTTTACGATAACTTGTGCAGTAGTGATTTGGATTCCATATTTTATGAGAGAGAGAGAGAGAGGGGTAGGGGGACTTTACTAAGAAGAGTTAATGATCTAAACTTATTCATCTTATTTTTCTGTATTATGCAATAGGAAAACGAACAGAAAAGAAAAAATTAAAGATTAATTTCATCAGATGCTCAGCATGTTTCCTAATATTTGCTCATTTTTGTAAGAGGAAAGTATAAAAAAAGATTTTTTTTTATCATCATAGAAAAATAGTAAATCTTATGGAAATGATATGTCAGTAACCAAATCGTAATATTGATCTATTTCTTATAATTATTTGTATGCAGATATTAATGTATGCAGCTTTATCTTTGTGACTTTGGAGCGGTTGCTTATTGAGACAAGAAATAAACTAATTTCTTTGAATAGTGTGTGGCATGTTTCTGTATATGGTATATTGCTTTACAGCTACAGTTACTTTGGCCAAATGGATAAGAGTGTGTGTTACACACACATATTTGATATTGGAGCACGAGGTCGTGAGTTTGCAACCACCGACGGGAAAATTTGTTTCTTTTTTTCCCCCTCTATTACGCTATAATGTCTAGTACAGTATTACTTTTCTTACCACTTGCAAACTTTTCCACATTTCAGTTTACGATAACTTGTGCAGTAGTGATTTGGATTCCATATTTTATGAGAGAGAGAGAGAGGGGAGGGGGGCTTTACTAAGAAGAGTTAATGATCTAAACTTATTCATCTTATTTTTCTGTATTATGCAATAGGAAAACGAACAGAAAAGAAAAAGTTAAACATTAATTTCATCGGATGCGCAAGTTTGTCAGATCAATGTACTTTAAGGTTAACAGTTAGCACATGAAATTAACACGTCAATATCAGCAGTCCTGATGGCTTCTCTTGTGCCTGCACGTGTCAACTACATGTATCTAGGATGACCTTTTGCGGCCATTTGTGATTTTTTAAAAAACCGCTACTTTGGTAATTAATGCAAATTAGTACAGTTTAAAATAAAATAACGATGTGAAATCTTAATAATGCTTTATTTAAGCGATTGGATGTCAGGAAAAAACGTACAATATGTGAATGATTACTCATGCATGGAATAACCATCGGAACTTGTGCGATTTTGTTTCACTTCAGTCAGGTATGACTGCAGCTTTGTTATTAATTTGTTTGATGTTTATCGTTCTTTTCATTGCAGGTAGTACAATATCACTGACTTTCATATGATCATTACAATTTTGTATTGCGTTTACTGAAAAAGAAATAAGGATATGAATGCATGTTTAGATTCCTATAACATAGTATTGAAGAAAAAAAAAATTAGATTCATTGCGCAAAATGTAGTATTAACACAGTTTGCGAGGCATTCCCATTACATTATCATCATCTAAAATATGATTTGGCTATGTATCATACATTATCTTCGTTAGAACAAGGAAATATTTATAATTAACTGAATTACTACGTTTTTTTCAGTATCAAAAAGTTAGCAAATTGCTCCCCAGAGGGATAACGATGTAGATAAATCGGTGCCCCCCCCTCCCGTCTCAACCTCCGCTTGCATGGGTGATAAACAGTACACCACGCCCATATTATCGAAACCACGTCCACTCTGCGGTGGTGATCGGATGCGACTCCGCGAGGGAGCGTGGTGTGCAGGGCTATTCTCCGCGACAACTCCGTCAGGACGCGTGGAGTGATGGTGGAGGGGTTTTTCTTAATCCTCTCCACTCACTCTCCACCCCCACCGCGATGCGTGGGGTTCCGAAAAATCACGTGAGCTGTACTGTATGGTAGAAAAAAAAACATCAAGTCTTATGTCCTTCTTCACATCTGCCTTTGCTACCCAGAAGTTGACTTCAGAGTTTGAGATTAGAAAATAATTTTCAGGGGATATATAAGCACTTATTGAAATGGCCTATTCCCCAGAGTTCACTGTAGAGTGTGCCTCTGATTGAAATGGCCTATTCCCCATAGTTCACTATAGAGTGTGCCTCTGATTGAAATGGCCTATTCCCCAGAGTTCACTATAGAGTGTGCCTCTGATTGAAATGGCCTATTCCCCAGAGTTCACTATAGAGTGTGCCTCTGATTGAAATGGCCTATTCCCCAGAGTTCACTATAGAGTGTGCCTCTGATTGAAATGGCCTATTCCCCAGAGTTCACTATAGAGTGTGCCTCTGATTGAAATGGCCTATTCCCCAGAGTTCACTGTAGAGTGTGCCTCTGCATCCAGGACTTACTGCTTCTCATCCTGGATGCTCAGTTTTCAAAATGTATTTGGTCTAGATTTATGTATACTGAAATCTCATTTTGTTTATAGACCCCCCACCCAATCCCTTGCTGGTTCAGGGATGTCGTAAGAGGTGACTATATGAGGCAACCTGTTTGACGTGGTATGCATCCCATGACGCTGTTCCATCGGATGGGCATCTGTAGTATATCTTGCAGTTCCTGTACCATCCTCATTATCATGTTTATCTATAAAAAAAGACAAACTTTAATAATAAACAAATAATCAATAAGAGAAGAGACTTCCAAAATGGTCTTATAATTAAGAGTTTAAACTTGATCTATTTTATATTGATTGTACAAATCCCCACTAGATGTACATACTGTCATGCACAGACATGCATATCACCACACTTCAGACAAGCTGACGTGTTTATCTTATAACGGACATTCACCCCATCTCAAGACCTTTGGAGCAATGTATAATCAGAATGTTTACTGCACATATGTGAATGTCCAGCAGTAATATTGCATAGGGTTGCATAAATACTAAATAAACAAGCTGAATTCTATACAATTCCCCCTTTTTTAAAAATATTAAAGAAATTTCCACAAAAATGGAGCAGGGGAAAAAAGTAAAACCTAATTGCGCATCTACACAAACCATGTATCAAACCTACAAAGTTCAATAAAATCATGTAAGTGGTGTGGGAGGTCAGAAACAATGAGTAAAATTATCAAAATACCCCTTTTTTCAAGCATTTTTAACAATGTTCCCAACGCCAGTGGAAAAAAGTAAACCTTACTGCACATGTATACCAACCACATATCTAGCCTACAATGTTACAATAAAGTACCCCAAGTAGTGTGGGAGAAGCGATGATGAACTGAATTCCCCATAGCCCCCTTTTTTACATTTTTTCATTACATTTTCACAAAAATGCACCAGCGGAAGAAAGGAACCTTATTGTGCATCTACTCCACCCACATTATCTAGTGAAAAAGTTTAAATAAAATCCTCCACGCAGCATAGGAGAGGCAACAATGACAAACGGAACTCCCAAAATACCCCTTTTGGACAATTTTGTAAGAAATGTTTCCAAATTGGGCAAGAGGAAAAGGTAAATCCTCTATGGAAATTTCTGTGATGAAGGCAAGTTATCATACAGAAAAATAAAAAGAAACGATCTTTATTGGGTTCATTGTGACTTTGACCTTAAGGCTATCAAACCTAACATGTGTAGCTTACACTTATCTCATACCAGCAAGTCATGCTCAAAGTAAGGTAGAGTGCAATTAAAGTTATTTTACTTAAACTTTTTTCCCTTCACAGTAACCTTGACCTTTGACCTTCGACAGATTAGTTTCCCACTCCATATGCAAGCCTTCCACATAGTTTGGTCAAGGTACATTTTCTTATTGTGAGACATTTTTTTGTCAAATCTGACTTGCTGTGAACGTGACCTTTTATCTTTTAGAACCCAACTCCAAGGTAAAAATCTTTTTTTCATACTGACTCTACAATGAAATCACCTGTGAACACTTCTCATAGTCAAACCTGTCTTTTGGATGTGAGAAAAGCGGCCTCCAATTACAGATGACTGCTTAATAAAGCATAATTTCTTTACTATTTTGGTTGATGGAACTTTTAAAAAGAAACTGTTTTTTTTATGATGTACATGATTGCTTAATACAGGTGCACTTTAAGACAAGTAGAACTGTATCCAAGGTAACTGACATCATATCTAGACAGGAGTCACTGAGAATGAAAAAGGTTTTAACCTTTGGTCTATTGAACTTTAAGGCATCTACAGTTGCCAAGATAACTGTAAAATCTGGATAATAAGCACACACATACAAATAAGTGAATACAGAAAATAAGCAAACATGTAAAAATAAGTGAATACAGAAAATAAGCAAACATGTACAAATAAGCAAATACAGAATATAAGCACACATACAAATAAGTGAAAAAATAAAATAAGAGCACACAGAATATAAGCAAATACAGAAAGAAAAAAAAAACAAATCTGAAAAAAGTGAATACAGAAAATAAGAGCTTGCAGAAAGAAAGCACATACAGAAAATAATTTAATTTAGGCCTTGAAGTATTATTCTAGCAAAAATAAAAGCATTTATGTGTGTATAATACATGCAAATTCTAAGATATCAAAATTGTTAGTTGGATGATTAATTTGTTCCTTATTACATGTTCAGTGTGGCTATTTATTTTATTCATTTTTATTCTTTTTTCTTTTTTAACTTTTTTATAATCTTACATCATCCCTATTATACTGTTTAATCTGGTTGATAAGTGTAAATATAAAAACTGTAAAAAAAATTGCATCGATCATGATGCATTTCACTTCCAATTACCACATACATGTATCAAAAACAAAAGTCCCTCAAAGGGACTGCCACTCAAATGTCCAAAAAGAATTTCCAGGAATTAAAGATAAGACCATTCTTCATTTGAACTGCAGAGTGTTGAAACCATCTCTAATATTCTTAAGCACTAAGATTTTCAAATTACCCGCTGTGGTGGCCATATTGGATGTAAGATCAGCACCATTTTCTTTGAGAACAATATAGACATCATTAGCAGACTTTTGGTGATAACCTCATGCTGATATGACCATCCATTCAGGAGGTGTAGCAATAACAAGATTTTAAAGATGGCTGTCATGGCAGCCATATTTGATTTTAATTTTGCACTATTTGCATTTTGGACCAACTATAGATATCATAAAAATTCTTTTGGTGAAAACTCATGTCAATATGATCATCTATTCTGGAGGAGTAGTGGTAACAAGATTTTCAAGATGGCCACCAGGGTGGCCATATTGGACATCAGAACAACATCATTTTCATTCAGGAACAACTAGACACCATAAGAAGTCTTCTGCATGGTGAAAAGCCCATGTCAATATGACTTTCCATTTAGGAGCAGCAATAACAAGAGTTTCAAGATGACCTTCATGGCAGCCATATTTGAGGTCAGATCAGTGCCATTTTCATTTACGACCAACTAGATATCATAATTAGTCTTCTAGTGAAAACCCCATGTCAAAATGACTTTCTGAGTAGTAATAACAAGATTTTTTAGATGGTTGCCATGGTGACCATATTGGATGTCAGATGGGCAAAATTTTCATTTAGGACCAACTAGACACAATAATAAGTCTTCCAGTGAAAACCCCATGTTGATATGACGTTCTGTTCAGGAGAAGTAGTGCTAACAAGATTTGTAAGATTGCTGCTGTGGTGGCGATATTGGCTGTTCGAACAGCACCATTTTTATTTAAGACCAATTAGACATTATAAGAAGTTTTTTAGTGGAAACCCCAGGTCAATATGACTTTTTGTTCTGGAGGAGAAGCAATAACAAGATTTTCAGGATGTCTGCTATCAGGTTGACACAATTTTCATTTAGAACCAGCTAGTCATCATAAGAAATCTTTTAGTGAAGACCCCATGTTGATTTGACCATCCATTCAGGAGGAGTAACAATAACAAGATTTTTAAGATGGCTGCCATATTAGCCATACTGGATGTCAGATCGGCACCATTTCATTTAGGATGAAGTAGACATCACAATAAGTTTTTTAGTAAAAACTCCATGTTGATATGACCATTTTTCAGGAGGAGTAGCTGTGGCAGTCATACTGAATATCAGAGATACATTATTTTCATTTGGGACTAACTAGACATGATATGAAGTCTTCTGGTGAAAATCCCATGTCTGTATGACTTTCTGTTCAGGTGGAGTAGCAATAACAAGATTTTTAAGATGGCTGCCATATTGGACTTCAGATTGGCACTGTTTTTATTTAGAAGCAACTAGATGTCATAAGAAGTCTCTTAGTGAAAACATGATATTGATATGACCATCCATTCAGAAGGAGTAGCAATAATAAGATTTTCAAGATGCTGATGGTCACTTTGGTGTCCATATTGGATTTACAAGCTGCAACATTTTTATTTAGGGCCAACTAGACATCATAAGAAGTCTTGTAGTGAAAACCTCATGTCGATATGAATATCCATTCAGGAGTAGTAGTGATAACAAGATTTTCAAGATGGCCACTTTGGTGGCCATACTGGATGTACAAGCGGCACCATTTTTATTTAGGACAAATTAGACTTCATAAGAAATCTTTCAGTGAAAACCCCATGTTCATATGACCATCCATTCAGGAGGATCAGTAGTGATAACACGATTTCAAGATAATCAGTCATGGCCATATTGGATGTTGTAGCTACGCCATTTTGATTTAGGACAAACTAGACCCTGGGATGAACATGTCTGTAAAGTTTTATGGCAATCCTTCAAGTGGTTGAGGAGGACTAGTGATAACAAATTTGGACTAATGGATAGACAACAGATGGCAGACAATGGACAATGGACGACAGGCCATCCCATAAGCTCTTCTGGTCTATGAGTAGCGATAATAAGCACATACATGTACTACCTACAATAACATAAAAAAATAAGCATAAATGCTTACGTTCTAGATTTTACAGAGCTTGCCTCTTTGTGTGGTCTTGACTCAGTATTACAACTGTAATAAGGAGGAAAATCATTGAACTATCTCAAGATTAACAGGTACAAACTCTATTTGCATGAACTGATACAGTTTGCAATGGGTATATCTGGATCAAATGGATACATTCCAGATAAAGGTCAGGAAGCCCTCGACTGGTGATCAATGATGATACTGGATAGCAGTGCCAAATGGAACCAGGACTTTACCCCCCCTCTCAATTACATCCCTGCCATTACCCCCTCGTCATTTACCCCCCTTGGATATTACCCCCCGGTTGATTACCCCCCTGCGAGGACAAAGAACATATTGTGTGTTGTTTTACCGCAATAAAATTCTATCCCGTCATTTTAATCTGTGCTCATTCTATACTATTGTGTTGGCTTCACCTCATTGAATATAATTAGAGCAGAAATGGTTTCTAATTAAGTGTTCACAAACACAATCTGAAAACTAGTATTGGCTACACATCAATAAAAATGATTTAAGCAGTTTAATCGGTGCTCAATCTATACTATTGTGTTGGCTTCACCTCATTGAATATAACTAAACCCTATATATATACGTTCTGAAAAATATAATATCACCAGAAATAATTCTACCATGGAGAAAGTTCACAGTATACATGGAAAGCAAAAATGTATGCTTAATGGATATGTCTATGTAAAGAAGAAAGATTTAGCGGCAGGTGTAATCAGTTACGAATGTGAAAAGCGACGAGGAAATGTAAACGGAGTATCTGAATGTAAAGCAAAGATCAAAGTTAAAAATGATGTTTTAGTTGAGTCTCTGCATGAACACACACATGCACCAGATTCCTTCAAAGAGAGCAATCATTCCTGAACGTGATAATTTCTCAGCGACTTGGAGGACATCCAGCGGATCCAACTCGAAAGAAATATCGTGACTGCAATGCTCGGATTATGAACATTGTTAATGACTTTGCTAATAGAGAGCACTATGAATACTTGCGAGGGATCGCACATAACATTCAGCTGTAATCATATCAATATAACATATTTTATGGTACTATGGTACTATATCATTATGACATTATGATATGCTGAATTTAATATTGAATATTCCAGGACAAGTATATGTTTTCAAGGCTGAGAGTAATTAACTAAAATAAAAATTTACAATAATAAATTCTTTTGAAATTTATTTTATTTTATTGTTTATTCTGGGGTATAACAATTATATGTTATATAGTAATAGACCGGGGGGGGGGGGGGGTAATTAACCGGGGGGGGGGGGGGGGGGTAATGTACAGAGGGGGTAAATGACCGGGGGGTGATGGCAGGGGGGTAATGACAGGGGGGTAATTGACAGGGGGGTAAAGTCCTAGACCCGTGCCAAATGTCGTAAATTTTCTCAGACATACATATGTGCAGCAATTGATTTTGCACAACATCAGCAACGAGTTTATTGGTGGTTTTTAATGGGACTGCTAAGTATTTTCCACTGAGCCAAAATTAACTGCCTGACAAAACTCAGTGCTTTACAGTACTTCACTGAATTCCTTTTTCCACATGTGAGTGTAATAGTTGTTAAATAATGCACCCAAACAGACAAAAATGAGGCAGATTTTTTTTATCCCTATTCAGTAAAACATTCAAAGCCATTACATAGTTACAGAAGTATCCTCTTATTCAGAATAGAGTAATTGTATACAGATAAAACTATTGCATGAGGTCTACAATGTCAATGGACTTGGTGGGTGACTTTAGTTTGAAAGCATGTATGCCACAGCAAAAGTATAGAGTGGGTACTCATGTTGAAAAATGGCTTCCACTGGAGTTTTTGGACTGTCCTACCCCATTCCATACAGCTTTTGAATACCATTGCAGACAAATGAACTAGAATACTGTGTCAGTAAGGTGTGAACTGAGCCGACCGAACCACCTGGGAATGTTAATAATTAACATTATTGTATGTTAATTAATATGTATATAATTATTGTTGTCACCATTGGTGTTTTGAAGTTTTTAATCTCATCTGTTTCATTTCAGACTTAAATCTACCAAGTGAAAAGATATGTTCTGCTATATGTACACTATCTGCCAGCTTAAATTTGTATCCTGTGCCAAATAGAAAAAGGAACCACTTTCAAAACTTTTTATTGAAAATATAATACTATTTCAGACAGGTCTTGAAATCAAGTTAACGCTGACCGTCAAATCATTTACTGTATATACTCGCTTATAAGTCAGGTCCAATTGCAAACAACATAAACCCTGATCGCATAATGTGCAGGCAGATCAGGGTCTATGTTGTTTGTTCTACTGATTACTCTATTCAAACTGTATAGACCCAGATCTGCGATGGCAGATCTGCGTCTATGGAGTTTGCAGCTGGACTCAACTTATATTTTTGAGTATATGGTATGCTACAGTTATATGTTCATTGAGAACATCCGCTGCAGGTCTGTTTTACAGACCAAACAGATGTTTTTATTTTGCAATTTAATTTTGGTTGCATAGCTGAAAAATTTAAATTGCAAGCATCTAAACAATCCTTCTGAATAATTATGAATTTCTTCCACAGAACAGTATTCATCACCACTAAAGTCTCACACAAAGCCTCCACCACTTCAGTACCATACAATGGTGAAAAGTGAGTTATTATTAAAATGTACATTGAACGTAGCAACCAGTGCTTTGCTAAAAGATCAGAACATGAAACTTGCCACCATTATTCCAGAAATGTCATTCTACAGTTTGAACAGGGATGCAGCTGATCGGGGCTACAGAGTTCAAAGGTCAAAGGGTAAAACGTTTACTAATTCTTCTGACACCATTATATGGAAGCCTGTGATGTGGCTCTAATCATTTGTTCCTCAATTTGATTAAACATAAATTAAAAGAACAATCTGTGCTTTATTTTTCTTTCATCTAATGCAAGTTTTAAATTTAAGTTGATTTGATTTCTCTTCCTATATCCTAAGACTTTTAAGTTCCCCAAAAGTAGGTGCATTTCACAAACAATTCTGCCTTAAAGGTGGACCTGTGACCCCCATATCACTTACTTCTAAATCATTCAGTATGTTGATTTATGCAATATCTGAAAATTTTGACTCAATGTGATCAATGGTTAGCAAGATATTTAAGTTTAAATGTACATGTCACAATATTTCCCCTTGACCATGTACAACTTCAGCAGTTTCCATGACTTGAGACAAATATGTGACATCACTGGGGAAACTATGCATTGGGAATCACCATTGTTCTACCATTGTCAAGTATGAAGTTTTTCTCTGCATTGTCTTCTGATTGCATGAATTATTTAACATGGCAAGGAGTTGTGTCATTGTTGGATATAGCAGTACGTGTATTTCCTCACCATCTCTTTAACATCGTGAAAATAGAATATCATGAACTAGAAATTTTGTTATCAGCTAAATGTCAAATGAAAATGCAATGTATCAAATCATCAAATTCTTTTTCAAGAGAGAGAGAAAGAACAGTGATGTAAAACTGCTCATGACTGCTGAAGATGAGTAAATCCAACTCATATATTCGCGATGCATGGAATTTTTTCCCCAAACAAACTATATAACAATATCTTAAATTGGATGAGAAGTTTCATCTGCAGCTGCTATTTAAAAAAATGCATGATCAAATGCTCCTAGTAAAACATGGTTCTCTTTATAAACACGTCTTGGTAAAATATGGTTCTCTTCACAAACATATATGTTACATTAATATATTTACATAGACATTTTGTAAAAAAAATGAACCATAGGTTCAAGTCACAAAATGGAGAGAAAGAGATAGTAGGTTGTGAGCGGTCTCTGAAAAATGCACAGAAATGTACTGAGTTACAACTAAAAGTGAATTTCAATTTTTAAATTAGCCATGATTGGGAAAAGATGTAAAAATAAACTGCAAGAATGATAGAAAGAAGGAGGGAACAACTAGCAAAAGAGAAGGATAAAAGTATCGTCGGGGGCTAAACAAGTGGGCGTGCAGTCTCAACATCATGAAAATAGATTATCAAAAGCTATCGATTTTATTGTCAGCTAAAAGTCAACTGAAAATTCAATTTACTGAATCCTCACAATTCGCTGAGAAAGAGAGAGAGCGAGAGCTGTATACATATTGTCAAAGACAGATGACTACAGCAACAGATGATTTCAAGGCAGTGTCAGATTTGCAGTCTAGCCCCTCCCTTGGCCCATAGCAGAATCAGTCCACTAACGTTCTTGGCCCATAACGAAAATGGACAACCCAAATCAGCCCATTATGTACTCGGCCTATCACTAGGTCAGTCCATGATTGATACAGGTGAAACTAGCTGTCAAACAATTTATTAAAAAAATACAAAATGTTTGAATTCCATTTTATCAAAGGCTGAATTTCAAGCAAGTTTTAAAATAGTTTTGTCTACATGTTCAGTTCCAAAAACAAATAAAAAAATTCATCATTGAGCAAAAGATATTGCAACTGTCATTATGAACAAAAATTCAGGAATCGAAAAATTATTGTAACATACATATATTACAAACTCTGTGTTGCCATAAGTTACAGGAATCACAAGCAAGTGCATGCTGCTTTGAAGTTACAACTCTGGAACACTCGACACAGTGGTCAGTACCTGTTAATGCGTTGATATGATCTTTTAATTTTGGGGGGCAGTATATAGATCAGTTGATGAAAAGATCAAAGGCCGACTCATGTTTTAAATTTTTTTTACTCAAAACACCCATTTACAAAAAAGGTCAGTTTTTCTCACTTTTTGATTTTATACCAATCTTTTGTCTAATCTTTCAACAAACATAACGTGCATTGTACAAAAGTTTACAGTATTGTTTGTTTACTTATTATGGTTAATTCAAACATATACATTTTGCATCATTGTTAATGACTAACTAATTAGTCAGTAAAAAACATGTTTATAATAAAAATTTATTGTTCAATAACACCAAGTGTTACAAAGCCATACCAGATCATAGGAAAGGATCACAAAAAAATTGTAAAAAAATGTTTTATTTGTTTTTAATATGTTGTTTGAAAGTATGTGTCGATCATGACAGTAATTTCTTAATTAAATTTGTATGGACCGAATCTGTAATGGGCCAACTTTGTTATGGATCAACTCCGCAATGTGCCGAGCATGTTATGGGCCGAGATATCCAGTCACGTCTTACCTAATGATTGATTAGGGATAGCGCTAGACTGCAGATCTGGACAAATGAGTGACATAAAGAAAATCTGGTTCATATTTCCATATGCAAAGGTTGGATGAATGTGTTAATGTATTGTTTATACAACAAAATAATTTCA
This sequence comes from Margaritifera margaritifera, assembly GCA_029931535.1. Classification (NCBI taxonomy): domain Eukaryota; kingdom Metazoa; phylum Mollusca; class Bivalvia; order Unionida; family Margaritiferidae; genus Margaritifera; species Margaritifera margaritifera. The sequence goes on along the minus strand of JAQPZY010000971.1, from coordinate 314,217 downwards.
AGGATATCTATTTTGTGCAATTTTGCATATCATCAAAACAAATTTTCAAATTAAAAAAAAAACTTGACAGAAAAATCCTGCTTACAATTTAGGAAAATGTTCCAAATATATATGCTATAAAAATAATAATCTTTTTTGCAGCACAGATTTTTTTAGTCATACACTAACTGTATTGTACTTAAAATTTTATTAATTTATTTTCTGTGAGAATGCTGATACAATAAGCTTTAAGCTGAATCTACCTGATGAAATTTGTTATGCATAATACATTTGTCCCTTGCAAATGAGTTACTTCACACATTTCCAGGCAACTACTTTCTGTCAATAAATATCAAAATCACTGAAGGCTGACAGGATTATAGAAAATATAATATTTTCACATATGCATTTTGATACTAAGGAAATCAAGGAAAAATTCTGCACAATAACAGAGCGGTTCATTTACACCTTTTAAATCTTATATTTTGTTTTAAATGACTATCATCAGCCTCAAAGACATGAAGACTCTCAATCTGCCATGATTTTTTTTCCAGTACTAAGATATGACAAAAAAACAAACAAAAGAGGAAACAAAATTTTGCTGAAATTATTTTTTATGGCACATTAATGGCACATAGATTTCTGTGTGATTTCATTTTGGCACAGTTGTGGCATTTGCTCGGTTTACTTCTCAAACTTTTGCTTTTGACACATAATGCAAAAGGGACCAGATTATTTTCTGGCACACTTGTGGCAAACAAATGCTATTTTCTGGCAAACTTATGGCAACAAGAGTTTGTGTGCACTTCTGGCATACACTTCCAGCCTACTGATTTGTGCCACAACTTTGTGGCAAACTTTTCAATTCTGTAAGTGAAGCCATTGAAATCCATCAAGGATTATTCTGTTGTCTGAATATAGTCTCATCCTAGTTTCGTCGGACTTTCCCATCATGTCTTAGATATTTGGACAGTTGTGTTTCCCAACTTAACTCACTGTCCCAATATCTGAAACAGGTGGGAAAGATGAGAGGAAACTTGGACAAGTCTATATATTGACCATTTTTATACAACAAATACCATTACAATTAAGTAAGTTCCATATCAATATTATTGATCTTTAACCTAAAATGATTGCATCTTCCTTGTAAGTAAAAATGATTGTATCTTCCCTCAACACTCTTTGTGAATCTTATTAAAAACTGGCATCGATAATATAAGTATGGTAGGTACTGTCTGTTGATTGTCAAAGTCTTTGATCTTGTTGACTGTCAAATATTTCTGTACAAATTGAAATTACTTAATATGTCATGTTTAAGCCTAAAATGGTTCAAGTTGTACACTAAACTTCATCATGAAATAATAATCTCTGGCAATGTATTTTCAACACATTAGTATATTGCCACAGGAGTACCTCAGAGCTCTATCCTGGGTCCTCTCTTGTTTATAATGTATATCAATGACCTTCCACTATATGCAAATAATTCCAATATTTATAGGTTACTGCATTTGTATGGGAACATATGAACGAGTTTTTCTAAACTATACTGCACGACGTTAGGAGTGCAGTATTGCTCAGAAAAAACGAGTTCATATTTTCCTATACAAATTTAGTAACCTTTTTATTATATACTCGTTTTGCTTTTTAACCTAAGGCTGAAAAATAAAAGGGACAGACTACAAGAAACAAAGTAACTGAGTTTCTGTTAGATTCCAAAGTAAATACACAACAGTAGTTAAACCAATACACAGTAACCGTATTCATGCTCACATGGTACCACCCAGCGACCTTTGAACTTGGTAGTGTACGGCACGCTCAGTCATTCGTTTCAAAAAGAAATCTCATTTTGGTCTACTTAAAATTGAAATTTAGAGTAATATTGTGAATGACTGCACCTTGGAACAACTTTCCCAGTTGTTTTGGAATGGAGGGATTTTGTTTTTCTGTCGATCCAACTAAATTCTGCTTTTTTAGTTGTGGGGGCTGGCGTTATTATTTGGGTCTATTACGTATGATGTACATGTAGCTGGAGGGACTGGTCTTGACAGCAAGTTGCACATGTGTTTCTGTTCTACCATTGACAGTTTGGAATCATAAGGTGGACAAAATAGGAAATCCTTTTAATTTAAATTCTCAAGAAGATGCAGGATTAAATATTTTTTGTTAGGGAATATCAAATTCATTTCGTTTTGGAGTGCAGTAAATTCTTCTTTGGAATGTGATTTCTCTTGGAAATGTAGTCTATAGATTGCAGTGCAGTTTCGCGCCATGGATAAGTACATTTTGAAGAAATTCAAGCTGAAGACAGGTAAGTACATTTATTACCATTCTTATTACCAGCTATAGATAACATATTTTTATGTACTGTCACTTGCATGATCTTTGTTGGAAGGATCCAGCTACATGACCCATATGACTTGTACTATAAATCCAAACATTTTCTCAAAAAATTAAGACAGGAAAATTGCAAAGAGGCTGGGGGGTGAGAACCCATTTCGCCAGCGGAAAATAAGGCTTCTTCGTTATCTTGGCTTATTGGCTCTGAGGCACTTGCTTTTATACCAAAACCCGCCTTCTTTACTTGTAATTTTTTTGAACTTCGTGTTTGGACTGACATGTAAAATGGGCGGTCTCTGAGAGAGACGGAATATCCTTTGGCCTTAAGATACCTTTCTATGCTTTTTTTATAGACGCTAGAGAGCACGGTTTATAAATGAGTGTTTAAATGATCAGAATTATATTTTCAATACTGCATGTCCCACGTTTGTTGTCATAAAACCACAGCTGAACATTGCGAATATCAAGTTCAGTCGCTTGCTTGATTGAAAGTTTCTTTTGTGACTTAATGAGCTCATCCACATCATCAGCTTTATCATCCCTACTTTCAAATGACTCAAGCAGCTGGCTTAGTTCATCCACAGATAAATCTAATAAAGCAAAAGTTCCGGCGTCTGCTACGTGAGCGTACATGATTTGTTTACAATAAAAAGTAGTTCCTAACAAGCAATACTATTTTTAGACACACGTGTCGTACAATATTAAGCCGTGCAGTATGGAGAAATATTGCACGATTCTGACAATGCAATGTTAATGGAGAAAAAAATGAGTACCGGTATATAAAAATTAACATGTATGTTAATGACACTACAAGGTATTCAAAGGGAAATACTCTTACAGAAATATAAATGCATCTACAGGAACACTTGAATGGTATAGTAAAGTGGTGTTAAAACAACATGGCAATTAATAAACAAACAACTATTTGCATGATACTTAGTATTCATCAAAAGGTTAGCAATTCAGGACTCTCTTAATCTTTCATTTGATAAACATCTATTAAATGCAATGAAATCGCGGAAAGTTTTAGGTATTTATGTGGAATAAATCACTGATCTGGACTAAACAAATATGTAATGTGTATTCCAAACTAGCTTTTGCAACTGCTAATTGCTAAGAGGGCTTAACAAATATCTTTCCAATGACGTGAAAAAGTCTTTCTATAATGCTTATATTACTCCCATTCTTCATTATGGTGCACTTATTTGGGGACAATGTTTAAAGGAACAGCCACATTGCATAACCAAGATGCATATGCAGGCACTGAGAATATTGTTCCACTATGACAGCTAGCAAAGATCTTTTCAAAGAATTTGACATCTTACCCTTTGAATATTGAATCAAATAACACATGGGTATCTTTGTATATAATGTGTTAAATGATCTAGTGCCAGAATATATTAAATCTTTAGTAGAACCAATATCTCTCAGTTGCCAGTATAGCTTAAGGTCATGCTTGAGAGTAAAAACTAATTTTGCCTAGGCCAAATTCAGAACTCTTAAAAAAATTATTTAGTTACTCTCATGTCCAAATATGGAATGACATTGCACAACAAATACGAAAAATGACAAAAAGTAAAACGTTAAGAAATTTCTCATGACCACTGATTTAAACAGTACATGTAATTCAAACATGGCTTCCCCATCTGCTGCTATTGCATCATCAACTAACATCTCATCGTATCTGTTCTGCTTAACTTTTAATGTATTCACCAGATGGTTGTAGGTTTAACAACCTAAAGATGTAGTGTAGATGTTTTAAAATGTCTGAATTTATTTCCTATTTAACTATGAAAAGTTTTTAAGAAGATGGTGCAAACAGTTTTGAGACTTTCCTCCATTTTGTAGATAAACCATTTACCCTGTTCCAAATTCTATCTGTGTTACCATCATTATTTTCACCAAAAAATGATCCTTCTGGCACTGAAATAGGATTTTGAAAATGTAGGCATTTTAAACCTATTTCAAGACAGCAAAGTATTCCAGGAAGAGGCAGTTGTATTACATTCCCTCACCCCAAATTTTTGAATGTTTCTGGAGAATTTCTAAAAAAATGGACAGTACAAGTCCAGAATAATACCAGTTTTGGATAGAAAGCTATTTGCTGTCAAAGTTCTGTGAATTAGCTGGAACTGCAACCATCAGAGTTTTGAATTTTTGTAACTGAGTATATTAAAGGAAAAGTTCTTCTGCAATCAAACCAGTCAGGAATATTTAAATCACTGCACCATTTTTGTTCAAATTTGGGCATTTCTTAATTAAATGAAATTATTTTTTAAAATATAGACAACCATTATTATATTGTATATACTCACTTATAAGTCTAGTCCAACTGCAAACTGCACAGACCCAGATCTGCCGTTGCATAATGCGTCAGCAGGTCTGGGTCTCTGCAGTTTGTTAGGAGTAATCAGTAGAACTTTTAAACCTATTTCAAGACAGCAAAGTATTCCAGGAAGAGGCAGTTGTATTACATTCCCTCACCCCAAATTTTTGAATGTTTCTGGAGAATTTCTAAAAAAATGGACAGTACAAGTCCTGAATAATACCAGTTTTGGATAGAAAGCTATTTGCTGTCAAAGTTCTGTGAATTAGCTGGAACTGCAACCATCAGAGTTTTGAATTTTTGTAACTGAGTATATTAAAGGAAAAGTTCTTCTGCAATCAAACCAATCAGGAATATTTAAATCACTGCACCATTTTTGTTCAAATTTGGGCATTTCTTAATTAAATGAAATTATTTTTTAAAATATAGACAACCATTATTATATTGTATATACTCACTTATAAGTCTAGTCCAACTGCAAACTGCACAGACCCAGATCTGCCGTTGCATAATGCGTCAGCAGGTCTGGGTCTCTGCAGTTTGTTAGGAGTAATCAGTAGAACAAACAACATATGTGACAGCAGATCAGGGTCTATGTTGTTTGCAGTTGGACTTGACTTAAAAGCGAGTAGAGACGGTTAATCCATAGATTGTGAAATGTTCAATTGACAGATATGTATATCACAAGACTGCGCATTTCATTAGGAATCATACCTAATTACTGATTGTCTTCTTGTCTACAGCCTCTTCTTATAACAAATACGGTATAAAACCATTCTGTATCACTGCTGAGGATATATTTGTTATAAGTATCTTAACCCATATTTGTAAAAAAATTCACACAATTAAAATACTTTAAAACTTTTTCCAGAAAATTCCAACATAAAATATCCAATGCTTTTTCAAAATCAATAACTAGTTGATCAGGAATACTGTATTGTTTTTAACAGTGTATTAAATCATATATGCCTTTAATAAATCCAGTTTGAGATTCTGAGATTATTGTTCTCAAAGAATAATACCTAATTTCTAACTATCAATTTATCTAACATCAGTTTAATTAACTGTTTTTTCCACATTCTCCTTTGTTTTTTTGTTTTTTTCTTATGTATAACAAAAGAGATAGCTGTCCCTCTTATTTATAATAAATTTATAATAAATGAGATAGCCGTCACCCTTATTTCCATTAATAAAATTAAAAACTATCTGTTAACAATTGTAAACTGAAGTTCTGCCTCACATTTATCATTTAATTCATAAAAGTTATAAATAGGAAGTGCAGTTTTTTTTAATTCTAATACCTAGATCCTAAAGTAATTATATTTAATTCAAGGGTATTAATCAAGTGATCTGACCCATATTCTGTTGTCAATCTCATGTGATTTACTCACTTTGTGAGGCATTTAGAAATAAGAACAAAACCAATCTAGCTTGATTTATTGACGTTTTCCTTCATGAAGCATATCAGTTTACTTTTTAAATCCCAATGAGAGCTCTATAGTAATCAACCCCAAAAAATATGTGTTTCCTATTGCAATGGTTTTAAAATTAGGGTAGGCAGGTATGTATTTTTTTTTAACATTATATATAAATCAAATAATATTTGAAGCACTTCAAAGTACTGGGCAAAACCAGCTTAATTAGATGCACAAATCAATTTCGGCAATACGATTTAAAAAAAAAAAAAAAAAAAAAACTGGGGTGGTGGGGTGGAAAAATTGCTCGGGTCGGCAACGAGAAACAGGGATGGTCTGCTGACCGGAAACACATACATTTTTTGGGGGGGCCTAACAGCATTCAAGATTAGAACCTGCCTGCCAGTCCAATGCCCATTATATTCTGGTTGGGTCAACAAAGACTCTAAGTAGCTGGTCCTTGTGGCCAGCTCAAAATGCTTATGAAAAGCAATTCAGGAGGACCAGTAAGTGTTCTGGAGGACCAGGAAATTTTTAGAATAGCTGGTCCTTCAGGACAGAAAGAAATTTAGAAAAGATGGAACAATGCTTTTAAAGTCAATATATCACATGATCTATATATATATATATATATATATATATATATATATATATATATATATATATATATATATATATATATATATATATATATATATATATCTGTGTGTTTCATTCAAATAAATCTTTGTCTGTTTAAATTATGTGATTTTGTTATTTATTACATGTATTTTATGATAATATGGGTTTGCTTTTCAAGTCTAAAAATTTTTCCAGATATTTTTGGGGGCGATGAACCGATTATCGCCGGTATGGTATTGGAAATGGCTATACAGGTTTAGATGGTGCTCAGGAATATGGATGTGGGTTGCAGACTTCTGATCATGGGCATCGAGGGGGGGGGGGGGCTCTGGATTATAAAAAAAAATCCATTGTGCAGTGTGTGTGTGTGTGTATATATATACATATATATATATATATATATATATATATATATATATATATATATATATATATATATATACCCCTTTGATTTTGGCTTTTCCCCCACCCCCGAAAAATTCTTACAGACGCCCATGCTTCTGAGGAATATTTATGGTCTGATTTTTCCATAAATACAAGTAATTTTAATTCATTGATCTTTGTCATACAGATAACATTTAGTGGGGGGAAAATATATTTTATAACATGTGCGGCTTCAAAGGATTTAATCATTTTTAATGACACCTCGATTATTTAAACGGTTAGGGAGGAAGGAGATTCGGGAGTGGTTTTAGAGCCAACCACTTTGACATTCATCAGATCATGCTAAAAAAGTATATGTCAATGTGGTCATGTAGGTGCATTTACTCAAATTAAAATAAATATTAATTGTTGTTCTAAAATATAATACTAATATAGTTTAACCAAAGTCTATTAAATCCTTATTATTGAATGCTCTGCACCTTAAATGTCATCAAAAAACTTAGAGAAGAAAATTATTGATCGCTATGCACTTTTACAATGGTGGCCAGTAGGGGTGAAATGATACACCTGTGCCGCGTATCGATACAATTCACGATACACAGCCTACGATACGATACATTATCGACTCTCAGTTTAAACAATAAGAAGGCAAATGACTAATAATTATTCATGACTGCTGAAGAATAAAGTAACTTATATAGGGTAGATATCGTTTTGTATCGATTCTTCACCTCTTGTATCGGTACGTGTATCAATATGGCAACAGTATCGATGCATCGATATATCGATGAATCGTTTCACCCCTAGTGGCCAGGTACTAATCTGGGTCAAGAAAAGAGGATGTAGTGTCTGTCTTAACAAATAACATGGAATTACAAATTTTTTCAACACACGCAGCTTTCATTGTCACATCACAGCGTGTGACATTCAATCCAGTACGTACAGGATCAACTTTCGGTAACTTTTTTTATAATACAGATATCAGGCTGAAATTTACTACACTACATATTTGTGACCTGGGAAATCTGAATCTGAGCTCAGATTTTCAATATATCAGATATTTGTAGGGATATACACCCCTAAAGTTAGCCTTTTGTTCATTACAAAATTTTTTCCCCAGATTTTAAGGTAGCACTTCTACCTGGTCATCCATCACAAACACCAAACATGATTTTATTTGAAAACTATACATACAGGGGATTGTGCCAAATTAATCTCATCTGAATCAAGTTCATTGTTAAGCAATATCTGAGGCTCAAACTTGAGACAAATCACAAAATGTAAATGTTTTGCCCTTGTAATAGAGGTAGTTTGACCATGTGGGCAAATACCTAACATAATTTTTTTTATGATCAAGATACATATTTTAGCTGTATTTGTGCCAATTTCAACTCCGTTGTAAACCGCCGAATTTGCGAGTGAAAAAACTATGCTACCCCTCCCCACTTCAATCGGCCAGAACTTCATAAGTAATTGGAATTTTTTACTGAAATTTTGCAAGCAGCCATCATTTACATAGATGTACACCTGGAAAAAATTAATGGAAATCGAAGATGGTTACCCGGGGATCTCTGGTTGATTTGGCATGTAATGATCCCCTGGATGACTTGCACTTTTAATCATATTCCATGTCAATCTGTACTGTACTGTAACGTTTCTGAGCTGTATATAAAGGATAAGATATGGACTAAAACCCTTTCCTGGATCAAATAACACTATATAGATTAAAATTACAACACAAAATAATTTTCCAGTTCTACACACCCCTATTATACAATCTGATTAAAATCTGGCAACAAATCAAAGATTTGACGCCACCGATAAAAGTGAAAATTCTGGCGACCTTTGGAATGCACAGTACACTTATTTTTAGTAACCTATCCGATAAAGCGTTACATTTCGTGTTAGGAATAGTTATCGTTAGCAATGATATTTTCCGAATAACGTTAAAGCTGTGATTTGATTGTTGAATCACAATATCAGCAGAATATGACCTCGTATCAGTGTTTGGTTTGGGTATGTTCCAAAAATGTAAAAATGACATGCACAAAAATTAGGAAGATAATGCCTTCCAAATAAATGTATTACTAAGTACAACAAGATAAAATATAAAACGGAATGCTCTATTACAATAATTAATCCCCGGTAGGGGCACTTATCAGACACCGTATCCCCAGCATGCCTCTGCACACGTCACTAATTGTAAGAACGGGTTTATATGTTGCGAGAAAGTTTCACAATTTTGTTAGGGACAGACCATTACAATTATAGGAGGAGAGGTGGGGGTGGGATCATAAATTATACAAACATGTTGCCCCCCCCCCCATCCCATATAGCTAGAGAAAGTATTCCTGCTCTGATTTGTAGAAAGACCTAATTATATCCATTAAATAAGTAAAAAAAATATAAATTATCTTGAGGTAAAAGAAAAAATATACTGGTTCGAAATAAAATCCCAGCTCCAACCCCCATTCAAACTTAAATGGTCAATTTACTTATTTGCGGTTATATAAGATATATCTTCTTCTTTCAGTGTTGTTCATACATTGAATACAAATATTTGAGTTTGATTTGATAATCGAAAGATTTATTGATATTAAACAAATAGAAAAAGAAACAAAACAAAAGTTTTCATCCCTTACCGGATTGTCTAGAGGTATTTCCTGGATTCTTAGAATTTACTGCCTGTGACGGTTGAACTTCATTTTTCCGTTTTTGACGACTCGTTCCTGTGCCCATGGTTGGCGCTAGATGTCAAGTACATCAAGACGATTTGTATTGCAAGCACCTAGGTGATAACAATCGGAACACACCAGGGTCTTTCCGCCAATGATCAGAAATATATAGTTTCGTTTAACCGGACTCTCGCGTGGCTCTTGTGAGATCTCTGCCATACGTGGGTCTGTTTATGTTAAAACATATTTTATTGCCATATTAATGATGCAACTGGTGTTGGGCAACAAGTTCTCCACCTCAGGTATACAGGTATAACCTTTCCCCCACAACAAAAAAAGCACTTTACATAAGACGTGAGGCATAAGTGTGTGTGTGTGTGTGTATGTGCGTAGATAGATAGATACAGAGAGACACACAGACAGACAGACAGACAGACAACAATGAATGAAATACATGAATATGTGTCATACAGATAACAATATTGACATAGGTATTAGAAGTATTCATTTACAAACCTATGAAGAAAAACGTCTAGTTTCCTTAATAAAATTTTGAACAACTTTAAACAATTTACAATTTCGACCATAAGCTAGTTGAGATGAACCTTCATGTAGCAGGTCCATCGTTGTAGTCAAAAGTAGGTGATTAAGATTTAGAAATAAGATCCAGCGTTGATCTCCATTATGGTTACACTCTAAACTAAACAATAATGAGATGCAGTTTCAGGTGTCTCTCCACAATTACATAACGATGATTGAACTACGTGGTTAATAGCCAAGTCATTATTTAGAGCACAACATGAAGGATATTTGTTTGAAACGAGTGAATAAGGAATATATTTCATCGAGTGGGTGAAAGACTCAGTATTCGCCTCGAGTGAAAATACTTAAGTTTCTCACCCACGAGATGAAATATATCCGTTATTCACTCGGAGCAAGCAGATTTTTCTTTTTATTTTATGCTCAAACGGATTGGCTAGCAATATGTATAACAGACTGAAGTAGCATATTTCTAACTGTATCCCGCGCGATAATGTCAGCGGTTTACCGTTTATGTTCTGCTGTGTTTTGTGTATATTTCGCACAGAAAATATAAGTAATAACATAACTCTCCTTCCTAATTCAAGGTAAAACAGCACATACAAAAATGAAGAAAAACAAAATTTGCACATTGTTGGGTTTGAATTTGGTCTGTCTGCATGCGAGACGGCCATACTTACCACAGCTCCAAAATTTCTTGGTCATAATGTTATCAATGTCTATTGACGGGCAGTGAAAAATTATTTATCGTATTTCACTCAAGTGAGTTATCAAGATTATTTCACCTGGAACATCCAGTAATTCACGGCCTAGCATAAAATAAAATTATTTATAATTCTTTCATAGAGGATATAATATTTCCTCTCACCATATGTATAGTATAGGGGTGGTTTACATGTTTCACAAGTTATAAGTCGTCTAAATTCAGTAATTGCCGGGGAAAGTCTTATATGTTTTATGAATGTTGTTGCACAAACTTAAGGTCGAAATAATAAATGACCTTGTTATTTCTAATCTTAAATGTGAATTTTGAAATAAAATATATTTCTTAGATTATAATTTGTTAGATCGGCAGTGAGAGGTGCTCGTCACGGAATTGTGTGCAAGAAAATACCTTTGTATTATATATGAAGGAAACTGAAGTTGGGTTTTGTTGAAGCGTGCAACGTTAACTGGGGGTGTATAGTTTTAGCCTTGACGATTTAAAAATACTGAATTCTGTTCACTAGCTACGGCACGAACAAAGAGCCACGAATTGGGAGGTGGGGATGGGGTTTTTATCTCGAGTTATCTGACCGTGGATTTGACCACGATCGTAGTACTTATATAGTGCTAATTCTCTATGTATCGACATAATACAAACTCGGATACTGTAGTTTTTATACCACTCTTTCAAGATCTTCTCTTCTGAGATGAGGGTCCATGCGTCTTCCATATACTCTTTTAACTTGTCTTCTTGCCAGTTTTTTTCAAGGAAAAAGTCAAGTGTCGCTTAATAACAGAAACAATGAAAATGGGAATCATCTTTGTAAAAGCACATGACAATTCATACACATCCCACATAAAAAATAACATGAAAATTTTGACAAATACTTTATATTCACGATGTAATACAGAGTACAATTCAAATTATGTAAACAGCATAGCTTCTAGCAGGTTGGTGAAACTGGAATGTAGAGAAAAGTTTTTGCAAATATAAATCTTACAAATGGTAATATTCAATAACCATATAACTTATACAAAAAGAAAAATAGATAACTTTATGTGGAATAACTTTTTTTCATTTTTTTTTTCAAGCTTCGTTCAAGGTTAAACATAACGTGATAAAGGACCGCAATCTTAATACTCTAAATTTGCAAAATAGCATATTGATTTTACGGAAAAAACTAAAGACTTCACTCTCTCGCAAAAATTTCGAAATTTTAAATAATGGCATGACATGATTTTGTGTCTTTCCAATGAAGAATAATTGCATCTTTTGTGCAAAAATATTACCGAAGTCAAGAAAAGAGTGAGAATCTGTGGGTGGTCACGTATCGTTGGGCAGACGAGATAACATGTAAATGAGCTGGAGTGATTTCCAGTATGTTCTCCGTCACGCACACGTAGTATGATATAAGAAAACTGGCTTAAAGGTCACAGTGGTGGTACATGCAACTGTGCGCATCCCACAAGGGGTGGAAAAGCAATGTGTAGAGCACGTATCTCTTTCTCACAAAGTCAGACGACTTATCTTCCACAAAACCTCTTGTACCTCACAGGGTGGAACAGACTTGGATTTAATGCAGCACACACAACACGCATATTGTACGCCATGAAGAACACCTTTTAGGACTCACCGTACTAATTCAACTCCCATAGTAAACCTATGGAAACACCATGATATTAAAAATTCAATAACTTTAAATTTCTAAATGCTCATGATCAAACCCATATCTGTCAGAATAAACCCATCCTTGATGCAAGCTTCTGTTTATAGAAAACCATATGAGCCGCGGCATTTTTGTGTGCGTGTTTGTTGATCTACATGTGTTTGAAACATATGTTTTCAATACCGCACCTAAAGAATCAGGTGCTAATTTCAGTAATGAGTGTTCCAAAAGTCCAGCATGTAAAGGGACTGAAATTCCATCAGTAAAACATTGTCTCTGTTTATTCACTTACAAATAGGATAAGCTCTCAAAAGATTCTTTTCACTAAAATTTTACTTTTCATTATCAACCAGTCATGGTCCTACACAGCCATATATACTCTATTTTATGTTCACTCATTTCTAGACTGAGGTTCCTATTTTTCCATATAATTAACTATAGCTTACATGTAAAAACACTTTGTATTGTTTAATGAATGGTATAAGGGAGGTAACCCATGTATCATGTACAATATATGCCTCTGCAGTTGTGACCCTGATATGTGCGTGTGCGTGTGTGTGTGTGAGAGAGAGAGAGAGATATTTGGGCATTCCACTGCTGAAAACAATAAATAACATGGCTAGACTTGCTCATTAAAACATCTAGTTTTAACTCTACATTTATCCAGTGTATGTTTTACATCTCTCCTTTATCAGTGTTTATTGATATTAAATACAGTCGGAAAACACAGTATATATGAACTGATCACACTACTCTCGTTTTCGATGTAAACAAACATTACGTCATTATAGCTTCCAAACTTTTGGCCTGTGATTCTCTGCGAATGTCTAAAAAGTAGTGCCAGTGGGCGGGGCAAATTATATTTATTTGTTCAGTTCGTATGGGTTGAAGCAAAATAATTCAAGTGAGACTAACCAATCAGAATGCTGGAAATCATCATGAAACAGTTTACATTTAATGTACAATAAATCTCTCCGCACATAGGTATTCTTCAATTTCGGAAGGCGGTTTTTGTCTGTTCTTACAGATCAGATATTTAGAATATAATACATGCTCAAGATATTGAATAAATATATATCTACTGTTCTTTTCATTCTCTGGATTAATTTTATGATTTGAAAAAAACTGATTTATAACTCATGTGTCTTACATCGGAAAGTATGGCAGAAACTGATCAAAAGTTTACACACATTCATATAATTTATAGTTTGCATTAACATGAATAAGGTTTTAGAGAATACATGATTATGGGTTTCATGTTAAATTATACTTACAGTTAGATTTTAGCAATTTTTTTAAAAACTATCTAAATGATAACTAACTGACATATTTCGTATAAGTCTGAATTTTTATTTATTTACTTGTTTTAAAACATTGACGAATCTATTTGTTTGATTATGTGATAAAGAAATGGTTAATATATAATCGTTTGTTTGATTATGTGATAAAGAAATGGTTAATATATAATCGTTTGTTTGATTATGTGATAAATGGTTAATATATAATCGCTTGTTTGATTATGTGATAAAGAAATGGTTAATATATAATCGTTTGTTTGATTATGTGATAAAGAAATGGTTAATATATAATCGTTTGTTTGATTATGTGATAAATGGTTAATATATAATCGTTTGTTTGATTATGTGATAAAGAAATGGTTAATATATAATCGTTTGTTAAATCTGATGTTAATTCCTATAATACTGTAGAAAGCCATAATTTTGGAGAAATAAGTGTTACAATTACAAGAAACACTTTATTCCCATGATGCACTGCCCTTCATATCGAGAGACTACCATCTACTACGACCAAGCCAATCGTTGGGCATCACATATGCTTATTGATTATCCATTGTTGTAATGTTCTTCTTTAAACATTTTAGTACTGAATTTATGCTGAAAATGTTGGGGATATTAAGACAAGACAATCTTGCTCCATAAACCCCTTCCTACAGGCAAAAGGTGGTGATCAACACATAATAGTTCTGTGCTCTATAATAAAACGAATATTATATGTATATAGTATACTAACGCTCTCTATTTACATCAATTCGGCATTTATCTTATTCTTCATATTTTCATACCACCCACCCCTTTTTACTGGCAATTAACCTATCATCACCACATGTCAATCAAATGTAATCCCGTGCCAAAAGAACCCCTGACAAATATTATTGCAAGATATGGGACATTACGCAATGACAGATACACTGAAAGCTCATTGAAGCATTTAGGTCTGTTGCTTCGACATCTAGCCAGCTGTCACTTTATGTAATGTAAAAACTGCTATTGCTCTCAGGTCAGTATTTTAGACTATTTTTCGTAAAATTTTAAGTATATATTTCAAGTTTGTACTACTTCACCAACTATCCCCTAAAAGAAGGTAGTTAACTCATGCATATTTGAGAAAAAGGATCGCAAGATATATCGTCCTAAAGGCGCACCAAGAAATATATATATATATATATATATATATATATATATATATATATATATATATATATATAGTATATAAGAATATGTAGTAATATGTAATCAGCATATTAAACAGGGATAGTCACAGATTATTAAATCCACACACGTATGCTCACTAAACTCTCAGATGAAAAAATTATTTATTGAAGATCCCTAATATAACATTAAAAATTAAATTCAATACAATTTGGATTATATATCACATCAAATTTTAGATATTGCAACCAAAAGGTATTTTTATTGCAACAGAGTCAGTAATCTTTAAGGCACGGTTCCAAATCGGTTGGTCGCTTGTAATGGGGAAACATTATATTGTCACGGGTGAAGTGGAAACATTGTATTGTCACGGGTGTCAAAGCCACGAGTGACAATACAAAATGTTTCACTTCACTCGTGAAATACTTCCTTATATCTACACAAAAATCGTAGATGTTCTTTTTATTATATATTTGTAAGGCAAAAACCTTCTATTTGCATGGATTTGTTTCTGGATTCTGTGTCAATGCAATTAACGGCTCCATTACTAGATCGATAAAATGAAGTTCCGACATTTTACAATCATTTTAGGACACGACTTTTAACAAATTTAGATTGCACATATAATGCTTCAAATTGTGTATTTTGTCAAGTCAATGACTCTTTTCATAGGAAAATGAAGAGATTTTTTATTTTCGTTAACACTTTTCTTGCTTGGATTGATACAGTGAAAATTGCTGGAGTTGGGGTAGTGTAGAACCATGACAGAACGGTCCAACAGGCTTCAGAGTATAACACCATTGAACAACAGATTTTAATGATTGTGAGTTTAGTTGTAAGGATTTTGGTTGCTTCTATTTTTGTTTATTTCTACATTCAGACGTGACTTTTTGTGCGTTGGCAAGCTTGCAGTCTATTTCGGTAACAGACTCTGAACCCAAATTTTGATTGTCACATAATTTCGGTTTGCAATTGACACTAATCAATGCATGATTTCACCATCGTTTTCGGACATGATTATGATTGTGACGACAGTTAAAATCGCTACTTAAACAATTTTATTACTATGTGTAATCAATAATCAATAGTTTTTCTTACAAATGTGTACAGTTTGTCGTTGAGTGTAACAGGTACACGATGCTGTATGGGTGACACAGAATATCGATTAGCAACATATCATACAAGTTCAGTCACTGACAATTTGCACAATTCATGTGGAAAACTAATTATAAACAAGTTAATACTTGAACCCTACTTTATGTTGTTCGGGGTTCATTTTTTTGGCATTCTTGATATCGCCTTCTCATTGATAACATAAATGTATAGAGGATCAACAGTCTTGACACATTTTAAGATCCATTCATCCTGTGAGAGAGAGAGAGAGAGAGAGAGAGAGAGAGAGAGAGAGAGAGAGAGAGAGAGAGAGAGAAAAGGAAAAGAATTAAAAAAAACTTTAAAAATATGGAAAAACAGGTCTAAATAACATACATAAGAGCAGATATACTTCATAAAAGTAGTTGCAAAAGTGATATCGCTCGGCAAAACTATGATAAATAAACCTAGTTAACAATGCAATACAATGGGGGGAAAAAAAGGAAAACCGCGATAACCTTCTTAAATACAACGACAGGAAAATCATTGAAATAACGCCGCCCCCCCCCCCCCCCAGTAGGTTGTTTCATCCGAAAACTTTGGCCTGTCAATGAATTGTCCGAAATTGAAGATGTTCCCAAACATAGTACTCATGGTCTACCGCAGACCCAAAAACTCGATAGACATACATGTTAGAGCTAAATTAAACCTGAACTCAACACAACACCCCTTGGCCCCTCTGAACCCTGTGGGAACAAACGACGCTGAATATATTGGCGCATGATCATGATGAAAATCCTTTTCCAGCACAGTCACGAGAGAAACGAAACAGTATGTCGGTAAAACAGAAGAATTAAACAGTAGTAGGAATTTGCACAGATCTGACTGGCACATGAAAAAAAAAATTAAATTAAATTAAAAAAAACTCGATAGGAGCCCAGTAGCAAAACATGTTTCATCCTCTTCCCCCTATTCGATGTCGTCATCATCGAATGATATAGCCCACAATCCAAAATTGAGCCGCGCGTCCAGAAGACAAAAGGAAACCTATTAAATAGTATAGAGTTATTTTGGGGGCATAAATAAAAATTGCTATATAGCAGATTTTCGGCTTTAAAGCTCTCTTAAGCAATTATAGTACAAAATTGGCTCAGGGGAAATTTACTCTCTAAAATCGGTAATAAATCAACAAAACACTTTCATAGGTAATAATATACACTGTGTATCAGAAACAATCGATTGATACATACTACTGCGTGTATTTAAGATGTCCTAAATATGTACACTTCAAGAAATATATGACTATTGAAAGACATTTCGCATACTAATGTGTGTCATAATCCTCATCGATCGGGTGAAGACTTTCCTCAATCCAACCCAGACTGGTGTAAGTAAACATCCCATATACTAATATAAGGCTCTGGCATTTTATGATAACCCGACAATGGATATATAGGCTATTTACCTAGGTGAAATAAAGGGACATGTAATTCATTGATTAAACAGGTAAGAGTTCTTCAGCATAGTAGCAATGGAATGTTCTGCACTTCTCAACCTGATAAATATCCACTACTTTTTTTAA
Source organism: Margaritifera margaritifera (assembly GCA_029931535.1). Classification (NCBI taxonomy): domain Eukaryota; kingdom Metazoa; phylum Mollusca; class Bivalvia; order Unionida; family Margaritiferidae; genus Margaritifera; species Margaritifera margaritifera. The sequence goes on along the minus strand of JAQPZY010000971.1, from coordinate 296,444 downwards.
GATGAATGAGATCTAATTACGGTTGCTATACATTTTAACGTAAACAAGAAGTAATTGAAATCGTATAAAACATACTTTTCTTTCCCAACGCATCGTTGATAAGTTAACTCATTTACAGTTGAGAAGAAAACTTCACAGCGCAATATTTTTCATGAAATTACATGTCCACCCCTTTATATTTAGTGTACTTCTCTCAGATGTAAATACTTTTAGAAAATTCTTTCAGGTGAAGTGTTACCTTGTATATAATTTATTTTTGTTGATGATTTGTAAAATAAACTTCAATTAAACACAGAAAACGTGCATTTTCCTATATCATGTGCTTGAGAGCGTACTCACATGTACTGTCCATTGCCCAATCCCGACCTTTGTACTAAAATATACATGACATAAATCTGTAGAAAACCTTTCATTTTTCAGTCATATTAATAAATGCCCGTGGCTGGTTATAATTATATTTCCATCTCCATATTAATAGATCATAGTCAGGAAACTAAGAAATATCTTGACTAAGTGTGGAATATTACCTGTGTAATATCAAACTCGACAAAGGCGTCGGGAATATTCGCTAGTTAGGAAGTGCGGTGTAATAGAAAACTGCTTTAATGGTCAAGGGATCCGATGTAAAAGTACAAATAAAGGTGTCCCAGAAGAGACTTCATAGTGATCATATCTACAAGAACTGCATCATTTATTCGGATACTGGTATTCGAGAAAGAGGCATTGTTAATATGCAGTCTAAATATTCGGGAAAGACATTTACCCATCGATGTTTTGAAAGTTTTAATGAAACAGCTATACAACTAATTTGAAAAGTGTTACTCATCACGTATCGACTCAAACATATAAAATATCAGTACGATCAGGATGTCGTGGAACACATTAACATTCAGACACTTGGAGAAATTAATGACTTTTATGTGCAAAAAGATGCACTGATGTTATGTGATTTCTTGAAGAATTTCGCAGTATCTGTATAACAAATTTCAAACTAGACCTTACACATTATTACAGTGTTCCTGGATTAGAACATTTAAAGATAAACGATGTATAATCAGAGCTTTTGACAGACTATGATCTATTTATGATGATCTAGGGTATATAATTAGAGCTTTTGACAGACTATGATCTATTCCTGATGATTTAGTGCATATAATTAGAGCTTTTGATAAACTATGATCTATTTCTGATGATATGGCCTCAGACCACAATTAATTTTCCTATATGGTCTCTACATTTGTTTGTCAGTACTGAGCGTTCCACTGTGTCCAAATCCTAATAAATCATATGTTAATGTAAAGTATCTTCAAAGATGAACTCACGGTGAAGTTCTTGTCATATGCTTACCGGTTTTCTTCTGAGAGGCTGGAATGTAAACAAAGCAACGTGCAATGGTTCACAGATTTCAGATCCTGATCAGCACCAATGCCTCATTACTCATTGTGCTCACCAAAATACACACAGACAACCACATCATAATGCTCATATTCTAAAGTATAAACAATTTCCTTTAAATCAATACTAAGAATGTCTAAATCTAATGCATACATCACCACTAAAATGAGAGAGGAAAACATGCTCCAAAAAAAGACTGGGACTACATTCGTGGGTACTGAACCGGAAGTATTAATTGTGACCTGATTCCTATCAGGGTTAGAAATTTTCACATGAGTGGAACAAAACACAAATAAATGTGTCTGAAATACTGCTCCAAAGTTTCAATGAATTTGATCCATGCATATAAATTTTATCTGACACCATTGAATTAGAAACACTAGGAAGTTCAAAATGGCCGACTGTCAAAAATGTATAAAACTTAAAGTTGAATGGTGAATTTATTAATTAAGATAAAGACTTGAAATAAACTGTAATTACTTTTCAGTCCTCATACACATCTGGAAATTACTAGAAATTAAATATGGCAGTTAAAGTCTACTAGGAGAGTCAATTTTAAAATATGATACACGTTTTTATTTAAAAATTTGAATTTAAATAAAATTTTCATGAAAATTTAAAAACTCAAGTTGACAAATTTTGTTCTTTTGCAACATGCATCCGTTCCTTTATCACAAACATCAATGGTTTTCCTTATCAGGTGTGAAGTTATTAAACCAGGGTTTGTCAATAATAGGTAGCACCTGAAATCTGGTAGCATCTGTATACTCTAGTTAGGGGTAGTAACTAAGGTAGTGATGTCATTTTCACCACTGAAGGGGAGGAGCTCTTAGATGTTAGGCCTTCAATAGTATTGAAGATTTGGTGGAGTTCTATGATACCAGGGCAGCACACCTTTTCCTAGCTATATACGGGGGAGAAAAGATAATTCTTGCACTTTTACATGCAGTTATTTTAACTGAAACCGTGAAAGGGTACACCAAGAAGAAGAAAACTTTTTTAAAATCAGAAAATATTCCACATAACAAAGGGGTCAGATTTCTGACTGATGATACTCTACCAAGTTCCAGTGCTGCATCTGCTCAAGTGACCAGAAGAATGGATGCAGAGAAATTCTCTCTCATGGCGGTGACGAAGCCGACAGGTGGGGGTCTGCAGTCAGTTGTGGCACCAGACTATAATGGCACACCTGGGTCTGCTAGAATTCTACAGACATCATCCAAAGCAAGACTGACCCTGAAAAAGACAGAAGTGAATCAGGATGAGGGGACACGTATGATCTGTATAAATAAAAATGTTGAAATGTGGAATGATATCATCCATCGTCATGACAATCAAGACAACAGACGTGAGACCTGATTTCGAAATTGCTAATGAAAGAAAATGGGGACTTGTTTGGAAGCATACCATGATGTGTAAAAACTGCAGTTTTAAGTCACCAGAGTATACGCTGTATGAGGAGATAAAACAGCTAAACCTGGGCCAAATTCTGCTGCTGTACATATGACGTTTCAAGCTGGACTACAGGAAATTCCAATGGGCAACAGCAGGGCTAGATACCTACTTGCAGCCACTGACAGTCCAATACCTAGCATTACATCTATGCAAAGGGCTTCCAACATTGTAGGTCAAGCTACTGTGCAGCTAAATTAAATGGATACGGCAGACAAGCTGAAACTAGTCCGACAAGTTAATGTCATACGCGGTGTGCAGGATCCTGTGCAAATAAATGTCTCATTTGATGCAAGATACAATGCCATTAGCTTTGGACATAAAAAGAAACCTGGTCAAAGTTCATCTCAAGCTGTTCGAATTGTCTGTGAAACTGTTACAGAGAAACAATATATTGTAGGAGCTACGGTAGAAAACAAATTGTGCTGGACTGGAGCGTGGTTCAAAGGCCAAGGTTTGAAAGGTGCAATGTCCAGGAGGCCATGTTGATTGCACAGCAAATCTGTCACCAGTCGCACCACATTCAGAGCATGCAATGGCAAAAGAAATAGGTAACAAGTTTGTGCTGCAAGAAATTCTCATTAGACACGCAACAACAGATACAGATGATCAGGCTGCTGTTGGTTTTCAGGATACTTACAGCATTCTATATCCAATGTGGAAAGTAGAACGATTGTCGGACCCCACTCATTTGGGTCGTTCCCAGTCCAAACGGTGCAATTCTGCAACTTTTAGTGAAAATATGTTTCCAGGAATAATGACAAGAGAAGGAAAAAAAGCTGAAACAGAAAATTATCAGTCAAGATGTTAAAGCCCGGTGCAGTTTGATCTTCAAACGAACGATAGAGGACACCGGTGGTGATGTTAGAATTATCCAATGTCAACCTCCCCAAGTACTGGATGCCACTCTGCGGTGTTATTCTGGGGACTGCAACAAATGTCCGCATTATTCAAAGGTTTGTGGGGGAGGAAGTACTAACAGTTGGTGGATACGATCTGTATTTCTGGGCCCTCGTCAAGTGACTCATCTAAACATGACAGAAAGTGATAAGAATATTCTCCTGCAAGTGCTGAAAATGAAACTTTCTTGTGATGTTGTACAAAGACTGCGACTTAACACAAACACGCAGAAATGTGAGGCTGTGAACAGACCAATCAGTGTTTCCTTACCTAAAAATGTTGACTATTCAAGAAACTTTGAGGCGAGAGTGCATTCAACAACACACAGACTCGATAACAGACTTGGATCATCATTGAAAACAAAAGTAAAACACTTGGGAGGTATACTTTCACCAAGGACTCTGAGATCACTGGATCAAATGAATAAAAACTGTACTTACCATCAGTTGTATTAAAAGCATCCGGAAACCAGGAAACGTATACTGGCAAGACGGGGAAATATGATACAGGCTCATCTGAGGTATAGAACTCAGCCCGGCAACAGGAAGTCTGACTACTGCAAAGGCCTACAAGACAGTCATTCCAAGGGCGATCACTCCTATGCTTAGGTTTAGCAGGAGCCAAGGACACTGCAGACAGAAAAGATGATCTTAGTCTATGTACAAAATGACAGTGCCCAAAGACACCATGAAAAACACTTTATACAGAAAGGAAAACTGTCGTGGGGAAATCGTAGGAAACAACGCATGTTATGTGCAGTTGTGTTACCCACTACCACCAGATTAGACCTATGGGAAGGTCGAAACAGTTTTCTCAGAATATGAATACATAAATAAAGATAAAAAAAACCCACCAAACAAACATTTTAACATATTATAAAATAACACGAACTGACTGACTGACTGAATGAATGCTGCATTGAATGAATGAATAAATGAGTGGATGTATATTTAAGATAAAGCTATCATACCAGCATAGTCAAATGAAATAAAGACCAGTCTATCTTTCTTTCTTCTCTCCTTCTTACTCAACCAAACAATCATCAATGCATAAATCAATGAATGAATGAATGAATCAATCAATCGATCAATCAATCAATAAATAAATCAATCAATCAATCAACCAATCCCATTTTATCCATGCAAGCAGCAAGCCAGCCGTCATGTTAATGTTCATTGCAAATGGATGTGGGTGGGTGGGTGTGCAAGGCATATCAAAATTATTCCATATCATAATTTCAACTGTAGCATACAGTTTGGAAATTCAAAACCATTCCCATATCCTTTGCAGTACTGCCTATTGTTGCTGATACGATGGGGTTCCAGGCTGAGGTAGTCCGCATTCACACACAAACTATTGTGGCATAAATGGGATACATCTAACTCTTTAGGAATGTTCAGACTTCTCATCTTTATCGTGAATGCCAGTCTATGGACATGTTTCTTTTTCCAAATGTTAGTCTCAGGGTCCCTATATGACAATAACTCATATAACCTATTTGATGTTACATTTCCTGTCCTGCAAGTATTGTTAGGTGCTGGCACAGAATCGAACAAAATTTTCTCTGAGAGAATTTCAAAAATAACCACCTTTGCAACTTGTATAAGGTGTAGAAATACATACATGGTGATAATAATGAGTATCAACCCAATAGGCTGTATACATCTGCATTTTTTTACAAAATTTTTTACATTTTATTTTTATTTTAAAAATTAATTTAAATTTTTACAAATATTTAAATTTTTTAATTTTTAATTTCATAGTTCTATTTATAAAGTCAATATATACAAAATGTCCAAATTTCATGCATCTACCTTGAATAGTAAACTCGGATAATAATTTAAACTTTTATAACATTCCTACTGACAGGGTCAGATATTTTCACCTGAATGGAAAAAAACTAAAATAAATGTGTCTGAAAGCTGCAAAGTTTCAATGAATTTGATGCATGTGTATACCTTTTATCTGACACCACTGTATTAAAAACACTATGAAATTCAAAATAGCCGACTGTCAACAATGCACAAAACTTAAAGTAGAATGGTGAATTTATTAATTAAGATAAACACTTGAAATAAACTGTAATTAGTTTTTAGTCCTCTTACAAATCTGGAAATTTCTGGAAATTACTAGAAATTAAACCTGATAATAATCAGTATCAGCCCCACAGGCTCTATACAAGTGCATCTTTTGTACAAAACTTTTAAAATTTTAATTTTATTTTAAAAATTCATTAAAATTTTTAAAAGTATTTAAATTTGATAATTTAATTTCATAGCTCTATTTTTAAAATCAATATACACAAAATGTCAATATTTCATGCGTCTACCTTTAACAAGAAATTTAGGATAACAATTTAAACTTGTATAACCTTCCCACTGACAGGCCTCAGACCACAATTAATTTTCCTATATAGTCTCTACATTTGTTTGTCAGTACTGAGCTTTCCACTGTGTTAAAATCCTAATAAATCCAAATCCTAATAAATCATATGTTAATGTAAAGTATCTTCAAAGATGAACTTACGGTGAAGTTCTTGTCATAGGTTAACCTACTTTCTTCTGAGAGGCTGGACTGTAAACAAAGCAACGTGCAATGGGTCACAGATTTCACTCCCAGATCAGCACCAATGCCTCATTAGTCACTGTGCTCTGTCGCCAAAATACACACAGACAACCACACCATAATGCTCATATTCTAAAGAATAAACAATTTCCTTTAAATCAATACTAAGAATGTCTAAATCTAATGCATACATCATCACCAAAATGAGAGAGGAAAACATGCTCCAAAAATAGACTGGAACTACATTCGTGGGTACTGAAACGGAAGTATTAATTGTGACCTGATTCCATATAGGGTATATAATTAGAGTTTTTGACAGACTATGATCTATTTTTGAAGATTGAGAGCTTTTGACAGACTATGATCTATTTCTGATGATTGAGATCTTTTGACAGACTATGATTTTTTTCTGATGATTGAGAGCTTTCGACAGACTATGATCTATTTCTGATGATTGAGAGCGCAAAAAGAGGTAGACTTAGCATGATTCCGCATAGATTCGCAAACAAAAATCATAAATACTACTTGAACAAAGTTTGTAAGATTAATTAAAAAGATGGTGAGTGCAAAAGGTAAAAGGCACGGCCATTCACTATGGAACTAGAGCCAACAATGTCTATAATTGGGGGATGCCTCAAAATAAATTAGATCAATAGCGGAGCCAGTGCAAGACAGGTTAGGAGGAAATTCTTCTGAAGATCAGAAGAATTTCAAATTAGAAATGTACAAATATTGCGTATTTAATTAAAAGGAAATTCTCCATGAAATGAATCTACTCAGATCATACAATCATGAGGTGTAAACATTAATTTTTCTGTGTATCACGACAAGCTTGTTTTTGTTGACTGTGTAAATACGCTAACTTACGAATACGTATGCAATATTTCATTTACAATCTTGAGTGTGCTCTCATGTACATTCTGTACATTATTTTCAATGGAGACTTCCATGTATAATTGCAAAATCTGACGTCTGGTACGTACGTCTAGAAGTAGGGTGAATTGTTATCTACAGTTGTATAGAAAGCATGTATACCAGTTATCAATATGTTATTAAATCATAATATTTTTACTTTATCACGTTTCACACGGGAGTCAGAGTAACTAAATTTAATGAATTAGAGGATACCGGGTCGGTGAATTAGTGTACATATTGTCTGTTCTACTGATTCTTAATGGATAAAAAATCTATATGTTTAAGAACGTCAGATGTCACTTAAACTTGTGCGTAAACATGCTTGTACGGAATAAAAATATTCAATTTAATTTACCACACACGTTTTCTTCTAGCGGATTTAGCATTCAGCAAACTCATGGTCTCTATGTTCACCAAGAAACTGTTGAAGTGTTCTTTGTGTTTTAATGTTACTTTGATAGAGGGAGATTCTTTTTTTGTAATGTCGAGAGCACACGTAAGGTTCATATAACACTAAAATATGCACACTCATTATATATATATATATATTGTTATGTATGATGTTTATATAATATATTAAATATTTTAGGAAATTATAAATGTTTCTTCACTTTAATATTTGCTTAAATCTTAATGTTATCAGGAAAAACATGTTTAACTAGTGTCCTTGAATTAGGTTGTTTTGATCAATATGTTTTCTCAATTTGAAGGTCAAGGTTGATTTTTGTTTACAAGTAAAATTCCATTAAGATGACACACATTCTAGAACATTCTGTCATGTGACCAATCTTTTTAGATACCATGTTTGGTGGACATTTTTTCAGTTTTGACATTACCATCAGTCTTGTAAAGAGCTATTACAGTTGTGAAAATTCATTCCAAATTCTAAGAGAGGAATTATTTTAAATATTCATTGGATTATAAGAGTGCTCACAAACTTTTGTATTTGGGATTTTTAATTGATGATTTTGGAATTTATGTGAACTTATTCAGAGATTTTGGAATACTTCATTTTGACATCAGCACATCAAAGATTACTAGTACATCAGGACTTTGGAGACCATTAGCACATCATAACATTCAAGGACACAGCCGTGAATTCGGAACATTCCATATTTAGGACTTGTGATTAGAACAATCATTCTTATTGGATTATTAGGATTTCAAAACACATTACTGTAAGTGATTTTTTTTGATTTTTCATTTTAATTATCTAGTAATAAATTGCTTGTTGATTTTTTACTTGATTTGTTGGTTTCACTTTCTTTCTGTTACATTTTTCTTAGACCATAGAGTTGTAACAGAAATTGGGGGCTCGTCGTTCCGGGATCTGAATTTCTTTAAAGCATATTAGAGATATTAAAGTTATTTTTGAAATTCATATTGATTTTGTCTCGGAATTTTTTTTTTTTTTTTTTTGTCTTTGGCAAAGATTTTATATAGAGAAATTTTTTGTGTGAAACCAACAAGCATTTACTATGGCATCTAATGTTCAGAATTTCATTTCAAAACCTACCCAGGAGGGGTTAGAGTGCATGAGAAAGGATGAGTTGCTCGAGCTTGCCAGAAAATACAGTCTATCTGAGGCAAAAGTATCATTGACAAAACAGGAAATAAAGAATATTTTAATTCAGTATTTGGTAGGTAAGGGAATTTTTGAAAATAGTGCTTTAAGTTTGAAGAGAAAGCCTGTATCTGGTTCTGACAGGAAATTAAGGGAATTAGAGTTAAAGAACCAGATTGATTTAGAATTGGCAAAGCTTCAGATTCAGAGAGAGAGAGAGAGAAAGAAGAGAGGCAGATACATATGGAGAGAGAGAAAGAAGATAGGCGGATACAGATGGAGAGAGAGAAAGAAGAGAGGCAGATGGAGAGAGAGAAAGAAGAGAGGCAGATGGAGAGAGAGAGAGAGAAAGAAGATAGACAAATACAAATGCAGATGCAGATGCAAAGAGAAGAAAGGGAAATGCAATTTAAGTTAAGAGAATTAGAACTGGCAAACAGAGCACACTCCACTCCTTTAAATACAAGTTCAGGTTTTGATGTTACTAGATATATTAGGTTAGTACCCCCTTTTCAGGAAAAAGAAGTAGATAAATACTTTCTTCATTTCGAGAAAATAGCTGAAAACTTGAAATGGCCCAGAGAGCATTGGACTTTGTTATTACAAAGTGTACTTATTGGCAAAGCTCGTGAAGTCTACACTTCACTGTCAGTACAACAAAGCACTGATTATGATGTGGTTAGGGAGTACATCTTGAAAGCTTATGAGTTGGTACCAGAGGCATATCGACAAAGGTTTAGGAATTGTAGAAAAGAAACTGGACAAACTCATGTCGAATTTGCAAGGGATAAAGAACAACTATTTGATAGGTGGTGCTCAGCCAAGAAAGTTGATCAAGCTTATGATAACCTCAGACAGCTCGTATTAATTGAAGAGTTCAAGAGGTGCATCCATAGTGATGTTAAAACCTATCTTGACGAGCAGAATGTGGAAACTTTGGAAAATGCTGCTCGTATGGCTGATGATTATTCCTTGACTCACAAAATTTCATTTGGTAATAAATCGTCCTCTCAGCAGTTTTCTGGTAAAAAACCATTTCAATCTCATTCGAGTACTTCCAAATTTCACAACAGCACAACTGTTAGGAATCAAACATCTGATAAGACTGATCAGAAATCCTTATCTCTTCCTACGTGCACTTATTGTAAAAAGAAAGGGCACGTTATTTCTGATTGCTTCAAGTTGAAAAATTAGCAACAGAGAAAAGACAGAGCTTTTCCAAATGCTCTTATTTCTACGAGGTCAAGGTCTTGTATTGAAAGCAATACATTTGTTGGGTCAAACAAACCCCAGTCTGATTCTATTTTGGAGGCTTATGAACCATTCATGTCAGAAGGTTCTATATCACTTATTGGTGATTCTGCCAAACCTATCCCAATTAAAATATTAAGGGACACTGGAGCTTCTCAGAGTCTTTTATTGTCAGGTACTTTGCCTTTGTCTGAGGAGTCTTCTTCAAGTGAAAGTGTTCTTGTTCAGGGAGTTGAGTGCGGTTTGTAAATGTTGCTCTTCAATGTGTAAATTTGGCTTCAGACTTAGTTTCTGGACCTGTGACTGTTGGGGCAGTGACTTCTTTACCCATAGAGGGTGTTCATTTATTACTAGGCAATGACCTAGCTGGAGATAAGGTTTTGGTTAATCCACTTGTAACTGACAAGCCTTGTTTGGATCAGAAAGTTGATCCTGTCGAAACTGAAATCCCTGATTTGTACCCTGCTTGTGCAGTTACTAGAGCTATGGCAAAAAGAGCTCTTGAGAGTGATGTTGATCAGGATATTATTCCTTTTGACACATGTATTGGTCAGTCTTTTGATGAGGTCACTTTTTCCTCAGGTATTGATCAATCAAATGGTATTGATCACAGTGATCCTCTTTTGGCAACTCATTCTCTTTGTTCTAATCAGGATGACAAACGACAATCCCTTGTCGTTGAACAGGAGCAAGATCCCGAGATATCTTGTTTGTTTCAGAGGGCTATTAGTGAAACTGAAGCCACACAAGTTCCAGTGTGTTACTTTGTGAAAAATGGGGTCCTTATGAGGAAATGGAGACCACCTGATGTACCCGCTGGTGACGAGTGGTCAGTGAGCTATCAAATTGTAGTTCCTAAGTCATATAGACAGGAAATTCTTAATTTAGCCCATGAAACTCCTTTGGCTGGTCATTTAGGAGTCCGTAAGACTTATCACAAGATCTTGAATCATTTTTATTGGCCGAAACTCAAAAGTGATGTTTCTAAATACTGCAGATCTTGTCACACTTGTCAAATGGTAGGAAAACCCAATCAGAAGATACCTAAGGCTCATCTGCAAATTATTCCTGCATTTGATGAACCATTTAGTAGAATAATGGTAGACTGTGTTTGTCCTTTACCTAAAACCAAGTCAGGCAACCAATACTTGTTGACCATCATGTGTGCATCTACAAGATTTCCAAAGGCAATTCCTCTGAGAAATATAAAAACTAAAACTATTGTGAAAGCTTTGGTGAAGTTTTTTACACTTGTTGGCCTTCCCGAATCTGTCCAGTCGGATCAAGGGTCAAATTTTATGTCTGGAATTTTCCAGCAAGTTATGCATGAACTAGGCATCCAACAGTTTAAATCTTCTGCCTATCACCCTGAAAGTCAAGGTGCTTTGGAAAGATTTCATCAAACTTTGAAGAATATGATTCGATCCTATTGCTTTGATACAGAAAAGGATTGGGATAAGGGTGTTCATTTGTTGTTGTTTGCTGTTAGGGAATCAGTTCAAGAGTCGTTGGGTTTTAGTCCCTTTGAACTAGTTTTTGGTCATACTGTCCGTGGACCACTGAAATTATTGAAAGAGAAACTTCTTTCAAATAAAGACTCAAAGATTAATCTTCTTGATTATGTTTCTGATTTCAAATACAAGTTGTCAAAGGCCTGTGAAGTAGCAAGAACTAATCTTCACACTACCCAGTCAAAAATGAAATTAAGGTATGACAGAAATTCACAGTAAAGGAGTTTTAAACCTGGTGACAAAGTTCTGGCTCTCTTTGCCATACCTCAGAATCCTCTTCAGGCTAAATTGTATGGTCCTTATACCGTTGAAAAGAAAGTAAATGACTTAAATTATATCATTAACACTCCTGGGAGACGTAAACAGAAACAACTTTGTCATATAAATATGTTAAAGGAATATTTTGACAGAGATAGCTCAGCTAATTATTCTGTTAATTTAGTTGTACCTGTCCAACACAGTGTAGATATCAACGATGGAGTACGATCAGACTATAGTGACTCTGGTATAACCAATCTTCGGAATTCAGAAATATTGAACAACCTAGACCAGAAACTTTCACATCTACAACAACAGGAAAGAAATGAACTAAAACAGCTATTACATGACTATGAGCACTTGTTTCCTGATGTTCCAACACGAACAAGTAAAATTTATCATGACGTTGACATTGTAGATTCTGTGCCTGTGAAACAGCATCCTTATAGGATGAATCCTCTCAAACAGAACTATCTGAAGAAAGAAATTCAGTATTTACTGGAGAATGATTTCATAGAACCAAGTAAAAGTAACTGGAGTTCACCATGTATTCTTGTTCCCAAGCCAGATAATACATTCCGTATGTGTACTGACTATAGAAAAGTCAACAGTGTCACCAAAACTGATTCATTTCCAATCCCAAGAATGGACGATTGCATTGATAAAATTGGAAATGCGGAATATGTCACCAAGTTTGACCTTTTAAAAGGATTCTGGCAAATTCCACTGACGGAAAGGGCAAAAGAAATTTCAGCATTTGTAACTCCAGATGGACTTTATCAATATAAAGTCATGCCGTTTGGAATGAAAAATTCGCCTGCAACGTTTCAACGTCTGATGAACATAATAACATTTGGTCTTGATAATTGTGACGCTTATATCGATGACGTCATTATCTACAACAACACATGGGAAGATCATTTGGAAACCATTCGAAAATTCTTTGATCGACTCAGCGATGCGAATCTGACAATTAATTTGAGCAAAAGTGAGTTTTGCCATGCTTGTGTCACATTTTTTAGGACATATTGTGGGACAAGGTCAAGTGAAACCTATAGAAGCTAAGGTCAAAGCTATCTCTGAATTTCAAGTTCCAATTTGTAAAAAGCAACTGATGCGATTTCTAGGTATGGCTAGATATTATCGGAAATTTTGTTCCAATTTTTACAAAATTGCTGAACCTTTGACAAGTTTATTGAGTAAGAAAACCAAATTTCATTGGTCTGACAAGTGTCAGGAATCTTTTGACAAGTTAAAGCCCATACTTAAGAATGCACCAGTTCTTTCTGCACCAAATTTCAGCCAATCATTTAAATTATCTGTTGATGCAAGTGATGTAGGGGTTGGTGGAGTATTGATTCAGGAAGACAAAAGTGGTGTGGATCACCCTGTGTGTTATTTTTCTAAAAAACTAAACAAGCACCAGAAAAATTATTCCACAATTGAGAAGGAATGTTTGGCTTTGATATTGGCTTTACAGCATTTTGAAGTGTATGTCACCTCAGCTCTTTCTCCAATTATTGTGTACAGTGATCACAATCCCCTTACTTTCATCAACAAAATGAAAGATAAAAATCGGAGATTGTTGAGATGGAGTTTGATATTGCAAGAATATAACATTGACATCAAACACATCAGGGGAAAAGACAATGTGATTGCAGATGCACTCTCACGTGCCTAGAAATGTAATATTGCTTGATGTAATTAAGTCCAGTATCATAAAACATGTTCTTATGTAATTTTGGTTATTATAGTATTAGATGTATATTCAAAAGAAAGCTTTATTATATAAATCTTTCTTTTTCTTTATGAGGGGAGGTGTTATGTATGATGTTTATATAATATATTAAATATTTTAGGAAATTATAAATGTTTCTTCACTTTAATATTTGCTTAAATCTTAATGTTATCAGGAAAAACATGTTTAACTAGTGTCCTTGAATTAGGTTGTTTTGATCAATATGTTTTCTCAATTTGAAGGTCAAGGTTGATTTTTGTTTACAAGTAAAATTCCATTAAGATGACACACATTCTAGAACATTCTGTCATGTGACCAATCTTTTTAGATACCATGTTTGGTGGACATTTTTTCAGTTTTGACATTACCATCAGTCTTGTAAAGAGCTATTACAGTTGTGAAAATTCATTCCAAATTCTAAGAGAGGAATTATTTTAAATATTCATTGGATTATAAGAGTGCTCACAAACTTTTGTATTTGGGATTTTTAATTGATGATTTTGGAATTTATGTGAACTTATTCAGAGATTTTGGAATACTTCATTTTGACATCAGCACATCAAAGATTACTAGTACATCAGGACTTTGGAGACCATTAGCACATCATAACATTCAAGGACACAGCCGTGAATTCGGAACATTCTATATTTAGGACTTGTGATTAGAACAATCATTCTTATTGGATTATTAGGATTTCAAAACACATTACTGTAAGTGATTTTTTTTGATTTTTCATTTTAATTATCTAGTAATAAATTGCTTGTTGATTTTTTACTTGATTTGTTGGTTTCACTTTCTTTCTGTTACATTTTTCTTAGACCATAGAGTCGTAACAATATATATATATATATATATATATATATATATATATATATATATATATATATATATAGATATGACGGCGTTGTGGATGTCTAATGATACAGTGCGATCTGACTAACTACGGCATTGTAAATGTCTAATGATACAATACGATCTGACTAATTACGGCATTGTAAATGCCTAATGATACAGTACGTTGGGGGATTCCGTACCACTCTACAGTGACCTCAGTGTTATGTGTTCTGAGGTTCCATTTGTTACTCTTGTGGTTGCGCACCACATGTACCCTTATTTGCTGCATGTTCACTGAGTTTGATTTAGCTTCTCACTACATTGGTACTCCAGCTGTTTCTCTCCACTGGTACAATCCTTGCGTTGGGGTTTCTGTATCACACTAGAGTGACCACTGACGGGATGTTATTAATCTTTTGCCTGGTTCCGCACCACTGGTACACACTTTCCTTTATATTTCCGATCCTTCCCATTTTTTTTTTTTTTTTTTTTTTTTTTTTTTTTTTTTTTTTGCGTGTGTACAATGGGCCTCCGTACAATTCAACAGTGTCCTTAATCATTAGTGTTCAGAGGCTACACCCCCACCCCCACCGCAGTTCCATACCACATATATCTTTGTTTGCTATGTCTTCATTTATTAATTAAAATTTGTTTAATACTATCTTTCTGCACATCACTACAGTACCCCCCCCCCGATATTTTCAAAAATTCAAAAAGGAGTTCAATCATCCACCAGTTGTTTTAGAACCACTTGACTACCTCACCTATATATTTTTTGTTTTATCATTATGGTCAGTCTTGCCATGCTGTGAATCAACTGCATGATAAATAGGGCTAATGACGGCTGATATATGTTATTTTATTTGCATGAAACAGTCTACACGAGAATAAGCTCAGATTATCAACTTTTATCTACTTGAATTGTTTCAGTTCATTCTGTACTTTATATATTCATTGCTATTACAATTGGAAACACATGTCAAGTCAATACCTAGTACCTTTTAAAGCCCTTGTTACCATTTAAGCTCCATACATTACACATTTGCATACACAAATCTTTGCTTCTGGTGCACATGTCACATGTCTTGCATATTACTTACAGAATGCCACCTCGTAACAAAAGCAGCAGCAAGGTGTACAATAAGCAGTGAACAGCTGAAACTACGTGGACGATGCTTGGTGTTGATCGAGTTTGGTTGGACTGGAGCATAGCATTTGCATATAATTCTTCAATGACCACAGAGGCAATCACTGTTCTGCAGGACCATTTTACAAACTTTAGCACTTATGTTACAGTTGTTTAAAAGGGTACCCAATAATCTGCTGTCCTAAACCAGTTGTTCATTTGTTCAAGGATTTAGCACGGTATGTCCCACAGCCCAGCAAGCTAGAAAGCAGTTATTTCGTTCCAAGAGATCTGACACATTTACAACTCTGAACTCGATAATAAAACCACTCAAACCTTCTGCTAAATAGCGCTGCAAATTACCCACCCTAGTAAATATGGAACTTTTACATTATTGGCTACACATTTTTGATCCTTCAGCAAAAAGAATATCTCTTTAATGGTTTTCAATATGGTTTCGGTCTTGGCTTTAAGGGAACATTGCATTCGCATGCAGTCAGCAACTTGAAATCTGCACAGGTAAATATAGAGGCTACTAATACGAAAAAGTCGGAAGTGAGACACTTGCAGCCCCATTTTTGATGAAGAACTTTTCACTGCGTCAAACATTTCACCACTAGGTTTAGTTGAAAAGAAACTTTGTGAACATTTGGGATGATTTATCATATGTTTTACCAATTGGGCAACTCTGTTAATGATGGCATCCCACCCGAGCAGTCAACAATTCCTTTTGCAAATATCAAGACTGCCTTTGCATTTATATAAGCAGCTTGGTATGGGAGCTTTATGGCAAGAACAGACATATAAAATGTCATAGCATAAGTCCTCTTTGTCCCTCTCAATATCATCTCTTTGGGTATGTTTGACAAAACAAGCTTGATAACGATAAATGTTTAAACGTGAGTCGTAGTTCAAGAGTTCAAATGTTTATACCTTTGGCAATTATCTGCAATGGATAGGAAACAAAATGTTCTTAGTAGCACATATATCTCATATCCATGATGAAACATTAATCTGAGATTCCACTCGTTTCGAAAGACGGTAATAGCTAAACTGGTTCCTAGCAGAATATGCCGACATTAGTATTCTTATGGCAGAAGTTAAAACCTTGACCCCATTCACAACAGTGACTTTACCTCGATATAAATTAGTTCGGGGAGAATTGCGTTCGACTTCCACCAGACAAACTGCAAAAGTGTAAAAAGTCGATACAAAATTAATATTTGGTTCCAGTCATATTCATTATCAGAAAGTTATAGTCCATCATATGTACCCTCAGCTTCTCTTCCGCAGTGGTATTGTGAAACCACTTTAGGACTGGAACACCTTTCTAAATAGTTTTAACAGTGAATCTTTGTTCCAACCAGATTACTGGGTACGTCTTACTCTTTGTACACGTATACGTCTAGTTCGGATGGATACTGTGCGGCCCTTGGTACATATTATTTTTATGGACTTTGGGCTCATAGTTGGGCAAATGAAAGCATTTTTCTTCTTGAATTATACTCCATTGTTAATGTGCTTGCTGTTGAGCTTTGGCCAGCATATTCATCATTTACCATACTTTTAATCAAGCCTTAGTGGAAATCATGAAAAACAACATTCCAGAGACACAAAAATCATTCACCTGGTTCGAAAATTAGAACTTCAAACCTTGAATTGAATATCGTGGTCAAGGCAGGACATGTAACGCTGATTCCCTTTCTCATCAGTAGTAATGTGGGACACTAGGGGGCACATAGGGCACCTAACATTATGCCGTAGGTTTACATATGAGGCATGGGGGGGGGAGACAACAACTGGAAATCCTATATTAAAAATATCCGTAGGTTTAACATGGGGAGGGGGGGGCGATATAGGGCACAAGGGTAATTTAACATTAAGCCGTAGGTTTACATTGGAGTCCATTATAACCCGTTTCCATATTAAAATGTATGAGTCACAAGGGGAAATGTAAATTTAAAATTTAAGTTAGAGTCAGTTTCCATGTTGAAAAGTTTATGGGGCACAATGGGAATGGTAATGTTAAAATGTTTATATACAATTCAACAACACAGCCCACTATCCAACACCTAGCTGTTAATATACAATATATTTTACACACACACACACACACACACACACACACACACACTATTATATAACGAGAAGGGTAGGAGTGCTTATACACACATACAGACATACTATCACATACAAGGAATGGTAGGAGTGTTTATAGACACGTTATACCCACATATAAACATACTATCATACAGCAGCAAGGGTAAGAGGTTTTAAGTTTTTGTTGTCAAGATAGACATAGACATACACAAATATACACAAACACGTATATATCGGCAATAGTTTTGAGTAGCATCTCTTTTTCCTAGAGATCTGGATGGCCCTAAAAGGGCCGTTGCGTTTGGTTAACCGAAGAGGGTTAACATGGGTAGCACCGCTTCACTGATTTTCTTCGCAAACTTCTCTTCCCAGCTGGGCCTTAGACTAAGACCATCTTCAAGCATCCTTGTTTCTCCACATACGTCTTTCCTTTCCATATAACTGTCTCTTTTATCTTGGTGATGCCCCACGATGCCGTCACATATATCAGGAAGTCTGGGTTGAACAGCAAATGATGGTCGATGACTCTAGTTTTACCCACATCTTGTCAGGTTGTCTTGACAATAGGTAACACAATAGGACAATGCGCTTGTATATATATATATATATATATATATATATATATATATATATATATATATATATATATCGTCTAGGACCGGATCAAAACGGATTGAAAAGTTCCACCAATCAGAACGCGACTAACTTCATTCAATCAGGATGTGTTGTCTTTCTCCCGATCAGAAGACAGCGGACGTGTGACGTCACTTTCAATATATATGCGCACCAGCGTTCCTACGAATTACCATTGCGGAACAGTTTGAATACAATACCTATAGCTGATAAGACAAATACAATGTATTGGGGTGCGCCTGCTGCGGATACATCGTATACTTGGAGTAATAGTACGATGACTACTACTACTACCGCTGCTGTAGCCAGTATTCTGTTTCCAGAAGAGGATGACTTCAATATAGCTTTGACTGATTTCCTATCGTCTTCGCAAGAATTTTTGCCCGCGGCGGTGGTACCGCCTTCACCTCCTTCTCCATCATTACCAGGGGATGGTGATTTCAGAAAGAAACAGAAGAAAGAGTTGGGAAGATTTTTGCAACTTCACAAAGAAGAAGAACAAGCATTTGTTCAACAACAACAACAACAATAAGAAAAAAAAGAAAAAAAGAAAGCAAAAAGAAAAAGAAGAGAAGAGGACAACTTTGAACAATGAACAGAAGGAACCGAGTGACAACAAAACGGTGAGTTTGTTACAGAACATTTTGGCTGAGTTAAATCACCTGAGAGAAATGTATCAGTCTTCTTTAGCTCAACCCAAGGGAAACAGACCTTCACGATCCAATACTTCTAAACCTTCTTTGGTCTAAATCAACTTTCACCGCCACTAAGACTCCAGCAGCAGCGGTTACTACTAGCACTACCGAAGCAGTAACTGCAGCAGCAGGAGTAGGACTTTGCCGTGCAAAAGGATTAAGACAGTTACAGCTGAGGATTTAAAATTCATAAATTATTTTACTTATTTTGTCATCAAAAACTTTTTAGGGCTGCATATATCTCTTAAAAAAGAGATACTATTCATTGATTGCCAAATCAAATCACTCTTAAATCCCTCCATGATACAGTGTGTGCATGTGTGAGTGTGTTTGAGTATATTATCCATACTAAACGAGAATATCAAGACAAAGAGACATTTACGTTGTCCGTTTTGGTATAATCTCATGAAATCAGAATCACAATGAAATTTCGTAACACATCACAAAAGTCTATTTTCTTCTTTCTTTCTTTAATTGTCTGTCTCTTTTTTAAATTTCTTTACTGGCATGGGTTCTTATCCTTCTCCTTCAGTTTATTCTACTTGTCTTGCCTTCTTGAGTTTGTTGACGGGTATGGGTTCTTCTTCTGTTTCTGAAGAAGTCTCCCCCTCCTTCTCCTTGTTCATTTTTTCTTGGGACACTCTGAAGACAAATGCCCTTTTTCTTGACATTGATAACAGGTACCTTTTCTTTTGTCTCTCTTTTCTCCTGTCTTATATGTTCCTTTTATTTGATGTTGTGGACATTCTGGAGCCCAATATCCTTTCTCCTGACAGACATAGCAAATATCTTGATTTTTATCGCGAGTTGAGTAGTCCGTAGTCTTACTGGAAGTGTTCTTTCGAATGACTGTCTATAAGGGCGATCTGTTGTGACTCTTCCATCTTTACAGACTGAAAGCTGAATGAATATATTCTCTTAGGGTGAGAAGCTCTATATATAGGGAGAGAGTGTGTACCTTTGTCAAATCAAAATTTGAATCAAGATGCAACGATCGCACCATTCCAGCGAGAAACCAAAAGTCAAGAGACGACGAAGTGTCAGCACAAGTCCATGCCAGTGATTTTGAAGACAACATGAGTGAACCTGAACCAATACCATCTACCTCCACTACAAGACCAAGAGATTCAAGATCAACCAAGAAAGAAAATCGTTCGGTAGCCCCTTAAGATTATTTTCACAATTGAGAGACCCAAAACGTGACTTCCAGAAAATATGTAATGCCAGCTTACACGTACACAGTGAAATGTAAAGATTTTAAGTCTCAAGTGCCACCAGAGAAAGCAACGGGTTTCATTATAGATTTATGGGAATCATTATAAGAGACGTTAAAGCGTCAGTGCCAAGCTAAAGATAACGGTCGGTTGAGACTATTCATCAATCACGACAGTTTGAAGTCTCCTGTCTGCATCGAGCCTAGTACACCAGCAGAATGAACCCCTTCCAAAATTATCGACAAAATTCAACTCGTCCAACAGTCCAATGACGAGTTTGACATGACCGATAGAAAAGCCACTCTACACATGACACACGTTTTACCTCCCAGATGTAGTGGACAACGCAAAGTTTTACTGGTGGATGAACTTCGCAGTACCAAACGAAGTATCGTCCAAATTGACAATCAGCAAGACCAAATGTTATTAGCCTGTGCCATCGTAGCGGCTCAAATTTATGCCGAGAAGAATGATACAGCGGAATGGAAGCAATCATGGGAGAGGATTCCAAAATCCGACAGAAACAGAACACAATAACGGAGAGAAGCAGAACTTGTTTTACAGCCAGCAGGCATTTCTAAAGAGACCGTGCGTGGAGTTCCTGAAATTCAGAAACTTCAAGACGTGTTGGCACCTCATTATATTTGAAACTATACCCTCAAGCCGTTCATGGAGCCCTCGTGTTTCGAGGACCTGATTTCCCAGGTGGAAATTACATTCACGTTAATCACCATCAAAATCATTTAGATTCCATTACAACTATCACAGGATTTCTTGGATACAGTTACTATTACGAGAAATGTGACCAAGGATTTACCAGTCGGGAGCAACATATTCAAAGTGGAGAGAAATGTCGTGGGTGTTTAGATTTCAGACCTTACATTCTTGAAGGAAAATAAAGAATTCATTGCTCTACTTGCAAGCAAACCTTTGTCAGTCCAGCTTGTTACGAACAACATCGCATGAAACAATCACAACAACAACAGAAAAGTACTTGCGAATAATTGAGAGTGTGCTCCGATTTTGGACATCTTTTTCGAACGAATAACCAAAAATCACATATTTGTCCAGGAAAAAAAGATGCCGTTTTTGTGACCAAATCGTGGAATTCAGTCATCAGTGTTACATTAAAAAATATGACATTGAACTCTCTGGCTCCATTACTTGTGTGAAACTGAAGACAAGTGGATACAACATGCTAGAAACTGTGGAGAAAAGAAAATTGGAAACCTTTTCGTGGATGGTTGGGATTTAGAAAATCCACACATCGTCTAAAAATTTCAATAATTTTATTTCAAGAATGCCCTACTTGTTTTCCTCAACGAGACCTGAGCAGTCCTTTCTCAGAGTTCACCGTGGAAGAGTTATACAAGCAAACATATCAACAACGCCTGAATTTAGACAGTCAAGTATACAAAGTGATAGAAATGTGGGAACACGACTACGATTGACGTTTCAAAACCAATCGAGAATTTAGACGCATCATCGAAGAGTACAACGTTGTGGATATCGAACCTCTAAATCCACGCGACAGTTTGTTTGGAGGACGAACCCATGCAACACGCTTCCTGTACGACGTGGACGAATCTCAAGGAGAGCAAATTAAATACATCGCTGTGTCTTCCTTGCATCTTTGGGTATGTAAATATGTTGACAGAATACATCGTCATTACGAAGGTTTGATCAAATGCAAAGTGTTACCACAGACGAACTTGTACCATCCTGTTTTACGACATCGTTGCCAAGGAAAACTAATGTTTCCTTTATGTCGTACGTGTTCTGAAACGTGTAATCAAGACCAACCTTGTCGCCACAAAAATCAAGAACGAGCTTTCACAGGAACGTGGATGAATGTCGAATTGTTTCAAGCTCTCGATCGTTAATACCGCTTGCTAAAAGTAAACGAAATTTGGCACTTTCCTACCACAGAACAATACCGACAGGACGACGAAAACTCCAGTGAAGGGATTTTCTCAGGCTACGTCAACGATTTCCTAAAATTGAAACAAGAAGCAAGCAGCTATCCTTCTTGATGTCGGACTCTAGAAGACAAAGAGACATTCAAAGAACGGTACCGACCCTTAGAAGGCATCACTTTGGAACACGTGAAAAATAACGAAGGAAGACGATCGTTTGCGAAAGTCACGTTGAATTGTTTGTGGGGAAAACTTGTGCAACGTCCGATATTGCCAGAGACGGAATACTTGACAAATCCATGTCGATACTTTCAACTCGCCGACGGGAAAGGACAATTTATTAAGCACGTGGACATCCTACGTGAAGATTTGATCTTGGTGAATTACGAAGAAGTCGCAGAGTTTGTGCCCCGTTTAAAATTGTATTCTGTCTTACACCTTTTAGGAGGTCGAATCCTTCACTTTCACACCGATAATTCTATGTGCATCGATCGCCCTGGAAGCTGTCACCCACGCATTGAAGACGAACGTTTAGAAGCATGGATGGTTGAACATCCAGAAGACACTATTGTAAGTTTTGCCAGTGGTGAACCTAAAAATTACGGTTACCAGTACAAAGACAGGCAAGGACAAGTGCATACCAAATGTAAAGTTAAAAGTCTGATATTGAAATATTGTTCGAGTCAAGTGGTGAACTTTGACGTGTTAAATGAAGCCTTAAAGTTCGGAGAAGATCAAGACTTTGGCGTGAAAACGTTGGATCCTCACACAATTGTAAGCTTGCAAATATCACCAAATCATCAGTCGACCCTTAGAAAAAGTAGATCAGATTGTCTACCAGAAACGAGTGCGACTTCCCGACCACAACCCGTTACCTTACGGACACGGTGAGCTCCAGTATAAAAAAGGAGAGATTTCCAAGACAGAAAGATCATTGCGAATACAACGCCGACCTAGAAAGATGAATTCAGCACAGCAACAGAGTGATAGACTCAACCGACTCCAAGTTCAATTTTGAGTACCAACTTTCACCGATAATGACGAATTCGACGCAGCAACCGAGTGAGGGACCCACTGCCTCCAAGTTCAATGAAGTCAAGTCTGATGTTGTGCCTTGCGACCAGAGTGATGCCGTACCCTGCGATATCAGAAATGAAGTACGACCTTGCCTCCCATCTACTATCGAAAGCGGTGCAGCACGACCTTACCGCTCTACAAGCCAGAGCGATGCAGCACGACCTTTCAGCTTTACTGACAAAAGTGATGCCGTGCGTGTGCCTATCAATGTCATCCATGCACTCACAAACCACTCTGAATACCACTAGCTCATCGAGATTTAAAAATCAACGAGGAATACACGTCTCCTGTGGTTTTGCCCGACTATGGTGACTTTGAGAGTCGATTCAAGACGTTTACAAAATGGCTTAAAGATTTGGATGGATTACCCACTACCAACATTGAGCCAGAGACTGATTTATCTACTTGGGACGAGGAGACGAACTACAGTGTTTCAATTGTGGTGTGAAGATCCACGAATGGGATTATACAGATTCAGCTTTCCTGGAACATGCCAGATGGTCTCCGTGCTGTCACTACCTTCCCTTGATGCAACATGATTATTATCCACATGAATACTTTAGAAGAGAGAATTCGTAGTTTACGTTTGGAACTGCGCGAACGCATTTACAGAGACTTTGTACAGATTCAAGTGAAACACAAAGAACTATTGCATCCTTTACGACATAGACGTTTTGACCATTGGTCTATGAATGCTATAAAAAACTGATCGGTTTGAAGATCTTCAAATGGTCAGACATTGATCAATGACTACCTGACTCCTGTAAGAGTTTGGATATCACGACTTCTACCTACACTATTGCAGTAATAATCAGAATTCCCTGAAACGAAGTCCAGGAAAAGGTTAAAATGTTACAGGAATACAAAAACGTTTAAAAGAAATACCGCATCAAAACGAAACTCCTTCCAGACGTGTGATGTTTGGTGAGCTAACGACTGAATTTCTTCGATTTCCTTTATCACCAGATTCCATTTGGCAAACGTGTGAATATTTCATCCAAAAGATTTTCATTCCTGTGAATGACTAGTTTAGAAGAACACATTCAGAATCTACCTTTATAGAGAGTTTTTCAAGATTCAAGTGAAACGCAATCTCAAAATCATTTCTCGATTTGTAAACTGTTGCTATTTTCACAGTATAAGAAGACTGATTATCGGGAAAAACTACGACAAACACAAAACACTGCCTGGATATAAAGCTTACCATGCCACGACTTTTGTCATCAATGTTTCAGCAAATTCTGTGGAAGGAAGACTTAGTGGATTATCAACTACTGTTCAAAGAACTGATTCCACAAGACCACACGATTCCACTGAATTGTGGACGACATAGTGTGTGTGTATATGTGTGTGTATATGTGTGTGTGTGTGTGTGTGAGTTAGTGACCACTTTTCTCGGATTTCGTTTACCAGCAGATTCGTTGTGGACAATTTATGAACAGTACATGCAGCAAATACATGACCACAACTTTATCTGTGCACGAAAAACTGGAAGGATGTACGTGACTGGAAAAATCTTGGCTTTGATGCTTGGATACAAGAGGTGGCTAATTATGCCAAAATCAATGTGTGTGTGACTGATCAAAGAAAATAATTTCACTTATAACCAGTGAGAGAAAAGCCAGAAGTGAAAGCGGAATTAGCGACTATTTCAGAAACAGTGGTAGAAGAAGAACCCGAAACAGATGAAGAAATACTACGAGCCCACGAGAGTAGTAGCGTTGTACAGAAAGAAAAGAATGTGGAAATGACATTCTCGGAGAGGTTAGAGCAAATGAATTCCACAGAGACTTGAACACCTGAGCGTTCACATAGATTAAATGTGGCACAGATAGATCGAACATGTTGTAGGTCTACCTGTTAATATGCGGCTTTGGTGATTTTAATTTGTGCCTTACTTGTGTACTGAGTCATTTATGCTTTAAGTGTTTTCGTATTTTAATTTTGTACACTGACTTTGAAATGTAAAGAAGTTTTTGGTTATTATTACACTATGAAAAAATTAAACGTGTATACAAAGTATAAAATATCTTGTGTCGTTGATGGAATCTCAGAATTCTAAACACCATTCTTATGGCTGCATCCTCCGTTCTCAAAGTGATTGACGAAAAATTAGATCGTCAAAGTTGGGAGGCACTGTATCTTCGCCATCCCTTTAATATGTTGATTACTGGACCCAGTGGTTCAGTCAAAACCGATTTTGTCAAACGTTTAATCCAACACAAATCACAATTGCTCGATTGTCCTACACAACGTATCGTGTGGTGTTACAAACAGTGGCAATCATCTTACACGTTACTCTAAGAAAGTCAATGCGAATCTATTTCGTTTGTAGAATGCATTTCTCACGAAGATGATTGGATCCTGTCTGACTTTAGTCCAACACATCTTGTCATCTTCGATAAAATGTTAGAAGACGAATAAAAAATTGAACTTGGGTATATACGAAAAGGACATCGTTGTAATGTTAGTATTATTTAAAGTACTAAAAATTTATATCATTTAAGTAAAGCGCATTGCACCATCAGATTCAATGCACGTTATGTGCTGTTGTTTAAAAGTCCAAGAGACAAATCTCAGGAGCAAGTGTTAGTCAAACAGTTAGGAACACCTTGGCTCAACTATGCGTATGACGATGCCACTCAATTACCGCATGCGTATTTACTCCTCGAATTAAAAGCTGTAAACACCGATTATTTAAGATTTTGTACAAATTTGGTTCACAACTGGTGCCAAGAAGGAGGCCCTGTCATTTACACGTCACCTTCCTCGTTTTCGTCTGTCTAAAAGAAAAAAAAACCCTATAAAAACATAATTCACTTCTTTTCTTTTCTTTCTATCAGTATTCAACTTGACTTCCTTTCAATCTCATTCACATGCCAAACTGATTCGTGCACCGTATGCCATCAGTCCCGAAAAACATGCATAAAATACGTGCACATTAGCCAGAAGCTAGTTTCAAAGAAGTGATAAGATGGTTTACTTTGACAGCACGCCAGTTACTTCAATGTATAATTCAAATACCACATCAAACAAAATGTTGTTTTGTTTTTTAAAAAACATAAAGTAGCGTTATCACAACTGGTTAATCCGATAATCGATACTCAAACCAAAAAACAAATCATTTTGAAACCTGGTGAAAGTGAATCTTTAGAATGTGTCATTATTCGTTCGCTTTTAAAATGGGATCCTAATGCTGAAGCTAAAAAAGTCGAATCCCCTAAAAGATGGCAGACCAAAAAAGAAGAGAGGTAGTGCTGCGGCAAGTTAAGACTCTAAGAGGAAGAAGAAAAGTCCCCACCCCCCCAAAAAACCATCTCCGGGAAGAAAGATATTCTGCCGCTAGAGACAACCTCGCCGCTCGGAGACGGTTTCTTCTGAAACTTCTTCGTTCATGATGATGCATACGAACCTGATTTAAGACCAGTGTTTTCTAGTTTGATTGAAACAAAAGGAGACCCATTTCTAATGGAACTTCTACTGCTCCGGCGACGACGTCTTCTACTGCATTAGCTGCTGCTAGTGCAGCAAAAAAGTGGTCTCTCCTAAGACAAAAGTAGAATACAGAACAGGTGTGTTACAAAGTTTACTGGATTTCTCCAAACAAGAACTGGAATGACGAAAATTAACTTTAGTTCCATACCAACAAAGGATGGATACTTCATTTACCTCCTAATCCTAATCTCACCGAGATGTCACACTTATAACAAGAATTACTATAGTTGATGGATCAAACAAATTTGTCAGAACAGAAAAATCGCAACGGTATGGACAATTATTGCAACGTCTTCAACTGTTTCACCAGAAAGCTTTGGACGAGACAGCTAAACCTACTCTGAGAGATTTCAAGAATGTAACGAAAAGCGCAGAAAAACAAAAGGCAACAAAGACGATGACAGACACCGGAATAGAATAAGAAGATACAAGAGAAGTGTTTCAAACTCTGTCTGCTCAAATACTTAGTATGACAGCCTCCCTGTTGACATCTTCCCCATCTCATATACGAGAAGAAATGAAAGCTTGGGTCAAAAAGATGATGTCGACATTTTCTTCAACAGAAGAAAAAAGAAAGAATGGAAGACAGAAGTGAAAAAGTAACCAAACAACAGATGACTACTTCTACTCCTGTTGCTCATCGGACACGTCAAGCATTTTCCCCTCTACGATGGCAAACAGCCAAATGCACCAAATTTCTGAACCAAACTTTTCAGAAAGAATTGAAAAAAAGACGCATTCACTTTTTCACCACTGAAAATCCTGCAACGAAAGCTAGTGTCGTGGAACGTTTCAAAGCACTTCGAAAGAACATCGGTGGAAATATTTTACACAGCAACACACTCATCGACTTGTTATCATGTCTAGTCAAAGTTTACAATCAATCGTACCATCGAAACATCGGATGTGCACCAGTAGAAGTGACTTCTGAAAAACGAAATAATGGTAATGGTCTTTGATCGATTATTTGGAACGTCACAAAAGAAAGAAAGAAGTGTTAAAGACCGGAGATTTGGTTCGCATTGGAACAACAAAACGCACTTTTGACAAAGAATATTTACTTAACTGGACGACATAATTATTTCGTGTCACTGGACAAGTACGTGGACGCGATCCTCCTGTGTATAAATTGGATGATATGAACGGAGAAGTGTTTAAAGGAACTTTTTACTTGCCTCAGTTACAACGAGTGATCAAGAAAGAAGACGATGTGTACGATATCGACTTCAAGAAGTGAAATTCGTTGAAAAGGATATCCACCTAGTTTTAATTCTTGGACTTCAGCTTCACAAGTCATCGACTATAGAAGGAACTTGAAGTTATCACCATGACGCTAAACACAGCAGCTACCTCTCCTTCTCAGAGTTCCTCTCTTCAGGAACTACTAAAGCAATTCCTGTGGCTGTGGCGTGGAGATCGTGTCCCTAAAAGTCAAATCGTCTTGTTCTTACAAATCTTTGTGGTGTTATTGTGTCGTCGGGGCATCTATTGGAAATCTGAATTGGCAACAAGGAGATAAACAATTGTGGACTATTTTACTCAGCAGTTGTATTGGTTATCTTTTTCCCAAACCGTCGTTGAAATATACCGACGGTAACAACAACAACAACAACAACAAGGGTAGCGTCGCTGCCAATGCCAGTCACCATTCTTCTAGTCACAACAGCAGCCCTCTTTTGGAATATTTGGAAAATCATTCTCCTTTGACAACAAGTGACTCCTTGGAAACCAGAACCATCGAACTATGAATAACAACGTTTATTCAACCTTACCTAGGGACAGTTCTATTGATGTGTTTCACAAGAACACCTTATGTTGTTTCACTGCCAAATTACCCAAATCCATACAATTTGATCAGGAAGCGCATTGTGAAGTAGCTTTGATAGCAATCATTCATCCTACTCTAGCCATCAGTATCAACGAAGATCAAAACTCTTTCATCGTCGATATAATGAACGAACAAAATTAAGAACATTTGGACAAAAATGATCCTCTCTATTACAAATCCAAAAAAGCATCGCAAGCCAATCCTCAATTGAACATCTATACCATGTGAATTTCTACATGGTCAGCATCTGGTCGAAACGATATCAACGAGAGACCCCTAATTCGCTTCACACTTCTGGCCAAGGCATTAATACCTCCTCAACGCCACAGCAAGGAGAAGACAGAAAGAGACTTCGAAAACCCTTCAGATCTCATAGCCACGCTCAGAAAAAGAATAAGAAAAGAAAAACAGCAGCTGTCAGAGAATTTGACGTTTTTAATTACTAACTGAACAGAAAGGAAAATGAAGCACCGAGATTCTTGCAAATGTTCCAAGTCAGAACTCCATCTGTTTGCATGCTACCGACGACGATGAATATGCAAGAATCCCAATGGGTAGAATTTCATCCTGAGTCGTCTTTGACTACCTCAGCACCTATCGAATTTGAAATCAAGGACAAACCGAGGATTACATCGATCTGAATAACAGTTACTTGTACCTGAAAGTCAAAGTTCTGAATGTGGATAACACCAATCTTGGGGAAGATGCCAGATTAGCTCCAGTCAATAATTAAACGCATTCGCTGTTCAGTGAAGTGATTTGTACTTGAATAACAAACTAGTCAGCAGCAGCATTTTGCCGAGCTTACCTGGAAAATCTCTTGAAGTACGGAAAAGAAGATAAGAACACACATCTGGATGCCTCCGTGGTATGGAAACCTGACACATTGGATGCCTTTTGCGACACCGAGCTGACTGAGGCTGATGATTCTCACAATTTTGGATTTAACGACAAAAGAGAATCAAACAAGGACGTAGTTTAGAAATGATGGATCGTTTGCAATTGGACATGTGGTCGCAACACAAGTATTTGTTGAATGGAGTGGTTGTACGCCTGAGACTAAATAGAACTAGTACCCTGTTCCATTTGATGGCTAATGCTAACGAATACAAAACGAACATTGGAGAAGCCAGACTTTGTGCGCCGTGTGGAATTCTTACCTGAAGTGGGAAACTACATCAATCAAACCGTGAGCAAAACGACAGCCAAGTATCCTCTACGACGAGTGGAAGTGAAAACCACCATTGTCTTTGGACTCCGATCCAAGATCGAAGATCATGTTTTTAATGGACAGCTAACACAACGTTTGCTCATCGGCATTGTCATCAATGCGGCCCTTATCGATCAAACTCCTTCGAGTTCGAACACTTCAACGTGTCCAAGATAGAAGTCACCCGATATGGCCAGACGTTGTATACCAGACCTTTTAAACCTAACTTTGCCCAGAAAATTAATTGAGATCTTACTTGACACTGTTTGAAGCCATAGAACTGTTAGGTACCAACAGCAGCCAGGGTATTTTGTACCACGATTATGCAGGAGGATATACTTTGTGGGGATTTGATTTCACTCCAGACCAAGGCAGCGACGAGGGACATTTCCACCCTATACAACTGGGAAAACTCTGTATAGAACTTTAGTTTGCAGTAGCTCTGGCAAACACAGTGAATGATTATCTTGTATGCAGAATTTGACAATATTCTGGAAATCAACAGTTTGAAAGAAGTGATCCTGGACTATTAGAAGAAAAAAGAAAAAATGGAACACGAAATCTATGGAAATAGGCGAAGAGGATGTTTTCTATCCAGAACAACGGCAGTCACAGACCACAAGTGAAGAAGACAAATATACAGTCATGATGTCAAGATGGCCAGTACAAGAAGAACATTTATCTCCTGGCTTGCTCGTGACTTGGCTCAACAAATTACAGGCCTAGCCATGAAATATTGTTTGGGATGTCAAATCAATCATCCTAGTCAGAAACAATACGACAAATGTTTGATGATGAGTTCAGAAGACACGTTGGAAGATATATGGAAGATCCATGGACCCTCATCTCAGAAAAGAAGAATTTGAAAAAGTGGCATAAAGACATGCGTGATCGTTCCTTACCTCCATTGACTTCTCTGGAGGTGAAACGAACCGAAGCTCTCTTGCAACAGAGTACAGAGACCACTCATTCATTGACTTACTTAATAGATATTTTCAAGGAAAAAGTCAGGTGTGAGCTGATGACTTATTATTAACTGTGAAAATAAGAAAATTCGATACCTGGTAACTTCATTACCTTGTGACTAACAGTTCGTACACGGCTTCTTGGAAGCTAGTGGTGTGTGCTAACTATAAACTTCCACACCGAAGACATAAAGCCGTTAAAGCCTATGTCATGGACACAGACGACAGTCATCCTCCAGGAACCCATTGGGTAGCCGTCTACTTTCCCAACGACCACGTTGTGGAATATTTGATTTTTATGGAATACCTCCTCTGGAAGACTACATCACTGAGTTTATGAGACGAAATTATGTATCTACTCAATTCAATAATGTGAGATTACAAGGATCAGATTCCAATGCGTGTGGAGAAAATTGTGTTTTTTTTCTTCATCAATTCAGTCTTGAATTTCCCTTAGAACATTTAGTGACTTCTTTTGATCGTGAATACTCTAGAAACGATAATAAAATAGAAAAATGGTTTTGTGAACATTAAGGGTTTTTTTGGCTCAGAAACGTAGTGTGAATCGATAGCAAAATGACGCTCTATTAGATCATTGGAAGTCAAGTCTGACTCCACAACGTTGTCAACCTTGTAAATACGTTCATATTTAAGTTGTCAGTTTGTATTCATATTTGAGTAAGAGAAGCTTTTTTCTATTATTAAAAATGTTGATTGTGAAACAATAGTGCTGACTTGTTTATTTTTTATCCCCGCAAAATTGTGTTAGCATGCTCTTTCATAT
Source organism: Margaritifera margaritifera (assembly GCA_029931535.1). Classification (NCBI taxonomy): domain Eukaryota; kingdom Metazoa; phylum Mollusca; class Bivalvia; order Unionida; family Margaritiferidae; genus Margaritifera; species Margaritifera margaritifera. The sequence continues at coordinate 265,018 of JAQPZY010000971.1, read as the reverse complement.
TTTCTCTGTCGATCTTTGTAAAACAAAACAATGTTTTCTTCCACTTCCGCGTACCGAATCGGAGATATGTTTTCCTTCATCTCAGTGCTTATACCATATAATGCGGTGCGTTTACCAGTCTTGTCACCCATCGTCGACTTGACAAAGAATACAAAAATGAGCGAAAGTATTGTCAGGTCAACTGAATCCCTGGTACATATGAACAGCGTAAGACACCACCTCATCGAGAGGAAAAGAGAGAAGAAGACTCCCATTTTCCTCAAAATGGCCCCAGACCTTGTTGGACTTGCCCTGCTTGAGAAAATGAATAAAGAACAGGCCAAATGGGAAAGAAACAGCAGCAGCAGAAGAGGGACGAGGTGTAAGAGTGGAAGATGGAGACAGATGAGTTCTCTGTCTGTTATAGAAAGAAGCATCCATGCACAGTCGTCAGCCCATGATAAGGCTTAGCCGTCCTGGATATCGTCGTCATTAAAATCTCAACGGTCCAGGACAATAACCCAACGGCCCTTTTCAGGGTCATCCACATCTCTTAGAAAAGAGGTACTATTCAATCATTATCAATTTGTGTTGATATATTTGTGCGTACCGAATCTGAGGGATGATTTTCTTCACGCTTGTGCTTAAAGCATATAAAGCACCGAGATTTGAAAAGGCGGACTGGGAGATGTTTCACCCCTTATGTGAGGGGATTGATGGCGCTCTGCTATATAACGACAATGTTGACATTTTTAATGAAAATATTGTCGAGATTCTGCTCTCCGCAGCGGAGCGGTGCATCCCCAAAACTGGAGGGCGGGGCACCAAACAGTCCATACCCTGGTGGAAAGACGATTGCAAGCAGGCCATAAAAGATAAAATAAAGGTCCTAAACAGATTTAGGCATACTAAAATTTCTCAGGAGTTCCTTGCATGCAAAGAAAAAGAAAGGATAGTTAAGAACACCATATACACAACGAAACAAACGTCATGGAAAGAATTCGACTTATCATTAAACAACAAGGCAGACACAAAACAAGTGTGGGCTAAAATTAACAAGATTAGGGGAAATTCCTCATTCGTGACCCCAAAACTCCCCGGACTGACTACAGACGGGGAGAAAGCTAAAAAGTTAGCCGCAAACTTTGCCGATATGAGCAGTAATTCCAACCATACTGAAGCGTTCCAAAAATATAAGGCCAAAGTCGAAAAAGAACACCCCCAAATGTTCTCCGACAGAGAATAACACTCAAGCCTCCTAAACATAGATTTCACGGTACACGAGTGGCGAAAGGCACTCAGTAGGAATAAAACCACCTCGCCTGAAGAGGATACGCTTGTTTATGAAATCTATTTTAAAAAAACTTCCAGAAACCACGGAACTGGCGATTTTGGATCTGGTGAATCTAATCTGGCAATGGGGATAAATACCTATGCGTTGGAAATAAGCAATAGCTATACCAATCCCGAAACCCGGAAAAAATCCCGCGGATATAAACTCGTACAGACCGATCTGTTTAACTAACAACATTTCTAAGATTATGGAAAATATGATTAATAATAGACTGAAGCATCACCTTGAAAGCAATAATTTGAAACCTCAGAATCAAAGCGGATTCAGCAACAAGCGATCCGCAATAGATCAACTAGTACGCTTGGAATCAGTCATAACTACTGGCTTTTAAGGCAAAAAGGAAATGCAACCGTAACCTTATCGCAGTATCCCTGGACCTGGAAAAAGCCTATGATCTGATATGGACCAAGGGTCTAATTGCTAAGTTACACCATTATGGTATAACAGGCCGCATTTATAGGTGGATATCAAAGTTCCTAACAGGTCGAATTAAATCTAGTGTGGGCAACCAGTACTCGGAAGTACATGAGCTTGACAATGGTAACCCCCCCCCCCCCCATTGGGGAGCTGATCAGACCACACTTCTTACATTATATAGGACACAAAATTGATTATGGGTGCCAAGCCTATGCTTAGGCCCACCCCAATTTATTAAAACAATTGAAACGAATACGACACCAGGCTCTAGTTATCTGTACCGGTGCGCTCGGTAGCACATCTAGGGAGGAAATTAGAATCTTAGTTGGGGAACAACCCCTTAGTTTGAGACGGGAAACTTTAATCCTGAGGTATGCGACGGGGTTATCAATTCATGATAAGTCGCATCCTACTCGAGCAATAATAAAGAGACGCAACAGGCCCTTCAGGCATAAACAACTAAAGAATTTACCTGGAGATTTACCTGGAGGCAAAACAATCCATGACTTGAAAAGAAAATAAGAAATCCCAAACATTCAGGAGGAAATAACAAAATATCCTGACACCGCTCCATGGACCTGGAATTTGCCCAAAATCAACTTAAATGCACTCAAATATGGGGACAAAAAAGAGCAACCCACATAAATAAGGGCAAAAACTCTCTCAGAGATATAAAGTAGGTATGAGGGATACATCCACATTTACACCGACAGATCGAAATCCTCAGACATAGGACGCACTGCAGCAGCAGTGGTTATCCCGATACAATCCAGCCTAACTAAAAAAAATAGTGATAATTAGCGAATCCCTCAGTGTGCTGCTGTCTCTAGAAACAGGCAACTCTTCCTGTAGGGAAAATATGATGAAGGAAGTCTACCTGCAACTCAAAATCCTCGAACAAACAAAGTGATTGTTCCACCCTGACACCTCTACCTCTACCTGCCTTCTTAACTACATTTAGTATATGAAGGTGTTCTTCCAAGACTCGCCACTCGCCACTGATCTACAAAAACCCAGTTCGACTCCGACTCCAAAAGCAGGCCTTTTGGGGACGTTTCTGAAACGTTTCCTCTGTTCAGTGACGTGGGAATGCCAGTTCTTTTTCTTGGACTCCAATTTATATTGTGCCTGGATCTTCCCCCATTATAGTGTAACAGAAGTTTGGACTCGTAAGATCAGTGTTATCTGCTCAGGCGTGTACATATTTGTTCCTAGATGGGCCCATTTTCCCATTCACATGACTCTTTGATGTTCTTTGATGGTATAATAGAACTTTCATGCAATAAAGATAATTGCTAAGTGTGTTTTTTAAAAATCTTCTTATAACTCTTTGCACAAACGGACATTTTCCTTTAACATAATTGCTTTGTTGCCTTTATATAATGTGATACACTGCGTTATGTGATTCTTATTAATAAACCTCTATTGCATAGATATTTGTCGATTTATATTTGTACATCATACTCTTTTTTGAGACTGCCAAATATTGCAAAGATCAGTTTTCCATATTTCTGTTGTGGCGCTTGCAGCCGCAAAGCTTCGTTATTACTGTACAAAAAAAGTGTTTAACTCTTAGCATGTTAACTTTGCATGGATGTTCGAAACAGTTGTGTTATGTAATGTAAATACACGTTAAACTTATGTTTATAAACATAATTTGCTTTCAATATAAATTCACGAATGTAGCTAGCATCAAACACAACTTGGAACTTTGCTGTATTGATGCGAGCATGTAATTTTAACTTTTTATAGGTATGACATGAATTTGGAATGTATCTTATTCTTCACACCACCCACCTTTCTTTTACCGGCATTTAATCTATCCCCACATGTCAATCACATGCTAACCAGTGCAAACAGAGACGCTGACAAATATTATTGCAAGGTGTGAGATATTTACATATTCACAGGTACACTGAAAGCTCGTTGAAGAATTGAGGTCTGTTGCTACGATACCTAAGTGACTATCACTTTATATCATATCAAATACTCAAATGTCCCTTATGTCAGCATTTTCGGCTATTTGTGATGAAATTATCGTTATAATTTTTTTGCAAGTGTACTATTTCACGAAGTAGTTCCTTACAGAAGGACGTTGATTTATGCAGATTTGGAACAAAAAGGTTGCCATAGATATTGTCTTAAATGCTTATCAAAAAGTATATAATTTACGATGTAGGTTAAATGCTGACATGAAACCATGAGTGGTAATTTTTAAAATATGAACAAATCAAACAGGTACATTTAGCAGTTATTAACACACACACATACACTCAAAACTTTTAGGTGATTTAATGGTACAGACTCTGCCAAATAGATTCAAGAGAAAGAGAGAGAGAGAGAGAGAGAGATCATCGGTGAATAAATAAGGTTTTAATATATAATCAAAATTGTATTTGATTTGATATACAACAATTTTGTTACATTGGGGATCTTCAATAAACATTTTCCCTAAAAATAAAACATAATGAACAAAATCTACACATCTGAAATATTGTCATAAATCCCTGTCCAAAAATATTGTATATGCCATACAGTTCGCATTAAAATATGATCATATATATATATATATATATATATATATATATATATATATATATATATATATATATATATATATGGTAAAGAAGCACTTTCATCTGTCCTCAAAGCATATGAACAGTCCTTAACATGGAATTGGAATGAATTATGGTTTAACATTGCTACACTTTGGAATTTTTCGAAAAGTTTACCCAGACAATTATAATAATAATAATAATTTAAGAAATAGCTTTTAGATATTTCCACATAATCAGTAATCCTAAAAGCAAAGGTTCCGAAACTGGTCGGTCGCTAGTAAGGGGTATGTAGCAAGTACTAGATATGAATTATGTTTGGTCGAGCAGGTGGAACTTTGTCACCTAGCTGTATCAAACAAGGTGTAATAAGAAGCACCCGTTGGTCAATCTCGCGGTGTATTCATAGCCAGTTAACATTGATAGGTGGCCATTAAGTGTTAAACTTAGCCTGACAATCACTGTGCAAGTAGTTTCATGTGTCTTAAAGCCTACTAGATCGCAATAAGAGACATTTTTGTTGCCAACAGTCCAATTCAGACTGAAGCAAAGAGAACAGCCCAATTCAGACTGAAGCAAAGAGAACAGTCCAATTCAGACTGAAGCAAAGAGAGCAGTCCAATTCAGACTGAAGCAAATAGGTTAGCCGCTCATTTTTATAGTGAGGCCTCGGGCTTAAGTATTAATAATTTTCATCATTTGTTGTAGGATTTTTAAGATGGAGATTTTCTATATGTCCTAAATAAAAAAAATGTGTTTGTCTACAACCGATATATGATTTGATGAAACATATGTCCACTAACTGCAATTAACTGTATTTCTTTATTTTATGATAGTGTTCTGTTCTTGAAATACTAAAATGCACTTGCAATAAGAAATGAAGTAGAAAAGCTAGAGAGAAATATATTGTCCCATTGGTAAATAAATGTTTGCAAATATTATTAGAAGAAAATGTAAGTCCAAAACTATTGATAAATAAATCAATGTATTAAATTCGACATCGTTCTGAACTTATTCAGCAGACACGAAAAGTGAATCACTCTTTATGAAAGTTTTTGTCGATCGCTAAAAGTATTGATGGACAAAAAAAAATCAAGCAAACTATAATTAATATGAATCAATGTAATGAATTTTATTTGAATACACCCAATTTTCTGAAATTATTGAGCGGAAAGAAGAAGTGTGATGAACTTATCAACCATATGCGGTTAAAGATTAATCTAGCTTCTACAATGAAGAGGAACTAGAAAATATTAGAATTTGTTTCCAACCCTTGCATAACGTTACGATATCCTTATGTCAATAATAAACATGTGTGTCTAAACCAAACTCCAGCATCAAAGACTTTTGCGTAAGTAACAGTATACCAAGTAGATACGTCGAAATTATACAATCCCTTGAATCGATTTATCATTAATATATCTACAGATCACTGTGGTTTTGGAAGAGTTTAACAACACATAAACTTAAGATATATTAATGAGTCGGGGAAGGTTTGCTTAATTGCACTATTCCGCACCCAATCTTTACATGGAATTTACAGTCAGAAATTAGCTGACAAAACATCTAACTGTCCTTAAAAATATAAAATATCAGGTTACAAAACTTTGTCTTCGTGATCATACTAACTGTGCATTAAGGCCTACGATGAGCCTGAGATGCTGTGTGTGTGTGTGTGTGTGTGTGTGTGTGTGTTTTAAAATTATAATAATACATTATTAACGGTGATATCTAATACTCAAATATAGAGAAAAAAATGCAATTCTATTTAAGGGGCACCTTCTGCGAAAAAGTATGACCTACACTCTGGATTGCGTTAATGCAATCCCAGTTTTACCCATTAATCCATGAAAATGATTCCAGATAATTTATTTTAAATATGCACAAATTGTTATTTATGACGTGAAAATTGCAATAAAATACATTATTTTAGAAAAACGAGGCAGTATGCTACTGGTATTACATTTCATTTTATGAAAAAAAAATCTCATTAGAGAATCCATCAAGTACTACATAAATATCACAGTAAATAATCGATTCATCAAGAAGGTGAGTTTAGTTTACAAGAAATATTTTATACATTTTTTCACATAGAATACAAAATAATTTAAGTAGGATAAAAAGGTATTGCAATTTTATCACACTGTGAGAGCAAATGTCACAATTTGGTTCAAGCATACAATATAATAAATCAACAACTATTCTGGAGAGACATACATACATGTATACATACATACATACATAAATACAGTTAGTCAGACAGATTAATATATAAATAGATAGATCGATATATAGATCTGCTTCAGATTTGTTGATTCTTCTATTTCTTCATACTTTTTTATGAACACTTGACAAAATGAAACCTTAAAATGTATAACCTTTCATAAAAGTATGATACGATTGTTATCAACGATGCAGAATAACTTGGTATTTTTAGATAAAACAAACAAAAATAATATTGAAGGTTGGTGTACACCTCCAATCCACACATAATATGCAATCTTGTGTTAACGTCCCACCGGTCTTTACCATCTCTTCTCATAGAATTTGGGGTAAAACAATAAACTTTTTCCATCCCGATTCATGTTTTCAACGCATTCTATGGATAGTTTTCATCCAGACCAATGATCTCAATAAAGGAAAATATTTATTTTTTACAAGATAACAATAAGACTGTGATGGTCAGAAGTTAGGACAAGAAGAAAAATGGAATGCCACATAAAAAAATGGAATACGTTTTCTAAATAAAACAAAAATATAGAAAGAAACGTGACATGATCAAAGACACCTGTTTGCATGATTTATGAATGATAATTAATATCATTAAATACAGCAAATAAAAAAAAACACTTTAGATACGACCACCTCGAATAGCTTGATATATGATAACTTCTTCAGCGGTAAAAATGGACAGGGTCTGATTTGCATATTGTTTGCAAAGAGTATGAAAAGGTATATATATATATATATATATATATATATATATATATATATATATATATATATATATATATATATATATATATATATATATATATTGCGGTTTCCACGTGTCTGCAAATGAACGCATTAGTGATCAGTGATTGTCAACGAAAGAAGCCTTCTTGAGTAGTCTTGGAAACTTCACATTCCATACTTAAAATCTCCTTTATCATTGGAGATTACGTCAACAAACGTGCAAGATCGTTTGATGATTAGAACTTTCGTTTCTGATTACTAGTTACAAGAATGTCAACAAATGCTTCACTCTTCCGTAAAGTTTGATGTGTAATACTTTTTATCAGTTACTTGGTAATGCCGAATTTTATTTAAAACAAATACATTTTGTGTTCGCTAATATGTGGTTTTGTGCCAAGAATTTTCTTTCTCTAAAATATTGGTTCATTTGAGAAAAATGTAATAAATGAGGTATGAAATGATATGATCTTCTGAACGTTAATAACAGTGGATGTTGAGTTTTATTTTCTATTAATTCAATAGAATATGACATTTTAAAGAAGATACATGAATGTGAAAATATTTCATTGCATTTAAGCATTTCCTAATGCATAAAATAAGCTACTGAAACTCCTTCTTGACATGAATCTTCCTACTCGGCATTGCCATTTTTTTTACTACAATGTGCTTTGTTGGAGCATTACCTACTCGGCATTGTCATTCTTGACTACAATATGCTTTGTTGGAGCTTTGAAGCTTCTTGTAGATCTTTTGATTTTCGATTTATCAGGAGACTCAAAGAATTCTGGATCTACTTCCATTTTATATTCTCTTGTTCCGTCAAATATTTCCTCCTCCTTCTTCTTCAGTCGCCTTCTCGAGCGCTTTTTCGTTATAGTGCTATCTGTTCCAATGCCGGTATCTTTCATCGGCAATGGTGGTAGCGTTGTGTGCCGCTTTAAAGATCTGTTCAGAAACATAGGATCTGTTATAGGATCTGTCCCTGAAGTAAACAAATCTTTCTCCTTTGTTTTCGCTATTTTAGATAAAACGTTCTTTTTCTGAAATGAAGCTTCCTCAGATCTTTCAGAATGGATCTCCTCTTCTTCAGTAGGTGGTTCTGAGCTTGTGTCCTCCGGAGAGACAATTTCTCGACGTTTGCGGTGCATTATGAAGATGACGATGGCAGCGGCAATAAGAATTACACCCAATAAGACGCTAACGGCAATAACTGCCGACAATAGGGAGACATCCGTCTCTGTTATTGTTCTGCCTTCGCCCGGAACAATCATTGTGCCGTTTAGGGTGGGGTCTCGCTGATGTACTCTCACTAAAATGGTAGCGTGCGCTTCCGGTTGACTGCTTCCTACTTCTGCAGCCTGATAATTTAGAGAAAATAATATAAATGATAAACCTTTTGTCTAAATTTGCTTAAAACACGTTGTTTCCCTGTTCTAGAATAATTTCTCTTCCCATTCTGCAAAAATACAAGAACAGTAGACATAAAAGATGAATGAATTTAGCTTAAGACCGAGGAATTCAATTTAATCCATGTACACAAATTAGTATAGCCTTGATTGAATAGCCAGGAAGTATTCAAGACTAATAAATCGAGCTAGAGTGACTTATTTTCCATTCCTTTACTTAATTACAACAATGGGAAATTTAAAAAAGTAGAAAATGATTAGTTTCAAAGTTCATTAATTACCTATAAATGAAACGTAGTGTACAATACTCATTGATTTCATACAACCCGTTAGACTCTTTCAACAAGACTCTCTTCTGATTTTGAAAGATTCACGCCAAACTCTCAAAGTTATAGGAGAGTCCGGTTGAAGAATACTGGCACCCCGTGGGGTAATATATATATATATATATATATATATATATATATATATATATATATATATATATATATATATATATATATATATATATATATATATATATATATACGTAGAAATGTTACATACGCGAACGACTAGTCTTTTCGTTGCCCACAGAGCTTGCGAAGCCGGTCTCAGTTGATAAAAGGTGCCATTAAACTTGTCTATTCTGAAGAAACCGGAACTTACATTATTAGAAGAACCACCTGCTGTATCTGAAAAATGATTTTAGAGAGAGATGCGAAACTGTTCGTGAACAACTTCTACAATGTTGCCCTAGAAAATGATGTCGGTGTGTGTGTGTGTTTGTGTGTGTGTGTGTGTGTGTGTGTGTGTGTGTCTGTGTGTGTGTGTGTGACATGCACAAAAAATAACAACAACTGCAAGAAGAGGTTGCAACAGCATTTATATAGCCTCATATCAACAGTCCGCCCCTAAATTAGATTTGGATTCTTCATTGTAATGTGTAGCACATCGTCTTATGTGGTAAATACACGTATGCATACGAAACGCTTACAGACGTAAAATGGAAAAGACAGTGTCTGTTGATTGAAGTGATCACGCTAGCATTTAGTCTACGAGGGTCAATAACATAAAAAATCTGTGGAGACCATTACAATACGACCCCAGAAAAAGACAACAAAGAATTATGCTATTCATTCATTTTGCCATTAGAAACTTGCTTTGATGTTTTTATGTGAATTTTCAATAATGATGCAATGTTTTTAAATAGTGGCTTCTAGGATCTTACCGTCATAAATGCTGTAGGCTATTGGCATATTTAGTGTATCGAGATCCCTAGCCTTTATTGCCGCAGGTTCAACATTCAATGGACCCTGAAAACACGGAAATATTCTCCATAAGGCTATCGAATGTATCCTACCGTACGAGTAAAAAGTTGTTGAACACGTGTTTTTGTATTTACGCCAAATTTCATATGTACATACAAACATTATCAAACCTAGAAACATAATTGTACAACTGTCAGGTTTGCACTTACATTATATCGTGTACCCTGTTGTGTATCGGAATTAATTCGTATTTTTTAAAAAGTTTCTTACTCTTCGTATGTTGGGCAAACCTATATTGTCAACGGGTTTTATCGGACTATTCCTATGTTCCTTCATCGAATAATAAATGATATAAATCAAACAACCAAAACGATCATCTTTCACATTGAACGGTGAAACTAGTATACTTTTCAAAGCATTAATGTGGTGCAACCTCTGAAAAATTCATAGAAATGTTTTCAGCTGCTTGATTTCCTTTTCAGGCATTTTAAAAAAAAAGAAAATATTGTATACCGTACCTTGATGAAAATGTTACTTTACTGACATCTATCAGCTAAAATTGTTCTATATTCTCTGAATATATATATATATATATATATATATATATATATATATATATATATATATATATATATATATATATATATATATGTGTGTGTGTGTGTGTGTGTGTTGTCTGGAAGAAATTTCTTCTTGAGATAATCCGACCACCCTTGTTCAATGTTCTGGGATTTATGTTTGTCTACTCTTTCGCCTCGTGGTTTTCTTTTGTAAAACCCTGTGTCATATTATCGCTCGTCAGCATGGACACTCAGGGAAAGGACCTAGATAAGTTAAACAATTCGTACCCAATCCCATATTGTTTAAAAAAATGACAACAAAATATGTTTAAAACAGACAGTCTCTTTTTCCCACTCTGAGATCTTTTACCAAGACGAAAGTCGGGGCGGAACGTCATTTTGCCAATTATGTATCCTATTTGGAAAACAAAAAACTGTCGTATTAGGTTTGAAAATTCACTATTCACCCCAATTTCATGGGGAACTAAATTCTTCATTTCATTTCTTTGGAGCTTTTTGAACTCCTGAAAGCTAAATTTCTACATCAAACAAGATGTTTGCAGACGGCTATCAAATTTATCAAATTTAAAATTGAACATTTCAGAAGAAATTGTTATCTAAACTCATTTTAATACAATGTGTGAAAACTTAATACATTTCTATCGGGTCTAGAAAGGCGCGTTTCCGACAAACGACACAACACATTTTCAAGTGGTCACTTAGTACAGAGCAATCACAATTGTGATTTTGTTTTCAAGGAAGGAACGAAAAAAAATATAGAATAGAAAAATTCGGAGGAAATACCTTTCCACAAACTGGAATGTCATTACTGTCATAAACCTGTCATCGATTGAGTTGTCCGACTCTGATATAAGTCTTCTCTCCAAAGGCCTCAACTGTTGGCCCCGGCCCAAAACATACAATGTACTCAAATTGAAAGAAGACTTAGATAGTTTTGCACGCAGAATGAGATTCAAGGAAATGTTTAGTAACTATGCGGAAGAATCCAATGCTAGTAACTTTGAGGCTAATAGATTCCGCCCCCAAAACGATTATGTTCCACACCTTATAAAAGCTCCAGCTTTAGCGGCATTCTTGTCTGCGGTGGAAGATGACAGTAATTATATCAAAGAGAGCCATATCAAAATGGACAATTTAACCCGGCAGGAAAGACAGTCGCTGAAAAACTGCGCGAAAGGGCAGATATTATTATCAAGGCTGCAGACAAGGGGTCCTGAGTTGTTGTCATGAAATTGTCTGACTACGTCGCTGAGGCGAACAGACAACGTTCAGACGTTAAGTCTTATAAAAAGCTTAGTCTTGACCCAACACATGAACACGTTTAAATTGTGTGTCGGACATTAAATACATGCACAACGCAGGACACATTGATGACAAAACACTGACTTATCACTTACCTGTTGACCCAAAAGCAGTGAGATTTTATTTACTCCTTAAAATGCACAAAGAAGGGAACCTGGAGAGGCGAATCATTTCCGAAAACAACCATCCCACTGAAACAATTCTGAATTCGTTGATCATCACCTTTGGCGTTTCGTGGAAAAACTGTCTTCACATATCCAAGATACTAGCAACTACATTAACAAACGACCTAAAACTAGCTTTCCAGGCATCACTCTACTCTCTATTGATTTATACTCATTATACAAGAACATGCCAAACGAGCAAGGTATCAAAGCCTGAAACGAAGATTGATTGACCTGATTCATCCCCTCCTTCTGACTATTTGGTCAAGCTTTAACCCATGTGCTTACGTTTAACAATTTTGTATTTAGCAACCAACGCTTCTTCCGATCAATGGAACTGCAATGGGCACTAAAATGACACCTTAGTACGCCCATATTTTCATGGGTAGACTCGAACAAAAGTTCCTCCGTGTGGTATCCAAAGACCTCAAACCTGATGCAGATTCACTGAGGATATAGAAGCAAAATGGATCGAAACTGCGACAAGATCAAACGTTTTAAAACATTCACCAATTGACTTTCTTACCACGATTAAATTTACATCAGAGCCATCGAACAGGTTCTACGACATATTTGACATTCAATCTACCCTCCTGGAGGGGAGTATTAAAATTGACCTGTATAGCTAACCAACTGACTCTCACCCGTATCTGCTCCGGAACAGCTCTTTTCCGCAGCACAAATTTTAAAAAATCTTCCTTGTCGCCTGTGCGTTCAGACCAAACGCATATGTTCTAATCCGGCTACCTTTGAAAAGAGATTCGGAAAGCTCAAGAGCCGCCTTAGAAGGAGAGGACACAGAAGGGAATACATTGACGAGGCTATAAACAAAACCAGACTCCTCGATAGAAGTGACCTCTTGAAATATAAAAACCAAGAAAACCAATAAGCGCATCCTTTTCGTGGTTACTTTCCACCCTAATGTTCTAAACTTACACTAGATCATTCGGAAGCATTGCCACCATATCGAATCTTCTGAGCGTATTTCAAGCTTGCAACATTTCAGGTTTTCTATTGATTTGTGTGGTTAGTGTTTGTTTTGTGGCTGTAAGTTGTTTCTTCTCCTGAGGAAGAGATTGATTACCTCGAGACGTTGAGAAACTGTTTTTTAGTTATTGAGTACCAATTTTTAGGACAATAGATACACGCTGCTATAAGCAATTGTCATAAGCGGTACATACAGTAACAACAACGGTGCAAAATTTTTGTTCCCGGGTGCACATTTTTTAACGACGCTAAAAGTTCTCAGCAAGTGGAGTGTAAACGGACATTGGCTTGAGCAAGATCCGAAGCCCAAAATGTTTTGCATTTCTTTAATAGCAATGCTGGACTTAGAACCTTGATAAAGACAACGTCTTTCCACGCCCCCCACCTTGCAAACCTTACCATAGTTAATAAATTTGAACCTGAGAAGTAAAGTTTTGCACCGCAGCAAACACACACACACACACATTTCCAACAGAGCTAAGATTGACTACAGGAAACTGTATTGACGGAGGGAGTGAACTCTTCACATCCCTGCCTAGTGTGTCCGCTACAAGATGTAGTTCTGCAGGTATTGCAGCTATTCAAAAGTTTTAGGAAACTATTAATTTACTTTTTTTTACGAGCTTCTACTTTTATTCATCTTGATTAAATAAATGAAAGAGACGCTTAGGATTTAAACGTGAAAGTTGGTTTAAGTGAAGAAAATAGAGCGCCACAAATGCTGCATGGCTAGCGTCCAGAACAGTGAACGCGCGGACATTCTCTCTCTCTCTCTCCGTTGATTCGTTTGTATGAACTTTTTACCGTCATAGGTTGAGAGACATCGTCGCATCCGCTATGCTCCTTTTTGACGGTTTTTCGCCCGTGGCTTGCGACGATTTCCAGAGAGAGAGAGAGAGAGAGAGATCAATTGAGGTAAAACTGACATACTGACTGACCAACCGACACAGAAGTAGATGGAGCGAGAGAGGACTTCAGACATTTAAATATTTAAAATGGTCTGTCTTAGAACCTTATTATAGCAACAAAAACAAAACAAAAACAAAAACAAAGCATCAAATAGATTAAAATATGTGTGTGCTGCCTATTCAAGGTATTTATAGTACAGCCCTCTAGTCTCGTCAATTTTGTATCTTTAGTATCGTGTAACACTGTAGAAGAATCGCATGAAAAGTGTACACATACTATTATAACGACTCAGGTTCTTAAAGGTTACTTGGTTTAAATTCGGGTAAATTCGAGTTCAAGGTTTTCATCCAGCCCAAATTCCTTTTCTCTCTGACTCCTTATATTTCCACATTTTTGCTCCATACGTGGCACGAGAGAGAGAGAGAGAGAGAGAGAGAGAGAGAGAGAGAGAGAGAGAGAGAGCGAGAGAGAGAGAAGGTAAAGCAGAGTGGATTTTTATGAAATTATGTGACATGTTTATTTCATTTAGAAAACGGTGATTATTGATATTTTTCTCGTTATTTTCATTTTCAATTAGTGACTAATACGTTATACGTTGAAATTCATCACGAGCTAGAGGGTATAGAAGCAGTAGTCTACAGTTGAAACCATCATTATATGCGTGTATATACGCCATGGGCGAATGACAATTTTATATACCAAAGTATTTGTATATCAAATTGTAAATCGCCCATGGTGTATGAATTGCTTTATACCAAAGCCATGTTATTTTTAATACACACACACACACACACACACACACACACAGATGTTTCATGAACTTGCTTTTCGTGAAAATGAATTTTTAAAAATATCTTCCATAAAATTTAGAATATTTTATAACCTGAAATCTGTTCTCTTAAATGGCAAATTTTAAACGGAATGGAAAACTGTCAACAACAGTACCGTATATGAAAGTTCTGTGATTGTGGTGTATTCCGGTACCAGACAAGATGTCGAACATCCGGGAAAGACAAACTGCGGGCCTTGATCATCTACGTCAAGGATATTTATCCGCAAGAAGGCACACGAAGCTTTTGCTGTGATGTCGTTAGCATCCTGTTTTAAAGAAAAGATAATTTTCAGAAATACATTCTCAAAAATAATCACATAACAGTCTCAATGAACACTTTAAAGCGTTGTATACCACAGGACCTTTGTTTTCCAGGTGGTCTGAAATCAAGACTTTACGTTATATTTGTACTGTTATTTTTTCTTTTTTCTTAAAAATAATAATCACCAACTTTTCAGTATTTCTTGAATTATATCACCTCACCATCATTACATCAATGATACTAAGATGATTTCAATAATTCTTTCATAATCTGTAAGTTTAGAGTCGGAGGTTAAACGTTTGGCATGGAACTTTCCCGGAAAATAATTCCATAATATCTAGTTTCCAGATATTTGCATTCAATGATTGTTTTCCTTTTCCTTTTGCCTATACTCCTTTACTCGTGATAGAAAAAGAAACTCACCAGCAAATTTCTCATCTGTTTAATAAATGAGTTCTAGCTTGAACTTAATAGAGTTGCAACATTTTACAGACGTTGGTTATTGTATGTGCTCACATGCATGAGGCGTTAGGTGCAGTACCTCTCACCCTAAGTTAAAAGCATGTGCATTATCAGACAATACTTTCTACCAATTCATTCTTAATCAGGAATTAGGATCTTTAAGTTGCGGGTTCTACGGACTCTAAGATAAATGCAATAACTGTCCACATACCACCTTGTGATTTAAAAGAGAGTTTTCTTAACTGTTCCATAACTACGAGTACATTTTAGACCATCTTTATTAATTAAGGTGTCTTTCCGTTATAGGATCTTTATTAAAACTGAAAAGTACCTTCACTGAAATATTTAGGATGTAGGTATTGTGTCCAGATTCGAAGTCTAGATGTGAATCCAATTTAATGTCTCCTAAAATAGCATTGACCAGTGCAAACATTTTATCCCCGTTGGACTGAAATAAGAGAGAAAAATGTAAACATAAGGATGTGTCATGGGCTCTCCAAACATGTATCAATCATTCACTTTAGATAAGTAGCGGTGCTTGTAATTATGAACATGAATCGAATGTTTAACTGTTCATGCATTCAATATATTTCAGATTATCTGAAGGTCATGTCAAAATTAAAAATTAATTTGTGAAATATGTTTAATTCGTACAGAAATAAATGTCACTGAAGCTGCATCATTGTCGACATAAGCTATATTATTGTCTGAATTTTTAGTCAAGAAAAAATGAATATTGTGGAAATATTATGACAAGTTAACATGAAGTTACCTACAATTCGTATTGGTATGATTTACGATTTTCATTCTGTTCTCCAGACGTTAACGAGGGAGAGTGAAACTGACATCAGGGAAACAAAAACTTGGTATAGCATGAATATGGCGCCTGTTACTGTTAACACGTTATAGATTCTAATGTTGTCTGCTAAACATATTCATATGCAGATCTATAATTTGTAAACCGATAATATGGAAATCTACTCCATGAAGAACAGTATGATGCATCCTCTTCAACGCATTAAGACTTAGATACAATACAGTCACGTCCATCTAAATACAGATTGAGAATCATAGGATGTTTGTTCTTTTTGGGGGATATTCAAGTATTGTATTCTTCTTGAACAAATTTTCGTTTTCCTTATTCATTTGTGAATAAAACTCAGAAGTTGTATTTATTGCACCAGGACTTAAATATATTAAAATCTTACCGTGAGGTCAAATGAAAACGTTGTTGATGCCGGTCTGTCCTTATCCGACACCCTTTCTCGAAGCCTGTACACCACTGTACCAACGGTTGTATTCTTGAAGAAAATGGGATCCTTTTTATATGCATTTGTTTAACAAGTATAGAATCGTATATGAATACAATTACAATATACAGGTGGTGTTTTTTCTGTACATTCTGTCAAAGAACTAGTTAAAGATAAACATATGCATAAAAGAAAGCTGTTAAGGCTTTAAACATTTTCTATATTCTCTAGATGGCCTTCTAAATACTCTATCATCAGTAACATTCGCTTCATCTATCTTTCATTTGCATGAATCAGAAAAATGTCTCACCCATACATATGTTCTTGCAGAATTGGAAGCTTTTTGCAGAAGAAAAAAAAATTCTAAAATGTGCAATACTTCTAGACTAAGATAGTCTTCTATGGATTCTGTAAAATATATAGTAAATAAAAAGGTACTGTCAACGCTCTGTATTGAGAAAGATCCTGTCTCGCTATTAATTTATTGCCTTACTTTATGATCCAGCTTTGATGGCATAGGAAATATAGCAAAAAATATTCGTTACTTTATTCTCGCAATCAATTGATGCGTTAAAGAATAAGAATAGAAATACTGTCGCAGGAGGAGCAAGATTTGGGTGGATACGGTACTTGCAAGTTATTAAAACATGTTTATTTTGACCTATTCAGACGATATTGAGCATAACCAATGATTACCTTTTTCCATTATTATGCATATCGCACCCGTCAATGCCTTAAGGCAATTTGCGCTTGCAGTCGACCCTTTCGCGTCCGTCCAGCACATTTTTTGAAGACCCGAGATATCATCTTGTCTGTTTTTAGGTACATAGCTTTTGAATTGTTTGTAATACGGTCCAGCGATCTGAGAATTGTTTTAATGTACCATGTATGTGTATTTCGTGCGGATAATTATGATAGTACTTTTATCCTTTCTTCATTAATTCATTATCGTGGATTGTATGCCCGATGTAATACTTTACATTTGTTTCGTATGAAGGATATTATTCTATTTATCTGTTGCTTGGCTAGAAATTTGATTTGAAATAGATTTATTGCAAATGCCTATATTCATTTCTAAATTTAAATGAGTGCATTCATTACATGTACATATTATTACTAACATTATGTTGATATTCATTGGCATTTTGCGCTTGTGATGGACGCATCGTCCGCGTGCATCCAACATATTTTTTAAAAGAAGGTCATACCAATTATCATATGCAAATTTTCAGACTTGATTGTGGAGACACCGCATTTCATTCATATCCATGCCTTAGTGTCATTTCTCGGTCCTCAAGACTTCTCCAAACTTGCATATCAATACCCTTTGACAATATAAAAGTTAAGCGTCAGTGAAATGCTACTATTGTGCAAAGTTGAAGGTTCTTGTACAAAAGCAGGGTCGACGGCAATTGTACTCGATAATCCGTTCTCGGCGGTAGACCAGTCTACAGTTCCACACTACGCTTACACTGAACAATGGTCTAGGTCATTTGAAAAACAAACAGTGTGAACTCGCGAGTGAACAAATTCACAGATTCAATTTTGTTTCTAAAAATAACATCGGAAAAAAATTCACACAGAAACCTCATAGTTTTTTTTATCAGCCTGAACAAAAAACGCGCATTAATTTCAAATGTGCATTAATTTCAACAATTCTAACTTTGAGAGAAGTTTTGACGGTTGTTTGAACATATTTAGGGATACATTACTTCAACAGAACAAGTTATTAAATTCTCTGAGGATAATCTAGAATTGTGAAAAATCAGGAATGCTTTTCAATCTCTTGTCCAATGCGCGGCAATCTATTAAATGTCTTGTTTTATTATTGTTTTTGTTCTTTTTTTTAGGAGTAGTTTGTATATGAAGACATTATTCATTTAATTGTATTACACCCATTTAATTACTGATCCATTTAACACGAAACTGTTTCTTCTATTGGCGAATTGAAATTACGCGTGAATCGGGACGTCATCTGATGTGTGACAATGCATTCATAGGCTTTCGTTCAGTGTACGCATAGCAATAGATCAAGATTTCGCACCGTTGACAATTTACTTTCATGTTACGTGTATTGCCTCGATATGATTGGGTACACATGCCTGATTTCGTTAATAGTGTAACTTTATTACAACAACAAAAAGATTAGATCCCAATAGAATTTTACTATGTATGATGTGACATCAGAATTATTGCTATCCATGTTAATTCAGTAATTTCATGTAGGTTCATCAGCATGGACATAAGCTGCAGTTTTCTAAGATATGACCTTTAATTTATTGTAAATTACCTCTGGTATATTCAGGTCTCCTGTTATATTAATGTACGGCTCAAACTCATTTACTTGGATTACGTATATTGAAGCCTTTTGGTTTATCTGAAAAGTCAGAAAAAACGTGAAATGAATATTTAAATGCATTACACAGAATAAATATGATTCTAAAGATGATTCTTTAAAGTATGATCGATGATACATTAACTTAGCGAGATCGGGAATTCCAGGTACATACGGTAAGTCGGAAAATCAAAGGTATGCATATGGCATTGTCTAGATGAGAGCCATATATGAGTATACCATTTTAAATTTAAATGAGTATTACGTGTTAAATGCACAAATGGGAATTTGTGTTTTCATGAAATTAGTAAATATCGGATGTGAAGTAATTTTCAATAGCTTTCAATAAATCAAACAAATCTAAAGAACCCACATACATACTCATAAGATAACATATTCCTTCTTTTACGAGAAAGCTTATGCATGTATTTATAGTACAGCACGTGACAGTGTTTTGGCCAATAGGGAAAAGACCTTCTCGGTAATGTAATACAAATAAAACTTGCCTCTAGGTAGATGAGAAAAAAAAAAAAAAGAAAAAAAAAAAAATTCTTACCACTCCACAGACAAAGTTAAAATCAATTTTTTGAACATCAAAGCCCTGTAAGAAAGATACATTTTTATGAAAAAGTTTTCTTTTGAAATGTGAACCCAAAAGGTTAGAATATTTATAACAGAAATGGTAGTTTCATGAATATAAACTACTCGGCACGCACGATATTAAATACTAGAAATATAATGAACCAATTTCCGAAAACATATTCTTATTGTGTGCTATTTATTATTTTGAGAAATAAAATAATCAACACAATATTCTGCAGGTCCTAGATTTTCTACATGTGAACCAGAGAGAAATTACGCAAAGCACGATTTGAAATTGTATACTGACGAATCTCTTAGTTGTAAATATTTCTTTATTATTATTATTATTATTATTATTATTATTGCAAGGATATAAAGTAAAGAGAATTTTCCGATAGTAATTATTTGGAAACATAGTCAAGCAGGTAATAAACCCAAGAGCAAACTAGTAAAATTGTACCTTTCTCGATTGCTGCAATAAACACACACAAAAAGGGAAGAAAAGGTATGATTACCAATATATTATACAACTCTCTCTCTCTATATATATATATATATTATATAAAAGGTATAATTACCAATATATTATACAACTCTTCGAGGTCTAGAGTCATATTTAATGAAAAAGTAAATAATGTATCGTTCTGAAAATATCGGAAATAAGACTGCATGGCTGACTGGCTCGGAGTGGTAATGGTATATGTAATGTTGTCCGATGGACTTTTACTGACATTGAATATCAAAGTGCCTGAAACAAATAAAAAGATATATATATATATATATATATATATATATATATATATAGAGAGAGAGAGAGAGAGAGAGAGAGAGAGAGAGAGAGAGAGAGAGAGAGAGAGAGAGAGAGCAAAGATAACACCTCAGATATTTTTACTGCGTTGCTTTGTTAGTGTCTACTAATTTTATTCTGAACATTCTAAGAACTTAATATCAACTGTCACTTCCATTTTTTGGGTTAAAACAAAACAAACACAAACCCCATAAATATAATGTTACGACCCTATAGCCTAAAAATATGTAACAGAAAGAAATTAAAACCAAAAACATCAAGTAAAATCAACAGGCAATTTATTTCTGGACAATTAAAGTGTAATTCAAAAGACACTTACAATAACGTGAATTAAAGTCCAAATAATTCTAAAATCTCCTAATCACAAGTTCAAAAATATATAATGTTCCAAATTAATTTTAATAGCCTTGAATGTCCTGATGTACCATAAGTCTTGAATGTCCTGATGTACCACAATGATATAATCCGCAATGTTTTGAATGAATTCACATACATCCAAAAAAGTCCTAAATTCTACGACCACTTTAGTATTTCCAATGAATATTTTAAATACATAATTCCTCTCTCTGAATTATATCTGGTTTTCACAACTGTAACATCTGATTATTAAAATAGCTTCTTTACAGACTGATGTTTTGGAACAAGACTTTTAGAGCCCGAATGATCTTTTGTTTACTAAGCCCATATATATATATATATATATATATATATATATATATATATATATATATATATATATATATATATATATATATATTTGATGGAAAATTACTTTGTGTTCCTGACTTTTGTCATCAGAACAAGACAGTCTAGCTGCTAACAAAACCGGCCTTGAACTCACATACTATGTACACACGTTGTTTACAAAATGACCATAATCTGACTAAAGTACAACTTGCAATCATGGACACATATTATAAATTCAATATACATAACAATAAAATGTTATAATTTGTATCCCCATGATTTGTTACAAGGAATCGTGCATATTGGCATTCCATGTTCTCTCCGTCCTTCGGTTCTTCCATCCATATGATCGTTACCACATCTTCTCCTAAACTACTGTGTGGCAATTCACTAAATTTAGTAGCTATCTTGTCCATACAGTAATTATGAAGCAATAGGGATATTTGTGGCTCCCTCCCTTGTGGTCAATGGGGGTCAAAGGGCAAATTTATATTTAAAAACATATCAATTACAGAGATATTTTCCAATATTTTTGTACCCAGTTTCTAATATTCAGTCATACTAGGAAGTCAGATATTATATGTAACAGTTTTTGCTTTCTGACCACTTGGTCACGGTCTGGGGTGTTGGGGCTAAAGTAGGATTAGGGATGAGGGTGCGTATATAATAAAAGCATGGGAACTTGCCATGGCGAACCGTGGAAGAAGCTGAAGTAATTCTGGGTATTTTTATTCCTTGCCTCAACATCATTGTTATTTTCCAAACTTCAATAATGTAAACAAGCAAATAATATGAGTAGGTGGAGGGGTTCTTGCTTCATTCATAGTACAGTTGTACTACTGATTTTTACGTTTTTCCACATTATTTATTACGTAACTAAAGTTCCACAATCAATCGCCTAAAAGAAATTACCTGAAAGAAATGTACCTGCCCACTTTTCGGCTGATATACGATAATATGCATAAAAGGTCTTTAACAGGGTTAGAAATTACCATTTGTCTCGAAAAATAAAGATTGACAGTTTAAATTTGACTGATTATGACTTTATTATCGAAATAAAATCCTTGCAATTTACGTAATGTCAAGGGTCAACATGTTTGGGCTTACTCTTGCTTACAGCTGCAATTGGAGAAAGAAATAAATTTACTAAGAACAAAAATGTCCAGTAACGAGAGAATTAAACTCATCGGTAGACGATTGTGATTTCAGTTGCTGTGTGCATATTCAGATTGGATGTATTGCAGGTATCTGAGCTTATGGAATAAGTGTAAGACTTAGTAAACCTGACATTTTGAACAGGCAGTAAAGTTCAATGAATATTTAGACTTGGTATAACCTTTATCACTCTCAAGTTTATTACAGACATATGCTCCAAAAATACAGTTAACCTTTTTCCAGATGTTTTCTATGCTAATTATCGAGGATCTATTGAGCCAATTATTCTTGATGGCAAAGTTCTTTAGGTTGTTTATAAAACTCATTTAACGGATGCATATGATTTTAACAACAATTTAGAGAAAGGATTTTGCTATTTCTTACGACAAATAACACAGCAGAGAAATACATGCACGTAGTTTTATTTGATACACAAAAAGACCAGTGTCAATGGGCTCAATTGTTGGAGCTTGCGCAAAAAAGAAGGTGCAATTTGTGTACACAGCAACGTAAAATTCTAAACGTTATGGAGATGATATCTTTAAAAAAAAATTCATTATAAGATAAAGATTAGCCAGCAACTTTTGTGAGTATATCGGTCATTGGAAAAGAAGCATTTATCACTGATTGCCTAAGGGCATTATAGTATATTTTATTTGGTCATCATATATAATAGTAGTCACTGATTGCCTAAGGGCAATATAATATATTTTACTTGGTCATCATATATAATAGTAGTCACTGATTGCCTAAGGGCATTATAATATATTTTACTTGGTCATCATATATAATAGTAATCACTGATTGCCTTAGGGCATTATAGTATATTTTTTTTGGTCATCATATATAATAGTAGTCGAAGACGATGAGGGTACTCTACCTGGTGGGTCCGTCTCCGAAACTGGGGTACTAATGATGTTGGTGATATCATTGCAGCTTTGTGCAGACACTGAAATAACATACAAGAATGTGTTCCATCACAAACAATAGGACTTTTGCACTGATTATTGCCGGTCTAGTATATGCCGCATTTTACAAATCTACATTACATTGAAAAGAACGAAATAAGAGACATGAAGTTAAGGCACAGACCTGCAAATATGAATAAATGAAACCGATAGATCTTGACTTCATGAGCACATTTTATCACTGGATGATTTTTTATGCAACTAGGCAAAAATAGGGTTTCTTTTTGAAACAGTACAAAAAGAACATTGAAATTAAGTTCTCGGCAGTTCGCTATCTACAACACCTAGAAATACCTAGAAGTGCATATAGACTCAAAAAGGCTGATTGTTTAAAAAAAAAAAAAAAAAAAAAAAAAAAAAAAAAAAAAGGAGCTTTGAAATAAAAATATATATTGTATTATTTCAAGGTCGGGTTTGATTTGTTTTTCTTGTTTTCCATTATAGAATTCAATGTAGAAAGTAAGTCAAAAGCGTTTCACGATCTATATTCGTTCCAACAACCTGTTCATTGTTGTTGGAATTGTATTTTACTTCTGGAATTGTTGGAATTAAAATAGGTCTATCTTTGACACAATTTACATATGTCATATTTAATATGAATTTGATTCTTCTCATCTTAATTTATTATTGATCACCCAAAGAAAGAGGTACACAGTATGTATGGTGAGAAACCAAACACGTCAATTTGGTTTAGTTTAGTGTTTTACGGCACAGCAACACTTTTGAAGTGATAGAGTTCCGTGGCAAATAAAGTGCCTTGTACAAAGATATACCACGGTAGACAACACGAACTAATCAAGTGATATGATTAGAACAAGCCCCCTTCTGGTCACGAGATTGGCATGCTAACCACTGAGCCATCGCGGCTGTTTTTATTCATATCGAATAGCACGCTAGAAACAAAAAATATTTGCTACAAACAGAGGAAATCACAGCCATAATGCTGGAGCATAATAGTTGAACAATAAAAAATTCTTCATATGATATTTTGCCGCCTAATCCATAACAGTTGCTTAGTGAGGGAAGGTAACCTACAACAAAGAGATCCAGTGATTGATTAAAGACTATCCAATTGGAAAAAAACAACAAAACAATTTCTAATATTTCTGGTTTATCTAAACGTGTATTGGTTTAAAGTTCGTCAATCAAAATATGATCGTTTTCTCCACCAGGTAATATAACAAAATCCGCAATGGAGAAATGACTTACCTTCGCTGCAAACCAGGGAAGACACTACCAGCAGGAATAGAATTTTGTCCATCGTTCCTTCAATACTTCATTATATTGAATAGTTTTGTGTGAAATTCACTATTTCAAAGTTCCTAGCAGGGGAATTTATATCTGAAAGAAGGTTAAAAAAATTGTGTTATATAGGTCAGCTGAGGAAACAAGACTTATGAAGAAACCACTTACCATTGATCCGTCAAACTACTGGAGCTTGTCCTAAAACTGAGCGATTGTAAATTTATTGAGAAAGAAAATTATTACAAAATGAATAGCACTGCATGAGTGGAATGGTTACTTCCCTTCACCTTCATGGTCAAACTTGAACGCAAACTCTTAAAGGTTACGTTTAATTTAATTGAGAGACAATTTCACAATAAGTCAATGAATTGTGCCACCCTTTAAATCCACAACGGAAATGTCTAATATATAAATGTGTTTCTGAACATTATAACAAAATTATTGAAAATAAATCCTACACGGACGTATAACAGGAACCAACCGACAAACAGAGATAAGATCTCAGATTCTGTTTTGACCCAGAACACCGCATTTCAAAAATCCCTTTAGTCACGCAACAAGAGTCTTAAGGATATGCTCTGACGACGTCAACTACCTGTACATCTGTGAAAAATAAAACTAGCGGATGATGCAACACAGAGGGCATAAATTAAAAATAGATGACATTCTGAAATATAAAGGGAAGTAATTGAAAGAGCACCCCAATCCCCAGTAGGTAGATTCATTCTGAAACCTTTACCTATCAATGAATCGTCCGCAGACCTACAATCTCGACAGACATACTTGTCAGAGCTAGATTAAAACCAGAGACATACACAACACCCATAGCTCATCAGAACCCTGTGTGGACAAACGAGGCAGATCATGCAGATTCATGAACAAGATAAAATACCTTTTATAATACAAGGGAGAAAAACGTGTTATTCACAATTGTAGAATCACAAGTAAAACAGAAAATGTCATCTGTCACATTACATGCAAAAGTCTGCAACATCCAATATGACTGGCACATCAAAAAGCTCAACAGGAACCCAGTAGCACAACATGTCTCATCCTCTGACCTCCGTTTATATGAAATGAAGCTATCTCAATTGATATAGCCCATTATTTAAAATGTAGCCATGCAACCAGAAGACAAAAGGAAACTTACTTGATTTGCCAGTGAAAAACACTAAAATCTAATGGCTTGAATCAAGAAAAACAAAAGACGAATCAACACATACATGAATTTATGTAAATATAGGTAAGAGTGACACATTATACCCCTGAAGTAAAGTAAGAACAATCATACTAAAACGCTTCCATATTGACTTCAGTTTTGCTCTTCAGTAAACTATACATACATGCACACCACAATGTTGTTTTTGCAATGAATCAGCAGAAATGCCAAAACCTGTAAGGCGATATTAGTTATCTGGGTTATAGATCAACATATTTTACATATATTTTACATAATTCATTTCATATGTCGATTTTTAATTCAAAGATACTGATTCTTCTTATGTGTTTATTTGTTTTCAGCCACTACACTGACCTTTTAGGGTCGAGGCAAGAAAAGGAAAGCATGTGTACAGTTTCTTTTCATGAACCTTTAACACCAGATTTATAAATGAATTAAATTACGGGACCGTGGTTTCATTTTATTTTTCCCCGTGATGGTGAAATCATTGTTAATGAAGAATTCGCGGATTTGTAAGATAAGCAAACAAACACCCCTCATTTCAAACTCTTTCAGTTTCAGTAAACACCGCTGAAATATTGCATTTGTCTTTCACCTGATATATACACGAGAGAGAGAGAGAGAGAGAGAGAGAGAGAGAGAGTTTGCCCTATATTCCACCTTGCTAGGGATATAGGATTTTTTAAAATTTAAACTGACATACCAATCATTTTGAGAGAGAGAGAGAGAGAGAGAGAGAGAGAGAGAGAGAGAGAGAGAGAGAGAGAGAGGAGAGAGGCAATAGCATATTGCGTTGAGAGTTTGGACAACATCGCTATGTTCACTTAAAGCGAAATACCATTGTTGTATTTATCCTATTGGTTGCCTGGAGATTTCAGCTGAGCATCAAAACAATGGATTCCCTTTTTCTTTTCTATTTTTCAAACTTTTTCTCTTTATTTATTTCTCAAAGGCGTGCTCCATGCGTTCGAGTGAATGTATATACGTATGAGAGAGAGAGAGAGAGAGAGAGAGAGAGAGAGAGAGAGAGAGAGAGAGAGAGAGAGAGAGAGAAAGATAGAGAGCTCCTCTACAGTATTTCTGGGTGGAGTGGGAGCAGAAATCTAGGCTCGAGTGGGTGAGGAGATATTCCCTATAAAAGTTTTCCCCACATCCTAAACAAATTACAATCGAGCCATTTTCCTAGAAGAAAATCAAAATTGCTCTAGAACAGATTTTCCGACGATAGCCCTCTCGAGCAACTTTTCTGGGTACAAAACTGGCTCAGGGGAAAATATCCTCCCCAAAACCGGTCATAAACCGGTAATACATCTGTATGAGTGCAAAACACGGTCATTGGAAATAATACGTACTTGTGTTAGAAACAATCGATTAATACATCTGCGTGTATTTAAGATATCCTTAATACGTCCACTTCAATAAATATGTGACCATTTAAAGACATTTCGCATATTAATGTCAGTGTAATATAGCACATTCTATCAGGTGAAGACTTTCCAAAATCCAACACAGACTAGTACAAGTAAACATTCCCATACGCTAATATAAAGTTAAGCTGACATTTTATGATAAACCCACAACTGATATACAACCTATCGATCTGGGTGAAGTCACAGAACATGTAATCATTGATTACCCAGGTAAGAGTTCTCCTGCATGAAAACAACGGAATGTTCTACACTGTTAAAGCTGAAAAATAGACAAGGCTTTTTTTAACGTATATTTTTTTTTATCTAAGTGGTATTTTGCAATCATGGTTGCTCTATAATTTTAATGGAAGCACTGAAATCGTGGAAAACAAACTTTGCTTTCTTAGTTTCTCTCTTGTGTGTTAACTCATTTACAGTTAAAAAAAATAGCTTAGGAGGGCATTGTTTCTCATGAACTTTCATGCCCACACCTCATATGTAGTATACTTCACTCGGATGTTTGCTTTGGTGTTTTACGGCACAGCAACACAAGTACGTTATTTACGGACGAGGCAATTGAAGTAAAGTGCCTTGCCCAAGGACACACCACGGTAGCAATCGGAACAAAACTAGGCTTTTCCATCAAGTCGAGAAAAGAAAACATCTAATGTAATTCGCCGCCATTAAGAACTATATAACGAAACTACTTTTGTTCCATGGCTCAATATGGCGACATTAATATTGTTGTGGCACACCGGTTTGAATATCGCAAATCATTAAGTTGTACTTGCCATTGTTATTAGAACCTATCCCCAAATACGCCAATTATAAAAAAATAAAAAGAGTATCATCCTAAATATAACTAGCGTTTATTCGGTCAAAATAATCGACTTCTAACATTAAAATGTATCACAGTGACAGGATTGATGCATTCATAGTCACGTTTTAAAAATATGAAATAGTAAACCCCGAAATGCTCATTATGATTTTTGATTTTTGGTTTGTAGTTTTACGGTTTTGCAGGACATGAAGGTTATGTCATACCAAGGAAAGTAGAGTAAAGTGTCTTGCTCACGGACAGACGATGGTAGCGGATCCGGGCTGATCCGATTGAGAAAATCAACCCACACCCTTCTGCTGAAGAGTCTTAATAACCGAAAAAATGTTAAACCCTTTGGCAAGTATTTATTCCATTAACAAAAAATGTAAAATCTATGCTTTAAGAAATATGCATGTGTGTGAAGTAGGGCTGGCACGATTAATTGAATCGGTAGATGTACGTGTTAAAATCGATTATCGATATAAAAGTTAGCAATCGATGTTTTAACTTCATACATTTTTTTTTCTTACGTTGCATTTAAAACTAGTTTCCTTAATCTCATTCCGTAACGAAAGTAACTGATAACTGTGTATCCTCTCGACCAAAAGGAGCAAGAGAGTCCATTCAGTTCTGACCTAGCGCTATACTTTCACTGTCTCTATCACAGACTAAGTGTTATAGTCAAGGTGGAGATTTACAGTAATATTTTACAAATTGTAAAATATGCATAATAAATTATTAAAATAAAGTGCACTAGTTTCGTCGACTTCAGAAAAATGTAGATGAGCAAAGATGGCAACTGTTCATCCCTGTCCTTATATAATATGGCATATGTAGTTGATATATTTAGAAAACTGAACCGTAGTGAAACTTCAAACAATATGATATTTTTTGTGTTCCCATGCGTATTAAAATTATCTCAATATATCATCAGCTCTAACTGTTACTGGACCAAGCAGACTATGAATAGAATTACTAGTGCAAAACGCCAACATAATCGTATAGATATACAACATTAAAATAAAAATCTATATTCGCTTGCATTTCAAGACTAGGTGGATATTATCTTAAAAAAATCAATATTCACTGGCACGGTAAGATTAGGTGAATAATATATTAAAAATATTATGTTTACTGGCGTAGATGAACTATCATCATATTTGAAATGTTGCTTAAAATAAAAGGCACAATTACTGGACCAGTTGCTCTGTCTTGAGCTTAGTGCAGTGAAGACAAAATGTCAGCAACTATGCAAATCTTATATCAATTATTTCTACAGTGTATTAGTAACCGAGTCAGTTTGGCCAAGGCGTATTGTTTTCTATATAATTGGGAAACATCTTCTTGTCTTTATTGGTCACTATATAAAAAGTAGATCAAATACACTCCACGATCAAAAATAAATATAACCTGTGCCATCAGGAAACGGTTTAAAATGTTCTCACCAAACACAAGGGAAAGTTGTGATGTGAACGCATGAAACGCCCTAGGAAGTCAGAAAGAATTCAGGGAGGAGATGTTTTTGTGTGACATCCATGCATGAGATCCGCGTGACACAGTGGTAAAGTAAATAAATAATAAATAAAAGATAGGCTAATACAATTCAACCAAAGTAACCGAGTGAACGCAAAAGTACCACAATGGGAAGTCAGAAATTTACCAGAGAGGAGCTGGCCTCATGCGGAATTTAAACACGAAAATAGAAAAAGGACCTAATATAATTCATGATCTATTGAACAGAAAGTAATATTACAAAGTGTAGATAAAGATCTGCTGTAAGAAATCGGGCTCCTTCTGGACGTGGTAAGTGGTGCAGTTCCGATATTACCACAAAACGGGACAGAATCAATAGACAACGAGGTTATCCGTTTTGCTGAAATGTATGATAAAAGCCAAAGGTTAAACCTTAAATGCTCGTGCAAAATAGTTAAATGTAAATTGGAATATTTCCAGTTAAATAAATTAAAATCAAGACTGCGATACTTTCATGCACCAATACCAAATTAAGTTAGAATAATAAAATCCCAAATTCGTTTGAATGTCTTCGAACTACACAAGAATTAAGTGGGAGGAATATATATAAATTAAACAGACTCAGACGACACATACTTAAAGATTCATTTAAAAGAAATGTAAATGAGTGCTGATTTGGTGGCGGAAACTATAAACATTTTGCATGAATTTTCGAATCATATTGAGCCATACTTGAAGACAATCATCAGTATGACATTTCGGCAATTTGGTTCATTGAAAGCTCATTTTGACTTGATGATCAGACTTATAAAACGATCATTGAAGAAACTGAACTAGTTAGGTATGAACATTTTGACTGCAGAACCAGACCTAATAATATATTCCAAAGAGTTGAAATAGATAATGTCCCGAAACAATGTCTTTTACATTTTACATGTCAAATTTGGACAGTAAATAAGCGAAAGTACAAGATGAATGCTTGGCGGAATTGAATATTTAATATTGCACATAGATAGATATAAACCTCTCGCAGGAAACTGGTACATAGATTTGCCTGAATGGGTTAAGAACACAAAGCTGGTATTATTGTTAAAAAATAAAGACGGCGGGTGTTTCTTCTATCTTGTAGAATCTGCTGTAAACACACCAAGTGATCATGGAGATTGACCATCAAAAATACAATTTGGATAGGTATAATCATTTGATTAAACGATGTCCAGCATAAATGCACACACAAATATCTAAAAATGAATTATATATATATATATATATATATATATATATATATATATATATATATATATATATATATATATATGTGTGTGTGTGTGTGTGTGTGTGTGTGTGTGTAAATATTTATAAAGTAGTTGAATATTGTTACATCAAACCATTTAGAAGAACTGAAATATCGATGGAAATACATGTTGACATGCTAATCATGTTTCAGTATGGTGACCCTAATGACTACAAAAAGGGAAGGTACCATTAAGTTGGAATAAAAGATTATTCAAGAATTGTATCATCACAGATAAACAGGCATCACAAACAGAAACATATATTTAAAAAATGCTTGAAATGCTTTCAGCATGTCAAAAGAATTATCAGATCAGAAAAGACTAGATTATGTAGACAACTGGATAGTATTAGGCCTGAAAAAGGCTCAGTTGTAAAATATATTAAAAAAACAATGAACAAGTTCCGTGTCCTATTGATTGTGATTTTGAAAGTGTCACGGCGGCAGAGGCGCGAAGAGCGGATGGCGGAGCCTCAACGAAGATGAACACAGAGTGTCCGTTAGGTATTGCCGTAGGTGTGCAAGCGTGCAATGGAGTAGGGACGGCGGGGCATCACTGAAATTACCACACACAAAAATCTGAATATATTATTCTACACAATTCATGCTGCCATTCTTTGCATCAGGGTTTTGTATTTACCTCAAATCAATACACAAAAGGTGCACACCAATAGTTTACAGAGCAACAGACTATATTCAGTTATTTTACCATGGTTTTAAGTAAAATTACAAAACCAGTGTATACATAATTAAGACCCAAAAATACAAAATATGTGGTGTTCGCAAACTAAGATGATAAACATTTACTTCAAGAAATATATGTTACATTTGTAAGATAGAAATAATTGAAGATAGAGTTCGAGACTATGCTCACTTAACTGTCAAATATAGACGTCAAGCACATAACGCATACAATTTGAATTTTAATATCCAAATTGAATATCACTATTTATTCATAACTTGTCTGGCTATGACGGACACTTTTCTCAAGATATAGTTAAAAATGATTGAGATGCTTTAGATTCATGGGACACACAATAGAATAGCTAACCAAATATTTAAGAGATTAACAGTTCACAGAAACATTGAAACAGCTTACAAATATGCAGTCTAAACATTTGAGGAAATACATTTATCCATATGAATAACATTAATAGCTTTGAAAAGTTTTAATGAAACAGCTACACCAAAATAGAAAAGTGTTACTCATTACTTAACCACTGGACCATATCAAATAACGATTATCAGTATGATCAGGATGTCGTGGAACACCTTAAACTTCAGACACTTGGAGAAATTCGTGACTATTGTGTGCAAAAATATGTACTGATATTATGTGATATTTTTGAAGAATTTCGTAAGATCTGTGTAAAACATTACAAACTAAACCCAACACATAATTAGAGAGCTCTAGATTAGCGCATTAAAAAATATCGGATGTAGAATTAGAACTTGTGACTATCCATGATATGTTCCTAGTGATTGAGAGTGGAATAAGAGCTGGGATTAGCACCATTCCACATAGATACACCAAGGCAAATCTTGAATACTAGTTGAACAAAATTGGTAAGATAAAACATGATGGTAAGTATGAAAGTACAAGGTCAAGGTCATTCCCTATGTACCTAAATACCAACAATCTTTATGGGTAGGGGATATCTCAAAACATGCCGGTAAAAAGCATTAGATGGGAAACTGATGAACAAATTAGATGGATGGCGGAGAGGATGCAAGGCACGACAGGATGAAATTTGTTCGAAGTACT
Organism: Margaritifera margaritifera; assembly: GCA_029931535.1. Lineage (NCBI taxonomy): Eukaryota > Metazoa > Mollusca > Bivalvia > Unionida > Margaritiferidae > Margaritifera > Margaritifera margaritifera. The sequence goes on along the minus strand of JAQPZY010000971.1, from coordinate 232,629 downwards.
AGAAATATTTAAAATTCAAAATTGTAAACAATTGCTTATTTAATCACAAATGAAAATTACCAAGAAATGAGTCTAGTTAGATTATACAAGCATGAGGTGTATAAAATCAAAATGAATAAAGCAGCATTATATGTGTATGTGTGCACACCTTGTGATCGCACCTTAGGTGCACATCCTTTGCTTCTTCAAAGCGACTCAATAAGCATGCACTTTACAATTTGTTAATTCGAAACACATCGACTTCGATATATATATATATATATATATATATATATATATATATATATATATATATATATATATATATATATATGGTTTAACTTTTCAGTTAAATTGAATTAAATCAAATGGGAAAATCAATTTGCAGTCCTAGGGCCGGTGTGTATATCTTGCTTCGGTTAATCAAGTGACGAATAAAACTTGAGGGAAAGGAAAATATTCTAGCCTGCCAATACCTTCATCAGTCAAACCATTATTATCCAGTCAAAAGAAGTATATTATGTCCAGCCCATTGCCTCACCTTCATAAGACCTTATCCAGTATCATCACGCTCTAAAGTCAAACTGTTCTTTTTTCATGGATAATAACTAATATCATAATCATTGATGTCCATTTTTTTTACAATAATAAAAAACCTATGTATGTTATCATCTATAGATGTTCTCTTCTTGCCTTTTAAGTATCTCCAGTCGTGATATGGTGGAATGTTAAAATTGTTGTAGATGATATTAAATTGTTCCAGATAAGTATCAACATGTTTAATAGCTTTTGTGTTTAATGTTTGTTTTGTGGATGTAAATTGTTTCTTCCCCTGACGAAGATCTTGTTTAGCTTGAAACGTTGGGAAACTGATTTGTATTTGCGCTGTTTTAAATTTCTCTCTCTCTCTCTCTCTCTCTCTCTCTCTCTCTCTCTCTCTCTCTCTCTCTCTATATATATATATATATATATATATATATATATATATATATACACACACACATACCTTTTATTAAATTGAATTAAATCAAATGGGAAAATCAATTTGCAGCCCTAGGACAGGTGTGTACATGTTGCTTAGGTTAATCAATCTCAATTAGGAGTATGTGTCATTCAAGATAACCTGTCTGCTGTGAAAGATAAATCTCCATCCTGACATCCAGGAAAGAGGCAAATTCAATGGCAGGGCATATTAATATACATCTTTGAGAATATAATACATCTCTTGTACTCTTTACCCAATGGCTAAATCTTGGGAAAAAGCAAATAAAATAACGATAAAAAAATTGAAAGAAAAGAAAATATTGGGGGTGGATGCAAAATAATTTTACTAAAACGTAGTCCTGCCATAAAATCAGCCGGGTTTCTAATTTATTAGAACTTTCTTTACAAATTACTTGGGTTCTTACTGCACACTATTGATGCCATTATCTTCCTCATATATATGTCTTGACCTAACCACTCGAGATAAGGAAGAACCCCAATACGCGGTTAGTCACATAGGCAAGAATTTATCGATTGCAATGGCCTGGAATCGTATGTTAAAAATGTTTGATTTCTGTGTTATTATCTTCTTCTTTTTTTTTTTTGTTTTTTGTTGTTGAAAAAGATACATTTAAATTACGATCACAGGCACTGACTGGTCTAAATGAGTGGTCGGAGTGAAAATGGTCCGATTGCGGTTTACATTTCCAAATATGGTTTCATTAGGGAGCGGTTAATTTGTTGTTGATAAAAATTTTACTGCAGTGAGTCAAACTGTTTATTTGATCAAACTATATTTTATTGGTATTGTTATTATTATTATTATTATTATTATTATTATTATTATTATTATTATTATTAACTTAGTGAGTTAAACTGTTTAGTTGATGAAACATTTATTATTATTGTTATTATTGTTATTATTATTATTATTATGCAAATTAATTTTTTTGTGGAGAAGCTTTAAAGGAAAATCCACTTTTAATAGAAAAAAAATCTTTGCTCAGGAGCCTCATGTAATTATTGTTCCTTGATGTCACAAGTTTTAAGTTCTGAAGAAAACAAAATTATATTAATGTCTAATATTACTTTTTCAAAACTAAATATGCCACATATTAAAAATGGAATTCTTACATTAAATGTGGAATCGGTATTTACTGTGTTGTTGACAAAGACGGTAGGGTGATCTACCTTCCTCTGTAGTCATAAAAAAACAAAAAAACAATTAGAAAGCCATGTTTGAGTAATGGAACCCATACAATTACCAATATCGAATGTTTATTCCATCTCTTGCGCTTGTCGATTGTACCAGTTTCTTTTTACAGGCTATAAAAAAGGAATTTGCCACTACACTATTGTATATCAAGCCCCGTCTAGTAAGTGATTTGATTAGCGATGTATTATTTTCATTATCTTCAATATTCATTAAATTTTGTAAAGTCACTCACTCCCAATATCCTATATCAATGTTAATAATACTAATAGAACGATATGAACCTCATGTAAAATCAAATAAAAGGACCAATTCCACACGTTATTGTTGTTCTCCAGCTTTTCATGGAATGTAGTTTTGTAGATTATATAGGTCAGTGTTGTTCCCATTCAGTTGCTTTACATGTCATATTCTTTCGACGTATTTAATTTAAACAATATGGAAATCAACTCCTACATGAAGAACATGAAAATTAATGTAACAGGCATAAATATGACATTCTAAAAATATTCTCATAAATATAGCCATAGTCTTTAAAAACACCAATATTTGTTTTACAGGCAATAAAACTAACTTACCATCATTCGCTTAATCCACGTCTCTCACTGGGACACTCCTGATAAGCACAACAAACGTTCACAACTTTATAATATAATCAACAAAAGTCAACTTATTCTCTTAAATATGATAAAGTCAAAACCAATAATGTGCACCGATTCGTTTCTGTAATGGCTGACACTATGGCGTCCCTGACAACATTCAAAGGTCGACCGAGATCGCGTCGAATGAAGATGTGTCTCAACACAATAAATATACCTCGTCAGAAGCAGTTAATGTAACGGCCACAGAAATAAACATTCAGTTTGATCTGACAGTATAATACACCACACTTTAAATCGAACACCGTGATTATCATTGAGAGTTAAGCTGATAAGAGCGGTCCATGAGTGTAGGTAGCTTCGTCACGAGAGCAGCCCCGAGTCACGTGACTCAACCATATTTGTTTTAATATCAAACGGATGTAATGAATTAGGCTTGTGCAGGTATGTGCACTTTATTAGCCGGACTCCTACGCGAGACTTGTTTCAATTCAAACGTGAGATTAAAATTGGTGTTATATATCGTGCTTGAACTACTTGCGAGGCATTTTAGTGTATTGTTGGCTATGAACCACTGACAAAATACACTTTAGAATGCTATCGATATCTTGCTTATTTTCAAGAAGAAATTGTTACTCCCTTTCTTTGGAATATTTCACACAGCTTAAATATATTCACCCTATCACTGCTTAACTCCGTTGGTAATGAATTAGCGCGATAGACGTAGTTAAACAAAGATGTATACCACGAATAATTAATTAGTTTCTTCCTAATGTCGATTTAACTTTTGCACCTTACACGATTTATTTTTCCTCTCTCAACTCTCTCCACTACCCTAGCAATATGTGACGTCGATAATAAGGATCGTATTGTCGTACAACAAAACATTAATAATTAACTATGAAACTTTTAGAATAAACGATTTCTTGTTCAAATAGAAACACCGATTTTCTTATATCAGACAGTTTTTTTTTTAATAAAAGCGTTTAATGTCTTTCTAGAAATAGTTTTCTAAAAACAAAAATTTCTCCCAAACTTAGACTATTCTGGCCTTGGAATTTAGGCAAGTTTTCCAATAAATATATTAAAAACCGAATTCCAACAATATAAGTTCATTTTATGTTATCACAGTTAATCAATTTTAAACAAATTAAAATTACTGTGTAGTAAAAAAAATACGTATCTTCAAGTCACAAAAGAATTGCTTATTTTCTAACAAAGGAGAGCACTTTTCCAACATCATGAATTTGCCACCTATTACTAGTATCAGAAAACCAACACAACCTGAAAAAGGAATAAGAAGGGTCTTGTAAAGACGAGTGTGATCAGAAAACTGCATCACCTTTGGTCATTGGTACGCTATTTTGGCAATATTGGTCGTGATAGAAATATGTCATTGTTTAGGCCAAAGTGTAACCGAGCCTTGTCCTACACTCTGAGAACATGAGAAGATGGCAGAAAGGTAAACAACCCTGGAAACAAGCACGCTGGATTTCGATGAAAAAAATGCCAAATTTACTACTAGTAAATAAATAAATAAAAAATATATTTAAAAAATCCACATTTTATATAATAGTAAAAATAAAAGATGTTAAGGTAGAAGTGAAATTTCATGTGATTCCTGATTTATGAAAATTAGGTTCATGTTTTTTTTAATTATTTTGTTGACCCAATCCGTCCCCTCCCCCTTGTGCCCAGTAAACTTGAACATGTATGTTTCAGGTCGGGAAATCGTTCGGAACAGACTTATAAAGGATGTGTTGTGGCGTTTGTGACAAAAAATATGGGTTCGGCCTACATCACCACTTAGACATATATTGATGACCTTGGTTCATGTGAACTACAAACATGTATCTGCTTTAACCATGATCAAACTCGCAGCACCAAAACACGTCCCTTGCCAGTCTGTCATAATGTACCCCATAATAGAAGAAAAGGATTGCTTCATTAAGTAATATTGTATATCCATGTTGAGTCATCACTATTGGTCGACAGTACTGTTTTGGCTCACATTGTTAAACATGGGAGAGATGTTATCAAAAGATTAAGGAAAATTGTTAAAAAAAAATTTCTTAAGTAAGTTAACTAAAGGTTAAATTTAGAAAATGTTATTTTAAATTTAGAAAATGTTATTTGAAATATGATAGTTTGTGAAATGTTGCGAGTATTTAAATTTTTAAATAATGTATCGATTTACGTAGCTAAGGGTCCAAGCACTCCAAAATCACTTAAAAATCTATAAGTTGCTTACATTTTCTTTCGCTCTTAATTGAATATATTTACCCAAGTCATGGTGATTACATAGAAAAGTATAGGAAAATGTCTCCAGTCACTAATTGTCTATAGCTGGATAAGTATTTAAAAATTCATCAGGTCTGCACTTCTTGAAAATCATAGACTCCACTGATCGAATACACAAAGTTCATGTTGGTGAGTAATTTTTTTGTATGACACAATTACTGAGATAACATTGGTTTTCCAAAACAGAAACCTTGCATGACTGATTTACGGCAGGTCGTAACTCGCTAAAAATTCCACAAGGTCTCATATATTTTTCGTTGACTTAACCATTTTCTATGACATAATTCTTATTAAAATTAGCATTTTTCTTTTTCATTATTTGATAAGGAACGTAACATGCAACTGCGTCATTTTACGTCCTATCTCCCTAGGGTTTATAGGTAACAAGTGACGTCATATTGATGGCGTCATAATGTAATGAACACGTAATTTGGGGCTTCACAATGAGTGTTGATTTTATAAAAGCATACATTCTTAACTGCTCTTTTAACCGTTTTAATTCGACGACGACGTCGCGATTCACTGTGATATTTCTCTTTAGACATCATTATAACAATTGCCAAAAATGTCATTTTCATGACTAATGTCATTCTGAGATGCGCGGCACAACTGCTGTTGTTAATTCTCCTTACTAGATTTTGCGTATCGGTGCGCATTTATTTCCTGGTACAATACGAAATAGTAGCAAACACAATGCGTATATACGCAAAATTATAAACATTACAACACAAAATCTGGTCTGCTATTTTTTTTTATAATTATTCAATCGAACCAATTTCAAACAACGATTATATTATAAGCATTGCCATTAAAATCTTCAGATTTTAAACTTTTTCGGTTTGTTGGTTAGTTTTTAAGTTGTAACAAAATTATCTTCAATATTCCTGTAATATTTGAGTGTTTAGGTATCCTGCTCATCGAAAATCTATAAAAGGCCTTCAAGTGTCGATAATTTGAAATATTCTCGAACATTCATAAACCTTAATTTAACTTGAGATACCCTCAGAATACGATTGCTAATGATATGTATTGTAAGGCAAGGAGAGAGATGGGGGGGGGGGGGAATAGAGAGAAAGATTAAACAAGGACAATATTACTTTTTATTTTATATTTTAAACAGTAGAAATATTTGGAGGATGACTTTATTACACTTCACCTGACGACTTAATGAATACATGGCCCTTGACAGGTAAGACCTGCTCCTGTCAAGAAGCTTTATTTGGAAGACTTTTTACTTAGTTGAAAGTGACAGAGAGTGACTTTTTAAATACAGAAATATATTTTGAAAGGATTTATAACTTTGCATTGCAAACTCCTAACGATAATCCACACGTATGACGACCTATGGCTGACATACGTTACTTCTTATATTTCTTCTTTATCCTCTTCTTCATTGTTGTTGTCTTCGTCTGCTTCTTCAAAGGAATCCACTGATGATCTTTATTTTTAAGAGGGTAATAATACTTACATAGGGCAAATAACACACATGCACACTGGCCTCGGTTTCACTTCAGAGAGAGAGAGAGAGAGAGAGAGAGAGAGAGAGAGAGAGAGAGAGAGAGAGAGAGAGAGAGAGAGAGAGAGAGAGAGAGAGAGAGAGAGAGAGAGAATGATTTGATGACAGAGGGTAAGTTTGTGCCGTGTTGTCAGGCAACTGGTTGCAGAATTCTGATTAACTGTATGCAAATTACGGACATGGATTTCTATTTTGCATGCGTTTATGCACGGGTAGGGAAGGTTAGAATGGTCAATTTAACACACTTTTTAAAAGAATTTTCCTTATTTTGTTTTTATTATATGTAATAATTGAATTATAAGGATTGACCGGTTTATTTTGTTTTTACGTTCACTGAAGTATGAACCGAAAACACGCTTGCACAGCGTTGTTTATTATAATTTTTTTTTTTTTTCGGTTCATACTTCAATGAACGTAAAAATAAACGGCCAATCCTCAAGTACATAGATTCACTCACATGGAATTTGAAGATATCACACATATAAAAGTCAGAAATAAATATTAACAGTTATAAAGATGCAACTAGAATGTATATCCTACACATAAAGAAAATATAAATACAGAATAATGCAAGCTAGAATAAACATCGTTTAAAATATATGTCCCGAATTAAAGCGATGATTGCCTTCCACAGGCTCTCGTTTTGCATAATCAAGGACTAATTTCGGGGATTTCTATACTTTTATTATCAAACTTATTTGAAACTAAGAACCTCGTATTCATGAATGTCGTCCCGTAATCTTTAAGGAGTAATGTTTTCGAATCCCCTCAACCCCATCACAAAGATTGTTGTGATTGGCTGAGACATAAAGTCACTACCATAAAGCCTGAAGTATTCCGCATGAGAGTGATACCGTGAACAACGACTGGTGTACGGAGCACTTCCAGACGACACAGATGACATGTCCGCACTCAGCAGGAGGGTGACAAATGTGTCATGTTCGCAGACATCCTGTTGACAATATGTATGTCGCTTTGCAGTCAAAGTGTTAAATAGCTAAAACAATTGATTTTTTTCCGCAACACTTTTTTCCTTACACTAAAAGGAGTGATACAACAGGAACGTAATATGTAGATATATAACCCTAAAATATAAAATTGATTGATATATCTTCCGTTCCTGAATCAATCACAAAGTCGTCAGCCTTTTCTACAAATAAATCAATAAATAAAATCTCAGTTTTAATTCGACGCAACTGAAAACTATATTGAGAACTACTTTCATTCACATTGCACAATAAGGCGGTGGAAGGAGACAATAAAAATCGGAAGATGATCGGCCTTGTTCTGTTGAATCTTCTATGGTTTACTCTGCCTGAAGCGAATCACCCAACCCCATAAGCTATTGTATTCCTACACTAACTTCCAAGGCTATCTCTGAGTGTGGCATAAAAGGTTAAGTGATGTTTCGATTGCTCCTGAATGTGCCATTATAGTGTTGTATATTATTGTGTGGATAGACGAAAAGGCCATATCACAAATAAATGGCTGCAGCTCCACTGTAACTAAAAGGTAGGAAGTTGTATATGTGAGAAAATTTATTTCTTGAGATTAACTCAGTTGCATGGGAATGTGAAAATGATTCATCTCACCGTAGGTTAAATACTGTGCTGCAAAAAGGAGAGATATTTATGTAAGAAGGTATGCACTAAAGTATTTCTGTCGAAGACATTGTGAGCAACCCATCCCTTACTCTCGGCCTGTCCAGACTGTTTCCGCATAGACAATTTGCAGATATCAGTCTAAAGAAGAAGAAGAAGAAAAAAAAAAAAAAAAAAAAAAAAAAAAAACAAAAAAAAAAAAAAACGACAAAAACTGCGGTTTGTTTACATCAAGCAGATACATTTGATGTCATCCCTTTAGTTTTAGTAAAGGTTTACTCCAGTGAGATTGTGACGTCATAATGTTCATGACGGCAGAAAGACGATAGGTTGTATACAACGAAATTGTTCTTACAATATTCTTCCGATTATGAATTTTATTTTATTTTGCCTTAAAGGTGTGAATTGGCATGTTTTGTTTTCTTTTCAATTTAATTTACCTTAATCAACATTTGTAGTCCTATCTAGCGCTCAAACTTTGAGACATCTCGTATTCTTTTCCCCCTTTTTTTTTTTTTTTTCCTCCATGCCATTGTTTGGATATCCATTGCAAAGCGATAAAAGCCAAAGCAGGTCGGTTGTTTGGATATCCACTGCATAGCGATAAAAGCCAAAGCAGGTCGGGTGACGCAAGCTACCAATCTACTACTATGCCCCATCGCCGCTAAGTAAGAGCCTCTGCTATCTGGCAATTTAATATACAATTTTTTATATTTTCCCTCTGTATGCATGCTAAGAGTAACAAAATAGTTCCGAACACTTGGCCACTTTACTTTGTTTATTTTCATGCCTTGCGAAGCTCAGTCTAATAAATTTCTTGATTGTCAATGAAACTAAGTAAAATTCTTTGAAAAAATTTGTTAACATGTGTTTTTGCAAATCATAAAATTACCCATGCTAGTTTTCAAATCTTCATTTTCAAGCTCTTCACCGGAACTTATGAAATTTAACCAATCTACGTGCATTCGGAACATCCTTGTCTCTTTTCAATGAGAGTCGTATAACTTCAACTCTCTAAAAGACTCGGTAGTGATACCTCCCAAATTGGTAAGTGTTTGGCGGAGGAACATCTGTCTAGAGGTGAGAAGTAGAGATTCTTATAAAATGACAGGTATTGAAAATAGCACTCGACTATGTCTCAACAATCAATGAAACACCTGCACTTTTAATTTTTAATGTCACTCCTGCGACTTTGAAATGAAAACAAAATTAAGAAATCATTTAGTTTCAATAATCTGAAACTAGTGGTTACGTTGCTGTTATTAATGACATGTCATCTAGTCATTATGATGTCATGAAGTTATTATGACGTAATAAAAACCACGGGTTTGAGAGCAGTTAAAAATTGCCATTATTTACATCCGAGGTTATTTTTCTAGTATGCGATGGAAAAGGCCGAGGACGTTCCGATTGCCCAACGTGGTTTGTTTTCCATAAACTTTTCCAAAGAGATTTATGGATAACTTTTATCCAAACTTAGATTAACAAAAAATAAAAAATAAAACAGAGCAATAAAAAAATAAACAAAAAAAAAAAAAAAAAAAAAAAAAGATAAAAAGAAGTCGAAAAATGCGTTTTTTTTTTCTTTTTCTTTCTAAAAACAAAATATCCAAACTACCACCGCCATACCCCTCCGATAAACAAGCATACGAAATAAACATCAGTCAACTCTTCGGCCGCCATTAGCAACAATATTAGTTTCCGTTCAAAAGGAATTTTGGCAATTACATGCAGAAATAAGACAATATTAGGTATGTTATATAAAAGTGTATGTCTACTGTAAAATTGAGACCAAATTCTTCTATTTTTTGTTAAAATAATTCTTCTCGCAAATTTGGATTGAGCAAGACGAATTTTTAAACCTAGTGACCTCTGACTTTATGGAAAGTGATGTCACTCGTATCTGCCTTCATAGAAAGTGTCGATTTGTATTTGGGCTAAGTGAAGGAAATGATCTAATGCATACAATGTCTGGTTTGGGGGGGGGGATATCTAGCACCCTGTTTTAGACTCTCCTAGGGAGAGCAGCTTCGTAGAATCTTTGAGAAGGTGGAGGGGGGTCGCACGTTGGGATGATGGGAAAGATTTTTTGCCCAACGTTTTCGGAAATGGGACATAAATGATGTATACTCTATGTATTAAATGTTATGAGAAATGCAAAAGCTGTCTAGTTATGAAATGGGGTTCAGATAACGACAGGCTAATCAGATCGCGAAACCCTCGCCCAAATCTATTTATGCAAGTTGGAGAAGATTTTGTTTAACTATGTTAATGATGTGCCGTACACAGTAAAATAAAACAATACATTTTCATCAATGACCATATAAATGATGTAGAAGAGGTTTGCATGTACGTTTGGGATGAAACTGTCCAAGAATCTTAGATATTTGCTTTGCATATATCATTATTATTAATTAATTAATACTTGTAATGTGATCCTGAAAATGGGGTCAATGTCACGAAAGATGCAAGTTCAAGAAGATTCGATCAAACGGTTTCCAGATATATATTGTTCAAGAAATGAGTGTTACAATAACGCTAAGTGGAAACCCTATCGAAGAAAGAAAAAAACCCCATAAATGATAGATATATCCATTGTTTTCTAGCAGCATGAGAAAATAATTGCACAGTTTTGCTGCTGTACCGTGATATTGACAAAAAGAGAGCAATATCGATTCTAATCAGCGCTGTTTTTAAGACATTATGGGAGGGGCCCCGCGTGGCCGAGTGGTCACAGATTACTGACATCTCACCTCTCTCCTCGTGGGAGTCTCGGGCCAACGTGGGTATATGAGAAAGCTTACCAGTAGTTTCCCGTGGGTCGGTGGTTCTTCCAGGGGTTTTCTCGGGTTCTTCCTCCACCAAATATACTGGCCGCCATGTATAAGCCTATCATGTGCTGAAAAATGGCGTTAAACACATAACAACCAACCAACCAAAATCCATTATGGGATCACACTTGACAGTACCGGATCATGCGAGTACAGGTCAAGGTGCACACTTTTCGGTCGTCTCAGAAAAAGCTCATTTTAGCTAAAGTGAGTGAGTGGGTTGAGTTTTACGGCACACCAGCACGAAATTGACTGTATGCCACATACGGGATTGAAAGTGTTGTTTCAGTGTTGTTTCAGTCATATCTCATTTTCAACTAATATTGGAAGAAAAGCAAACAATGTTCTTTTATTTAAAAATACAACCTGAGAACATATTTCCACAACTGTTTAAATACTGGTACACTCTCTTCTTTTTTTACCATAGTTAACATTTTGTGTTTTTTTTTTTTCAACAGAAATATAACTTTCACATATATCATCATTCACTAGATGCTGTAACAAGACCGATCCGTTATTGTCATATTCACATGGTCTCATTAAAAAATGGACGGATAAAGAAAAAAGCCGACGCTCTAGAAATTTCATTAAATGTACAAATAAGTAACTTTGAAATATCTAAAGTGCTCGTTGCAATATAAATTTTGTTTTCGTGAGATATTTTAAAGGAAATAATTTTATCAATTGTAATAGATCGATTTCACTTTCAGGAATGAAATTATTGTGTTCAGTTTAATTTTGACCTCTCCCTTGTATTCAAATTGGTTTATGTTGGGTACTTTATAATGTGAGAACAGAAACGCATTTTTGTCTTCATTCATTTGTGTATCACTTTTAATTCCCCACCCCCCACCCCCACCCCCACCCCAAAAAAAGAAAAACCTTGATCAACCCGGAATTAGTCCAAGACAAAGTTTTCTGTCTTAAAATCATCTTCTTATTAGTTGGTTATTAATGTATGAAGTTTCAAGACAGAGTGGTGTGCAGAAAGTATGGGCGGAAAATAATATTCGCTATAGACAGCAGTTTTGATGACACGAAATTGCTGCTTTTGGCGATAATCCATCTTCATTCGTACACATATTTCATATACCCCCCCCCCCCTCCGCTTTCGCCTCTTGCATCGCCTACCCAGCAGACTGATTTTCCATGATATTTTGTATCTCACGCCTTATATTAAGAATTGTTTACTTTCAATCTCGCTTCACGGCTCATATAGGTCTTAATATTCCATATTAGGCTTTATTTACAACTGGTTTTATGGAAAATAAAACTAATATGGAATATGGTGACCCGTGCAAGTCGTGCCGAAATCGGAAGTACCGTATATAAACCGATACCAACTGCAAACTGCATAGACCCAGATCTGCCGTCGCATAATGCACCGGCAGATTTGGGTCTAAGGCAGTTTGTAAGGACTAATCAGTTGAACAAATAACATAGACCCTGATCTGCCGGCGCATTAGCGACTGCAGATCAGGGTATATGTTGTTTGCATTTGGACCGAGGATATACCCGAGTATATACGGTAGACATTCTTTAATCTTAAGCACGAGAATACAAATCTCTCTAACAACTTCGACGACGCTAGGTAGCAGGATAAAAATGGCAATCTAGAAAAATATTCACGCTGGATTAGAACAATAGCAATATTTTTTTTTCTTCTATTCGTCTCATCTCCATTTCGTTGATTAATACATGCATTACTATCTCTCATATTTCATGTATAATGTTCTTATAATACTAATAAGAAAAGCATCGTGAATACTACTTATATATTGATAATACTTTTTATGTCTTCTCCCGAAGTAGCTTGTATTTAAGCGCGCGCATGTGATTCAACAAACATAGTCTGGAGTAGTTGACAGGTCACACATCAATGTGTTGTATTCTTACTTCATATCATACATCATGTATACATGAATGAAGGTATGTATGTTTATGTGCGTGCCTATCTCACTTTCACGGTGAACATGTTTGTATGTGCATATGTGTGTAGGTTTATGTAAACGTGTGTATAGGTATATGTATATAAATATATAATGTGCACGTGGATATATGCATGTATGAGTGTTCTTGGGAATGTGGGTATGCATACGTAAATATATATCTTAGTATTTATCGAATGTTTGTAAATTCGATAGACTTGTTTTCCTTTATGTATTAAACGTGTCACCATCAATGTTTGTAACAAACTTAAATGTATATGTATATACTTGCTGATGGCCAATTGGCTAAATGCAAATAAAGTTCACTTCACTATGAATGTTGAGGTTAACCATGTGTGTAATATTTTGCTTCCTAAATGCAGTTAAGCTCTTGACAACTCGTGCCATCATAAAACATAAAACATATCCTTTGTCCATTAAAGTGTGTTTAGTTTTGCATATCCAGATCTGAAGCGCTTTTAAAAGTTTTATTGGGCTGTAAAGATAAAAAAAAAATTTTTTTAAAGCGCTCAAGGTAAATGGTCGTTCTTTATTTTTGTTTGCGGAGGAAGCTTCGAGCAGTAATGAATACCTTTTTCATGAAATAATTAAAGTTAAAGGACCACATATAATCTGGTATTAGTAACACTGAACAATTGCATTTAATTATAGCCTTTATTAATAGTAAGATATGATTTATTAGTGACCATGATTTTTAGGCCTTAGTAGGGAGCCGCGGTCCGCGGTGGTTCAGTGATAAGCGTGCTATACTCGCAACAAAAAAGTGCCGGTTCGATTCAATCCCATACCAGGCCTGGTCGATTGCAGTGGTGTGTATCTAAGCATGACACTTTACTGCAATTACCTCGGCATGATATTGCCTCTCATGTATTCATGTCCCGTTAAACATCAATCATTCAATCAGTTACCCTCGATAGACCACTGCTCAGGGTATTAGTATTAATCAAGAACAATTTGACGGTTGGCAGTGGCGAATAGAAAATGCGCAAAAGAATGGCACAATGAATTTACTCTGAACTAATCGATAGTCTGGTACACAAATTCATATTGCTATGTTACACATTGTATCATTATCAAGACTAAACAAACCCATGGCTTTTCATCAACTCTTAACAGACGTATTTATAAAGTTTCTTGTCAAATGTGTACTATGTATCAGTGTTGACATTGCTGTGAACTGGAGATAAGTAAAAGTTCTTAAATAAAAAGTGTTATTGGGCTGCATCGATGCAACATACGCTAATCCTTGAAACTACTTCGGAAAAGGAAATAAAGGAATACGGTAGCCTGTGTCATTTTAAGAATGTTTGAATTCGGTAAAGTTTCACCTGTAATTTCCATTTTAATGTTATTCTTCACAGTAGGTATGTATAGTCATCATTGTTCAATTTCTTTTCAATTGGTGTTAAACATTTTCATTTTTTTTTTCAATTAAGAACCTAGCTGTTGGTAATTCTTAAAATGGTTGTGTCCTTTAATCGTTACCGATGGTCATTCTTAAACTGGTTGTGTCCTTTAATGGTTACCAATGGTCATTCTTACAATGGTTGTGTCCTTTAATGGTTACCGATGGTCATTCTTAAAATGGTTGTGTCCTTTAATGGTTACGAACCTAGAGGTGCTTTGTTATATATGCTATCTAATTTGGTAACAAAACATTTTTTCTTTCTTTTTAAAATTAAAGTTTAAAAGCGTGATTTTTGTTACAAGTAATTTGAATATTGTTCATTATTTGGATATTCCACTTTGTATTATATACAATGTAAGCATTAGTCAACTCAATGATATTACTATTACTAAAATTCTACTACAACAGCTATAACTTTATGTTCACTTCTGAAAGTCTGTAGGTAAGCGCATATATTGTCTTGAGATACATTTTTCGACTTTACTTACGATCACTGATGCATTTTATCTTTCATGATAAATAATAATATGCACGGATATACGTACATGAATGCTCTGTATATACGACATATACCCTTCAGATATTTGAAAAAGCTCATTATAGTTGATCAACATTTAATCAGAGATTGTATAATTAATTTTGTTGTTTTAAAAAAAATCTAATTATATTAAAAGTGTGTCCCAATGAAATAAAAGAACGACGCAAATATCAAATATATATGTATAAAATTTTAAATCTAATGAACTCTCGTTACAAAATAAGGATTACATTAAAAATAAACAAAAATTGCTTTTTAGTACAAAACAATTTCCCAACGTTTGGAGCTAAATAAGCTCTTCGTCAGGGAAGAAACAATTTACAAGCACAAAACAAATACTAAACACAAAAACCAAGAGAAATTCTTGACTCCTACATGTTTCAATGATGGAAAAATAGACAAACAAAGGAAACACAATAGAAGAAAGAAAGAAGACACTTTTTTTTAAAAAAAACTGTCTAAAACTGATAAACTACATATCTATATTATGCTGCCATCAGCCCAACAAAGTTGTGTAAAAAATTCAAAGAAATGTTTATCATGCCTATCACACAGAGGACCAAAGTATATATATATATATATATATATATATATATATATATATATATATATATATATATATATATATATATATATATACCACAACACAAATTTTATTATCAGAGATTGTTTTTGTTATTTCAGCTATACCAAGTAGTTCCTCGCAAGTAAAATGGGCTGCAGTTAGGTCCATAGAGCCATCATTCAGCTTGGTCCAATTGACGTCACTTCCTTCTTCAATTTACAGGCAATTTAGTACAACCGATGAAATCCAGGCTTTTCCGTCAATCAACTCCTTGAGTCTGTCACAAGACATTATTATTATGAGGAATACATTTACTGCGGTACTGTTTTCAACAACGGACAATATATTAACTGGTTTAAATGCCCACTCTTCATTTCCGTATAGAACTTTGGTAAAGGATAGGTACAGTTCATTGCTGGATCAAACCACGGGTATTTTCGAAATAACAAATTCTGAAAGTGCACTCATATCTATGATGAATCAACCTTTAAGACGACATGTAGCTTTGAGAATAAATTCCGCTTCGTCATCTTCGGGATATCATCCAACGCAGCTCATTCCCTTGTCACCCTCGTTTTCAACTTCTAAAATTTGCAGTGTTCGAGATTCTTCTAATTCTTATTCATTATTTGGAGTATCAAGCAAAGGAACAAAGGCTACAACTCAAGAACCTCTGACATTTTCAGTACAACCTTCGGATTTGAAGATACCATTCCACAGTATAAACGAAACATCCAGTACACTTATACTAAGTACTATTTCTAATATACATATGGTATCTGCTTTAGTATCTGACAGTATAAATTATACGCAATCCATACATTTTCAGAAAAACTCTACTTCAAAAACATTACCGTATTCTTTAATTCCTATGCATAGGTCTGTTTCTTCGGGTTATATTTTTGCTTCATTGACGAGAACTAATTTTTACTCAGATCATTCGGCTATAAATCCACCATCACTATTACTGGATTCCACGAGGCTATCATCATCAAGCTTGCACCATGTCATTGAAAGATCAACTTTGTCGTCTGCATTATTAAAATTTTCATCTTCATTTTTCGGCTCACAGAATGGCTACCATACTAAACTGAGTCATTCAATGCATCCGTCTGTCTTGCCACAAGATAGTTCTTTAAGTAGTTTAATCTTTACGAACAAGTCTGTGATTCGTCCAATTCATAACAACATTGTAGTACCAGCTTTTCCTGGACCTGGAGTCTTCAACTCTACTTCTGGGGGAGATAACTGTAATGTGCTGACAAGACGAATTCCTCACACAATAGTATTTAACGAGACGGAGCCAGCAGGTATATTTTTAATACTTTTGTTTTTTTTTATACATATTCTTTAAGTGACACGGACAATGTTGGTTAATGTCAGTGTGTACAGTGAAAATAGTATAAGTTGTCTTGGCACTCAGAGTTCAAAGAAAAGTCCTTTTAAATATTAATAGAAAGTTGTAAAACTAATAGTGGACGTATATAATTCACATAAATACAGCTAGACAGTGATTGTTTCGTAAGTTGATACATGGATAACCAATGATTCAGACGATAATAATCATAATGTGCATATATCAGTTATTTGATTGGCAAGAGTAAGCGAAATTGCTTTCAACAATATATATTCAAGTAAGTGTAATGAAACACTTTACCTTTTGGCTTTAATTTCTTTCTCAAATCCATCGTTGTTGTTTTTCGTTCCACCAGATCCTTCTCTTCTTGAATTGATTTGGTATGTCCTTCAATTATTCTAGCTATTGATATTCTATTATTATTATTATTTTAAGGAACGGTCTTCTTTCGCCTGAGAACTATGCAGAATTTCACGCTAGATGTACAGATAACGGAACCTTCTGAGGTGACGTCAGTCCTTGGTGGATATCTCAAGTTCCAAAAAAGCAACGATTCCTACATGTTTACCCTGATTAAACCAATTGACATTGAGGAAATTTTTGAAATGACGGTATTATTTTCAGCTTTCCTTTCACAAATGTGCAATCTCAAGCTGATCCCATAAAAGTAGTTTGATTTTTCCGAGGAATTTAAATAACCTTTGCAAAAGTGGTAGTCATTGCTTATTTTTTCCCTTGCTCATCATCTAAGTTCATCAGCATATTTCATGGCTTCGAAATAGATATTCTTCATTAAAAGAAGAGTAAATTACATTTTATAACAATATTCTAGACACATCTGAATTTATTGCAACGATACAGCTTAGAATATCTTTCAAACCTATTATTTTGTCGTATGAGACTGATCACTTGTTCTCCACATTTCGAATACTCGGTTGTTTTTTTAAATCTTATTCTAATATAGTAACTCTGCAATATTCTTACTTGCAATAAAGTTAATTTACAATCTAACACATTAGATGCAAAGCAGTAGTTTTCCTTCCTGTGTTCTGCTAGTTTTGCAATTTTCTTTTCCACTCGTACCTAATTTTCTCATACATTATCCCATGGTCACGTGGACAGTTTATAACATAACAAAATAGAAAGTCTCTCTGAATGTGATACACCTAATATTGCGAAAATATTCATTCTAATGCATATCATCGGCTATCGTAGAGAATATGTATTCAAGATGGCTGAATTTCTATGGTTGTACTTTGTTCTTCTTACAGGGTCGCGGGGTTCGACTTAAAAGTATGAAAGTGGCTGTTACATGCATGCGCCAAGTCTCACAAGTAAATACAATCTTACTTTGCTTCTTATTTGATTTCAGCTCTTACATGAAATATGAAACTTATTAATATTTCATAGCATGACTGGCATTGCTTGGTGAATTGAACGTAAATATTTTACTCACAGAATATATCATATTTGTTTGGTATCTATATGTTAAAAACTCACATTTACCTACCTTATTTTCGTCCCTGAACAATAGCATAGCAACTGCCCAAGCAACCCTCGCAACTGCGAGGAGGGAAGGGCAGGCCCAAAGGGAGCCCAAAATTCTCATCAACCAACTTTTTTATATACTGGGAGGGAGGAGGCCCAAAATTACGTTTTCGAGGGGTTGGGGGTGGAGGTGGGACAGAATTTCTCGCTACGCTTCTGTCCCTGAATATTCTTCGATAGCAATAAAGCGAAGTATGCTCTTGTGCGTGTGCTTTTGCAAATCCTTTTCAAACAAATGTTTTTATTTAATTGTTGAGCATGAAGCTTTCGACATAATTATAATTAGTTTCACATGGCGTTCTGTTAATTATTGACTTGGGTATAAGATGTGGTCAGATCTACTTGGTGACTTGGTAACATAGGCTATATTTCATTAAACCAGTGAAAATAGCGGGTAAAAATTGTAGCCCAACGTTTCGATGATGGAGAGCTTTTCGTGAGAGGAGCAAAGAGCACTTACAAAAGATGGGGAGGGTTTTATTTACTTTATGGTACAAAATAAAACTCCACGACGAAATTAAAGAGGAAAGGAGAGTGAAAATAGACAAAATCTACGTGAAAAGACAATTATATCTCTATGCGATATAGATTAGCAATGATTAAGAGGTTCTTGCATGACTTAAATAATATAGAAGTAGACCACGAAATATTCTGATCTACTACTACTAATAATAATAGTAAAAGATAATAAAACCTTAGAAGCAGGTGACGAAATAAAATATTATAATGTAGAAACATAGATCAAATTATTATAGAAAGAGTGTAAAATTGTTTCTTTGTGAGAAAAAGAGACTGCAATGGACAGGCAAGATTTTGTCATTAGGTCCAAACAATTATTTACAATTTCCAGTTGAGATTTGGATTTCCGACATCATAATAAAGAAATGTGTTTCCTTTATAAAGAAATCTGGAATCACAAAACAATAATGACATTTTTAAACTGAAGCTCAATCGGCATAAGCTTCTGTTATAAGTCTATAATCAAGTCTCTTAAACTTTTTCAAAAATATCAAACGACACAGACTTTATGTTTTATTTTATTAGAATTTTGTATTCATATTTATATATGTATTCGTTCACTTTTTGCAATGATTAATGTATAAATTTAGGGTTTTTTTAAAGTGATTAAATCGTTATTTTATACTGTTTTAACAAACCTAGGGTATGTGCAATTTGTATTTACATCTCCGTTCATAGATTCCATAGGGTTTAGTGATTACAAGTTTAATTATTGGGATCGGTGTCGGGAAGACTTCTCAAACCAAATAATTAGCCACTTAGTAGGTACAGTCATGACACTGAACCGTATTAACGTGACTTTATTAAAGCATGGGTTAGTTTAATAAAATGGCTTTGGTCAAAATTCTTAATATAAGAATCTCTTAGGATATTCTCACCTATAAGTGTTTAGTAGTTAGATATAGGAATACTTTTGAATAATAGGTGTGTGGGGCCTGTTTAATGGTACATGACATGAAATACCGATCTACGTCTTAGAATTGCGTACTGATAAATCATACTAATGAGAAGTAAGAAATACTATACAGGTGGGAGATTAGTCCTTACTTTTCTGTTTGGCTTGATCTTGATGCGAACTTAAGGTTTGTTATAGGCCGGTACGTCCTATTACCGTGTTACTGCCTAGAAAACATACCCAACACAGTTTCACTATACTTACTTTTTAACTTTTATCCTGCTGCATCAGTAATCAACGTGTGGTGCATTTGCCACGGTCAATGATTTTAATTTCCGATTAACGCGATCGCCAAAGTGCTGATATTCCGAAGTGACCTCTGACGGAAGACGCTCTAAAGAGAACGTCATATTACAGTGGCAATTGAGAAATACAGCGGCCGTCGGTAGCACAGTATCAAAGTAAAAGGAAAAACAAATTAAATAAGGAAATATTATGTAAAATCAACACATTTAATAACAAAATTTCGACATTAAATTCATAAATTTAATCAAGATTTTTATATGCCCGCGTTGTAGCAAATCCATGAAATAATTATGGTTTATGATATTCTTGTTATATTACATGGTATATTTATATTTAACAACAACCCACGTAAATTTTAATTGTTTGCCCCATGTCTAGAAAACACTTTTATGAATTTGAAGGCATGACAGGGTACATTAATTTGCCTTTATACTACTGATCTAAGAACTCACACTAAAACAAAACTGACAATTTGACATTACACCCTTAATGGGCCCCTCCACAAGTTAGAAATTTTTTTATCGAAGAGCGTCAGTCGGGTCACCATTTCTGCTTGTACTGTTTAAAGTGTGAAGCAGACGATTTGTTGACATTGTGCTTGGCACGATTTTATGATTGAAAAGTACCAACAAAATAAGGGGTGGGGGGGGGGGGGCGATTGAAACTGGATATGGTCTGAATGGGGTTTTATCACTTTTGTAAATTTGTACATGTAAAGGAAATTTACTATTTTGGTTACCATGAATAGAGTTATTATTTAAATTTTTAATATTCACGGCTATATGAACTTCCTGACATTATGTTTACATGCAGTTTATTCCGATGTTACGCATGGTGACATCATTGAACAAATATGTTTAAATACCGCGGTAATAGGATGTGCCACTAACTATATTTATTATTATCAGCATTGACTATATACAGTTCTACCCGGATTATACGAAATTTAGGGAACCAGGAAAATTATTTTATATTAGCCAGGTTTCATGATAAACGGGTGTCGTTATTTTTCTGTGATAGTAGTCAATAACAATACAGTCGAAGATCGTGTCTTTAAAATATAAAGATACAATGAATTTTAGTTAATTTCAAAAAATGTTTATCTCTCGCAAAGTACTGTGCAATATCAAAATTATGCTCGAGTTTAATTTAGCGTCGTTTAAGACTTTCAGTAAAATAGGTTGCTTAAAGACTTATGATCTTTAAAACAAATAAGTGCATATCGTTATATGTTGCATGTACGCACGTAAATAAAGTTGATGTCTATAGTATACCTGAATACAGACTGATATCTTTTGCGATACAAGTTTTACATTTTCTACATACACACGGACATTATACTTAAAATCAATAGTAAAAGTTATTTCCCTTTTTCAATTTGGCGTCTCCATACTGAATGCACAGGGGCTCGTATTGTTGCTTACAATTTACCTATCAGTCATACATGTACTATATAAAACTACAAGGGAGGACACTTCTCTCCTTTCTCGCGCGACCTATTTAAGAATCGACGCAGATATTTCAAGCTACACTTCGCATAGCGTGATATATTTGGTACCGATGTTTAGCTCAGGCATTCGACTTTGTATTCCTACACAAAGTTTGACTTACTACCACACCTTTAAGGAATGTCAGACCATTTTCCCACGTCCCGGTAGACATGGCCATGATAGCGCCCGCTTAATATGCAACTGCAACGAGCTGAATGGAATACGACCCTCTCATCGGTCGACCGAAAATGACGTACAACGCCTACTGATAATCTGATTTTCAGTCAACCAACAACGGGGCAGAATTCCATTCAGTGCTTTGTACCTGCATATTAAGCGGGCGCGATCACCAAGGCCATGTCGACCGGTAGCGTGAGAAAATGGTATGGTATACCGCCAATATACATATATGTGTGTATATATATATATATATATATATATATATATATATATATATATATATATATATATATATATATATATATATATATATATATGCCGTAACCCGCGAATCCGGGTTCGAATCTTTGTAGAGTAAGAATTAAATTCTCTAACCTGTATGATAATATTATCTATTCGTATTTAAAAATTCAGTTCATATTATCAAGCATTCACCTGTAGAATCTAGGGATAGCACTCTCCGCTCTGTTTGGTGTATATTTGTAATTCTCTATGTATATTCATCATTCAATTATATAATGGAGCACTCAAATCTCTTTTGCCAGTTTGGTATTGTCGACAATGGCGAAGCAATCATAAATGTGACAGTTCTAGACGTGGACGATAGACCACCACATTTCCTTTACCAAGGTGACACCAAGACATGCGCAGTCCCTGTTTATTCCGCTGACGCTAGTGAACACTATACGGTAAGAATAAGTTTGCTTGTCTAACAAGTATGAAATAAAGCACTGAGACTATAACATTATCAATGATTTGGTGTTACGATATGTAGGACTTGAAATCGTTGTATTCATCAGAGACTATTGCATTATCAAGGATTTGGTGTTACGATATGTAGGACTTGGAATCGTTATATTCATCAGAGACTATTGCATTATCAAGGATTTGGTGTTACGATATGTAGGACTTGGAATCGTTATATTCATCAAGAGACTATAGCATTATCAATACTTTGGTGTTACGATATGTAGGACTTGGAATCGTTATAATTATTAGAGACTATAGCATTATCAGTGATTTGGTGTGAAGATATTTAGGACTTGGAATCGTTATATTTATCAGAGACTATAGTATTATCAGTGATTTGGTGTTAAGATATGTAGGTCTTTAAATCGTTGTATTCATCAGAGACTATAGTATTATTAGTGACTTAGTGTTACAATATGTAGGACTTGGAATCGTTATATTCATCAGAGATGATAATTCTACTAATAACCGTGAAAACTCTATAATATCAACAAACTTTTTTGTTTCTTGTGAATATACAATAAAGAGTAGAGACTTTAACTTTGACATGGACACTGAATATTAATAATTTATATTTTTACGATGAAATCACTGAAACTGACTTCATCAGAGATGTTTTATTATCGTACTTTGTTGTTGTGATAAATGTATGGGAGGCGTCTATTTTGTTTTCGATTATTTAAAGACTTTTTCTTGTCTTAACAAACAGAAATGACAATAAAAGCATATTCATTGCTGTGCAAAATAAATATATAAAGTAAAAAAAAAAAATAAAAAAAAAAAAAAAAAAAAAAAGGAAATCCAGTGACAATAAATCGATGTTTAAAACTTAAGCGGCCAATGTTACAAATCTGATTGAGTATAAAAATATTTCATCCAATATTGAAGCAACGTCAACAAATATTATTGATTTTCTGGGGAGACAAATCCTAAAAGTAAAAGTACGACAGGATGGCAATATCATTCTTATCAGCCTTTCTAAAATAAATAAATAAACGATTCTTGAAATAGAACTACATACATTCTAGACTGAAGGGGACAACCGAAAATACACAAGTCACTCAAACGTGAAAATGAGGTCACAGTAACCTACTTATGGCATGTTTGAGTAACTCTCCTTGAGAACCATCCAAATACTATTTTCATGAGCTTAGGTAAAATAGGGTCCAAGATATTAAAGCATATAACGAACGGACAGCTGAGAATACAAATATCACCCAAGGTACAAATAATTGATATAGATGGTTTCATGTTCTTAACGCTACACATTTCCTTGCGCGTGTTTCACTTTCATTAAAGCCGGTTATCGATTAGTGCTAATCCCAAATGTATTAGCGGGTTATTTTGCTAATGTTTTTGAAGCAGATTTAGAATATCTTTGGCTCGAACATGGCTAGCTTGAGCACCCGAGATAGCTCGAACTGGTGTTTAAGACCCGGTAGAATGTTTATAATTTTATTAGACATCGTTTAATCGAAATGCGATACCTCTAACTTAGTTTATAAAATCCCATTGAGGTTTGAGCTGACGAGGTTCTACTGTATTTTGTAGGGTCTTCTAGAAATTAAGCCCGGGAAGATTGAGGCAGCTGATGGTGACATATTTGAGCAGAACAATATTTCATACACGGTCATGCATGGTAAATATAGAAATAAAGGCGTGTTTTTGTATGTAAGATATAAATAGCTTAGTAATAAAAACACGCAACACTTAGGGAAAAGAGAATGACATCGGAAACATAGCTGATGAGTCACTGCTTTTATTAAACCAACGAAATAAAACACCGTCGCATTTTTTATGTACTCCACAGGGTATCATACAGGGACACATCGAGGTCGAAAAAATGAATGATGGTGGTGGTGGTGGTGTGTGTGTGTGTGTGTGTGTGTCGGGGGGGGGGGCAAACGTTTTAGATAGACTGACAGGGATGTTCCCGACTTCAGAGATAAGATAGGAATCGTCTCTCTCACTAATATATTGTAATACTTTTTTAAACAAATACTAACTCAAAAAAAGATAAAGCCGAAAGTCACACTGCAAGACCACGCCTGTTTTTATAGCATTTTCTTGATTGTATAGTTCTGCAAATGTTACCTAACACTAAGCAGATGCTTCAATGGGAATCATGGGCTGCACACCTATATGGATACTTATATTTACCAGTCAGGCTGAAATAGTGTCCTACTATCCTAATTTTATAAGACTTTAAATTGAATGCATCTATATGAGGGTGTGTATATGTGTGCACTAGTTAGGCTGAAATGGTGCTGTCTTACCCTAGACATTAATCCTTTCTGATCTTATAAAACTTTTGTATGTATGTATGTATGTATGTATGTATGTATGTATATATGTATGTATGTATGTATGTATGTATGTATGTATGTATGTATGTATGTATGTATGTATGTATGTATGTATGTATGTATGTATGTATGTATGTATGTATGTATGTATGTATGTATGTTTCGTAGATGCATAGAACGTCTATCTCTCTGTCCTTCAACACCTCATCCTGATGCAAATTTGTGAATAGTTTTTGGGGCTGCAAATAGAAGGACAATCAGAACTTAGTACTTAAAGCATACCATTTTCTTTTTCAGCCGAACCTAAAAATTATGGTCTGTATTTTAGTTTGGACCCATCTAGTGGTAATGTGAACAAAACCAAAAAGATGGATGCTGCTGATCCACGAAAATATGTCTTAATTGTCAAGGTGAGCCTAGATAATATCTGTCTGACCCTTATACGTTTGTCGTAGAACGGAGAGATTATGTTATGGTTTGGTCCGTCCGCAGTCCATTTACAATTTGGTTTCTGCGCAATAATGAGTCCTGCTTCACATACCTGAACCACATTTTGCAGATGGGTTGACCTATTAAGTATTATGAAATATTTTGATTGGATTTAAAGGTCAATGGTCAAGGTCACTGTGACCAAGCAACAACAAAAAGAAAGTTGTGATCCTATGGAGTAAAATGGTTAAGTGTAATAACTTTAGTACTACTAAAGATAATTTGACTCAGATTTATAAATATATTTCTTACATGTGTACTTATATATATATATATATATATATATATATATATATATATATATATATATATATATATATATATATATATATTGACGGCAGGGGATAATATATACTTTGACAAATAGGATCCATCATACTTTGAGTAATATGCAATAATTGCTAATACAACACAATTAATTTGACAGTTGATTAAGAAAGACTACCGTCTCTACTCGCGTATAATTCTAATACAAATGCTAACAACATAGACCCTGATCTACCGTCGGATAATGCGCCGGCAGATCACGGTCTATGTTGTTTGCTTTACTGGTTAGTCCTTACAAACTGTATAGACCCAGATCTGTCGGCTCATTATGCGACGGCAGATCTGGGTCTATGCAGTTCGCAGTTGGTGTCGAATTATACGCGAGTACATACGGTAAGTAAACAAGACTACGCATACCCATATTATATTCAGTGTCATTTAATGTAATGTCAAACATACTCGCTCTTTGTCGATACAATTTTGGTTATTTTCGAGAAATGAAGCTATGAATTGTTATAGATCGTTGGAATTTGTTACATGCAACTTCCATTAATATTAATGTCTTGATCAGGCATCTCATACCCTGGAGAATTTTAGACAAATAAATTCTTACGGATGTGAGTGGACTGAGAAACAAGTGAAATTATTGTTGCTTGTCGAATCGCTGTTGTTGATTTAGGCCTATCTCTGCATCAATATACGTTTTCAAAGGATCGAGATATACATACATATTTACATACATACAAGCACATACATACATACATACATACATACATACATACATACATACATACATACATACATACATACATACATACATACATACATACATACATACATGCATATATGCATGCATAAAGAAGCATATGAAATTAGTATATTTTCCACCAATCATTATTTTCATGGTCTTTTTCAGGCAGTTGAAGACTCATTCCAGCAGCTAAACCGCGTCGCCATTCTCTCCATCCAAGTGTTTGCACAAACAAATCCGTTCAAAGATGACACCCCTGCCGTAAACCCCGTCGTATTGTATATACTACAGATTCTAAGTATACTACTGTTTGTCTCCTTCTTTGTCGGCTTCCTCGTGATACTTCACCATAGGATGAGAAAGGCCATGCAGGCGAAAGTCTCAAGCAAAGAAGATGATGACGATGATACTGTCGTGGATTCTGACAGAAAACCAATTGTGGCCGTATATCAAGGATCCAAATGTAGCCTTGACTCAAAAAGTAGCAATGAAAACGAAAATACAAATCTGAGTTTGAGAAACAGAGCTAGTGTATCAACACCTTCTCATATCTTGGTTTCTGAAAAAACGACAGATCTGAAATAGATTTATTACATATTGATTATTATGTTTGTCCATTATGTTAAATACAGGATCAGTGGCAGTTTAAATGTCAACGTGAGGGTAAAATATTATAAACCAATATTTTGCAGCTAAATACTTTTCGAGGTTTCGCGGTGTCAAACTGAGTTTGAAAAACAGAGCTAGTAAGTATATCGACGCCTTCTCATATCTTATTTTCTAAGAAACATTAGATTTTAAATAGATACAAGACATTTGATGATAATATTGTATTATTACGTACAATACAGATAGCTTAAATTTTAATTTAAATTTCGAAGTAAAAGCAAAATACTATTACTGTAAACCAACATTTTGCGAACACTTATTTTCACAGCCTCCAATTTTAAACAAGTTCGTATTTGTATTTCGTTTTCGCAGATCATTTACAGCTTGTATATTCCATTTAGTAGAAACATGTATTTGTAGTGATTTTATTTGGCAGAGTAGATCCTCCCGCAAAATTCCGCAGAAATGTCAAATACACGGAGAAAGTCTGATATACAGTATGGTCAGAAAAAAATCCAGCATTACTGAAGGAACAATAATTCTGTCCTGGATCTTTGACATTTTCAAGTTTCAATAAGTAACATTTATTCTCCTGACTGAAACTGTATTTTTCTTCCTATTAATACATATAAATATACAAATATTATTGTCTCCAGCTGTTTTACCTCTCTATTTCGGTGGCTAACTCAGTGATTGTTGAATGCATATCCAATGTCGATAAACATTTGAGAAGGAAGCTTGCTTCGTATGCTGAATTGTTCAGAGTTCGCTTTTTCAATAATTGATTGACAGTCGCTGCTCTCTACGAGAGGTCAGTTACTGATAGATTTTTCATATGCATGCACACTTTAAGTAATACTTATAGTCCGAGTTGCAGGTCTTCAAGGTGCTGGCAGACCCAGTACATGTACAGGTTAAACGAGCGAACGTAGCGAGGTTTTAATGTGTACGTGCCGGGTCTGCGAGCATTTTGAATGCACGCAACTTGGTCGGTAATTGACTTACATAATTTTTTTCGTCTAATGTTGCACTAATATACTATGCGAATGCCAGTGACAGAGTGGGTCTCAGCGCTTCGTCTCATATCCTTGCCGGGAATAAGAGGTTGGATGGTCTCAAAGCCCGGCTGTAACTATTATTTTTTCATGCTCAAAGTGTATTCCATTTGACAAAGTTTTTATTTTGCTCAGTTTTAATCGATGACTTTAAGTGTTTCCCTTAGAATGCTACTTCCAACGTTATATCATACGCCACACAACATGACCCGTACAGCTCACCTGGCACATGGTCAGTGGCAGCGCGAAGGCGGTTGGGGTTGGGAGAGGGCAATTGTCCCTGGCGAAAGGGGCGCAGTCGGGAGCTTTTCTTTTCTTTCTTTTTTTAGCTTACATTTTCATAGTATTTCACCTTCACCTTAGTATAACGGGGGCAATTCTTCACAAAACTTATATTTAGGAGGGGGGGGGGGGGGGGGTGGGTGTACTGTTCTCTGTACCAAAGTAGGGGCATCACTAAAGAACATTGCCCACTGGCGCCTCCAACCCTCGTATCGCCACTGCATATGGTTAAAGGAAAATGACGTCAGTATTTGTTTTTGTTTAGCATATTTATACTTGTCATTGTTCTCTACACACAGTTTCATCAAGATAAAATCTAAAGTAAGGTGATAATTTACAATTATATACACTAATTTCAATTAGAACAAAATTGTACTATCTTTTGTATTATTATTTAAATATAACCTTTAATATTCTTGACAGTGAGAGTGTAATCTTTTCTTTGAGAAGTGCTGAGGTACTGTATTTTTATGGAAGAGTGATTGCGGAAAGTTTGCACAGATGAGCGATCTATTTGTAGCATAATCTGATGCATTAGGTTTCTTGCTGATGTCATCTATGTCTATGACATACGTGCATTTTATGCAACTTGATAAATGCTAACTGGCCGAGTGATCTACTTCCCCTGTTCCAGGTAATAATTTATGAATTTTAGGCACAACTCATCTCTTAATTTATAATGGTAAAATACTGCTTGTAACTGGTATTAACGGATTCATAGCTATTACTTTCATTTATCCCCCTCCCTCGTCTCTCTCTCTCTCATATCTAGGGCTCAGTTGTTAGAGCGTCGGACTCTTAATCTAAGGTTCGATACCCGCCCAGGCCAGCCCGGATGGGAAAGACACTTGGCTCTCATTACCTTTTAACACATTATTATAAAACAACAAACCAACTCTCTGTCTCCGTCTCTGTCTCTCTCTCTCATAGGTCTATAGGTCGACATCTAAACAGGTCTTCGAAGCACGTCCGATCTGAAAACTGTTACCGATCTGCTAGGAACACGTGTATATTTGCAGACCCATAGCGCACATGAGTTTCACGGTCTGTATTGTCCCTCTAATTCCTATGACAACCCAGTTTTTCAAATTTAATCAAAATCCACTTATTTCAGCAAACCATCAAAAGTCTCGTGTACATTGCTATTGGCATGCGTTACTGACCCGATCATTTTAGACTTTTCACTGATTTATTTCAATATTCTCGCTTTTTGTATTTGCGTGTGTGAATCAATGTTTGAGAATAAAATGACAGTTGATTATAATGGAAATATATTTACCAAAATAAAATGTTCTACCCAGAACCGATTCGCCTTGGACACAACTCGTTTGCTGTCTGTACTGCATGACAAGTTAATGAATCAGGTGGCATGTCCTTAATGTAGGGTCGTTCCAGGTGCAGAACAGTAAACAATGCTACGTGTAAACACAGATTTCAGGAGTGAAATTTAGTTTTTTACTTCTTCATTATTCCAGATTCAATAAAGAATAAGCAAACATTTACTTATTCACGATTCAAATAATGCAACTGGTTGCTGTTGCCGATATGAATACCTCAGAGATTTGGTGCTGCAACTGCCGATGACGATAAGTTTATTTAATTGATTTCAACCCCTCTTTGACAGTTTTGTAGTCAGGGATCTGCTCCGACAGTAGAAAAAGGTTTAGACGAAATTCGCATTTGATATTAGATTTGTGAATAAGAAAGCATCAGGGCTTATGAAGGATAAACGTTATGTTATACCTATGTTATATTTGCGAAGATTAAAATGTAATTTATTTTCTTCCAGAACTTATACAAAGTTTGTCAAGGTATTAAACACGCGTGATAGCAAATCTTGAATTTGACATGTACATAGATTGTTTGTTTGCTTGTGTATTTGTTTCTTTGCTGTTATTTTTTAATAGAAAGTCAAGAAATACATTTGCTGAGGTTTTATCATCAGGAAATTTGCACCATTAATATGAATAAAGTAGCATTGTTTTACTAAGATGAGAAGGTATATATTATTGATAATCTCACAACAGCATACTAGGGTTACTATAATTTGAAACAATTGTAGAATAATCAATGGATAGGAAAATATGTGTTACGTGTTACAAGGTGAAGCACGTAAATGAGTTAATCTAGAAGCAATCACAATGTAAACATTGCCAGACAGCATCCAAGAACAAGTACAGAGAAAATAACAAAGATTACTTCAGAGAACACCGTAAAGATTAGCATCTGACAAGCAGTCACATAAAAATAATCATCGCAGACAAGAGTACTACCGGAAAAAAGGGACACTGAGTTATATGATAGGAACGATTAGACAAATAACATACATCGGAATGATGAAAACTATAAAATTTCATACTGGCGCGGTGAGATAATAATAATAATAATAATAATAATAAAAAAAAGATTACAAGTCAGGAACATCTCTGGATCTTAAATATTATTAAATATCATCTATTAGGTTTTCAATTAAATGTTAGAGTTATTTTAAAGTTTCTGGTATATGACATTATCCTTTTAATTTTGCAAAACCTTGTTCTAGTTTTAATAACTCTAATCCTGAAAACAAGAAATGTTTTAATTGGAGAGATTTGAATCTTATAATTTTAAAGAATACTTATAAAAGAAAAATAATTGTCCATGAAATAAAGAGACAAAGGTTTGGTTTGATGGTATAAAACGTACATAGGAATGTAGAGTAAAGTTCCTTGCTCAGGGACACATTGCTAAAGCCAATCCGGGCTGAACCGATTGCATTGAGATATCGATAAATAACATTTTAACTGACGAGTTATACATAACAATTTAACTGATGAGATTGACGAGCACTGCAACAATCTTACTTTCAAAAGAGAACTATAACCACATAAGATGTTGCTTTTTTATTTTGTTTTAGTTTTTCAAATATTTGTTCCTGCTTGTGTACATCTATATACCCCATCTCCTCTTTATGCTTACTATAAAACGCCAATAGAAATTTAACACTTTCACGCCCTTCACGATAGAATTGTATTTCTGTACTAAAACTCGTGCACTATAACCTTGTTAGATCCATTGCTTTTTCTTAGAATCGCTGGAATTTGAACAATAACCAAGGAGAAGAAGAGTGTTTGTTCCTTGGTAAACGCCAAATAAGTTACTCTAACCATTTTACAATATTATTACGATATAGTAAACATGATACTCCGCGTTTGACAGATTTCGTGCCAATCTCGTCTCTTAACAGAGAATCAAACCGCAAATAATTATGTTGTCGTGTTCTTTAAGATAAGCTTCGGAAGAACATGGCAGGTCTTTATGTGCGTGGGCCATACCGCTGCCACCCAATGTCGCAAGGGAAAATTATACGCGGCCTGATCGGGCCTCAAACACGGATCCCCCGAATGCTATACGGGCACTCTACCACCACAACTATCAGAGCCTACTTCCCATACAGTATATGACAAATATACAGTATATGACAAATATACAGCATATCGATTACGGAGAGGAAATTCCAGGTACTTCGTCTCAGGTAGTGTTGTCTATGGTAATATTACTCTTCATTTATATAAACAAAATGATTGGGGAATATATGAATAATGTTTTACTTCGGTTAAGGTCATATAATTTCTGTTGGCGACCAGCATTCGTAAAATCTGTACCTTCTTTTAATTGTTGCCTTCTTCTGAAAATGATCTTTTTCAAATCTATGAAATCAACAACGGCTAAGTAACATTGTAATTTATTTATGCTCAAAGTATTTGTCCAAGATCATTTGTACATGAAACGTTTAGCCACATAGCCCCAAATAATCCACCTATTTCTTCGATTCATGCACGACGAATATCGCGTCAACTTATTTTAACTACGAATGTCCAGAACAGGGTTTAAATGAAAATAGATACAACAGGACTTCTGATAAGCCTAATTGTTGACATAATAGATTGTCTCTATACAGACTATGTGGATCAACCTCCCATATTTGGCCTCTGTATTATGCTGATTCCGCTCGTTGAATTTCTTCAAAAGGTAATTATTGGGGTCCATGCAGAGCCCGATCTACCAAAAATCCAATTTGGGGTTAAAATCTACGTGTTTTAAGCAGAGTATATGATCTTTCATATGTGGAAATATTATGTATTTGCCAATATTCTTTATAGAATTATCATTTGTTTAACCTCCACATTTCTTGCACCTAGTTCAAAGAATTTCGTCCAAACTTTTTCTAATGTTTGAGAAGATCTCTGACCACAAGACCATCAGTCATCACTATACAGGCTATATGTAACCAACCCATACGGACCCTCCCATTTCTCCGTTTCGGCTGGATGAATTTCGTCCATCATTTTTCAAGGGACCCAAAAGCCTCTGCTTTCTCGAAACCACTTTGACGAATTTCGTCTAAGTATGTCTGCTCTTGAAGCAGATCTCTCGGTACAAAATTTCAAAAGTTGACTTCAAATCAAAATACTTTAAGCAGGGGTTTGCGTCGTATAAAGTGTTGATAAAATAAGTCCTCTCTCTACCGGCTTTATATACTTGTAGCTGGTACCCATAATTACCCTCCTATTTCTCCGATTCCGCTGGACGAATTTCGTCAATACTTCTTCGAGCGCTTAAACAAATTCCTAGATACAAAATCTCAAAGAAGGGCCTGTCATCACTGTACTAGCTCAATATAGCCGGTACGCATAAGTGTACTCCTGTTTCTCCGATTTGGCTCGAGTGATTTCATCTTAACGTATTCTAGGACTTTTAGTCGACCCAATGCTAGAAACGACCAGAAAAGGGTTGAAATTTCATTTTGCATTTTTTAAATCGGGAATAGGTTACGAGTTGCTTAATCCTTATTGAATCGGGAATAAGGAATGTAGCCTTGTTTTTTGCCATTTCTGCCTAAACTGGATCGATGACAAAACACACTTGCCATTTTCATGATTTGTAAATACACACGAAAGAAAACTATTTCTTGATACGCTTGTGTCAAAAGGTTTTGATGTGCAATCAGATAATTATTCAAATAATAGTCTTGTATTTCTAATGGACTTTTATACAAATATTGCAAATATAGTGACACAACTTGTACATGAATCTTTTCAAGATCACAAAGTCAGACTGCCCTCCACAGCTAGGAAGTTGCACTCTATACAGTTGCCTCAAAATATCACCATCATTTAATTCGTTTGTTTATTTTTCTTTTGTTGCATTGTACACTGTCTGATTTAGATGTTTTGTACAATAAATGAATTGAATTGAATTGGCATGAACAACCCAAGGAAAACAACACAATATATACACATGTATATAGGAACATTGTCGTGGTTGTCATTTTTCTACATCAGCAACTGAACGTTTTAATGATTTGCTATGTAAATGCGTTTTGTAGTGGTCTTTCAAGTTTCGTATTCCATAGTTAATAAATCATTTGTCTCTAGTGGTTACTGCAACAAATGTACAGGATTTATTAATAATAAGAAATTACTTTTCTGATTAATAACTGAAGGAATGTCAACATATTCTTCACTCATCCATAAATTTTTACGTGTAACACTTATGGTCAATTTTTTTTTGTCATACCAAATTTAATTTAAAACAAATACGTTTTATGTTCCCTAATACGTGCTTTAGAGCGAAGATTTTATTTCTCAGGAAAATTGGTTCGTTAGGGAAAAATGTAATGATTCAGATATTTCATTATATTTAGATTCCATCTAACTGAACGTTTCTAACCGTCGATTTAAATTGTACCGTCTCGTCATTGGATAGAATAGCACTATAAATAATATATTTGAATTTAAAAATCTGTTATTCCATCTAAGAATTTCTCCATGCATAAAATAAGCAGCTAAAATCTTTCTTCTTCACATCGATGTTTCTAACAGCATTGTCGTTTTTTGACTACAATGTTGTCTGCTGGAGCTTTACTGCTCGGCATTGTCATTTTTTTTACTACAATGTGCCCTGCTGGAGCTTTACCTACTCGGCATTGTCATTGTTGACTACAATATGCTCTGTTGGAACTTTGAAGCTTCTTGTAGATCTTTTGATTCTCGGTTTATCAGGAGACTCAAAGAATTCTGGATCTACTTCCATATTATAGTCTTTTGTTCCATCAAATATTTCATTCTCCTTGTTCCGTCTCTTTCTCGACCGCTTCTTCTTCTTTTTAGTACTATTCGTTCCAATCGGTAATGGTGGTAATGGTGGCAGTGCTCTCTGGATAGTTAAGGGTTTGTTCGGAAACACAGGATTTGTTATAGGATTGGTTACTGAAGTAAGCAAATCTTTCTCCATTCTTTTCGCTTTTATTAGCAAAACTTTCTTTTTCTCCTCTGATCTTTCAGAGTGGATCTCCTCTTCTTCAGTCGATAGTTCTGACTTTGTATCCTCTGGGGAAACCATTTTTCGATGTCTGCGTTGCATTAAGAAAATAATTATGGCAGCGGCAATGAGAATTACACCCATTAAAACACTGACGGCAATAACTGCCGACAATAGGGAGTCATCTCTCTTTTTTATTGTACTACTATCGTGTGGAACAACCGAGGTGTCATTTAAGGTAGGGTCTCTACTACGCACTCTCACCATTAGGATGGCCTGCGCGGCAGACTGACTGCTTCCAACCTCTGCAGCCTATTAAAATGAATGAAATGATAATACTGTACAATTATCTGTCAAGTTATGCATGCAGCCCTTTCAATGGGATATTCCATATAGTGAATAATTTCCCTTTTAAATTCCATCGAAAGAAAAGCAAAGTGGAACAAGAAGTATAATAAACTTAATCTTTAAACATAAGATTTCCATTCAGCCTATGTTAAAATCTTTATATCCTAATAGATATATATCTTTCTTAAAAGTGAAATCCAATAAATAGCGACTATAGGACTTCATTAGCATTCTGCCACTTACGTATTCATAAAATTCAAACTCTGGAAGATATACAACAATGTTACAAACTTAAATAAGGCAAGATTGTTAAGTCTGAAAGGCTGGAGGTGGGGATTCATTGAATTTTTGATATGGGTGTGCCGTCCAGGTTTCTATTAAACTACCTTGTCGTAAACTACTGATTTTAAATTCTTAATTTGATTTATGTACCAGTCATTTGCTACCTGTAGATAACATTACTTTATGAACCAAGCTGAACGTAAAGTGTTAGTTTTATGAAAACAAATCCATGTTAAGGTACTGAAAGCAGGTATGGAATTCTCTAGTCTTGTCCTATGGTTTAATTAGATTTAGATCACATGGTCGATGATAAATAACGAGATGATCAGTTTTGGACCTATGCATCGGAGATAATGACCTAATGCATAAAATTGGGCGGCACGTCCCGAAATACGATCATATATGAAGTTAATCCCATGGGGATCAGCGTTCGAAATTAGTTCCTGCCGGCCGGTTCAACGCCCATAATTTTTGGGATCGGGTTGAAATAAGATTTAAGTAGCTTGTGACCAGAAAGTGTTACAAGCTTATGCAAAATAAATCTGAAGGACCAGTAAATGTTCTGGAGTACCAAGAACTTTTTATAGTTGCCGACCCTTTAGGCTAGAGAAAACGTTTGGGAAAGGGGGAACACTGCCGTGAAACGTTTCTCTGCAGAATGCATATCAGAAACCTATTCCACTAGTGTGTTGTATTATATAAAATCATTGGAAAAAAATATTAAACACGGTTTGCAAAGTTCAGATGTTTGCAAGAACACGGGGAAAGAATTTCAACCCTAAGGTTACGCCTAGACCTCTGATTCATTCTTTCCCGAGTTTTCCAGCCAAATCTTGAACTTAGAAAACAGTGCCTGATCTTTATTGTTATATAATTAATTACCATAAAAAGGTCCGAAATTGAGAATATTGGAATTACTAATGTCTGAAGTAGATCTGAAGTATTAAAAAAATACTGGTTGGTGTTATACATAAATATGTATACGTGCGACTTTACCAATGCTCTCGTCCATTTTTACACTCGCTGTGCTTGATTTGGGAACCCGAGTGTCAAAGCAATCATAGTCACAAGTCAGTTTGCGCATTAGCAATAATGAATGGCCCTAAAAAATTAAATAAAACGCCGAGAACACAACATGAGGATCTCGGAAGGATTAGTTGCAACTTACATAGTGTTCTTTGTTTCTACCTCGGTCTTGATTAGGTCTCGTTCTTGGATATTCTCAAAAAATGGAGAGCGTGTTCATTTAGAAAACTCAACCCTAGTTTTTGTGACTCGGTGTCGAATCGAAAGCAGTCCTTCATTTGTCAACTGCTAAAACAATACAGTCTAGAGCGGGTATATGGAAAACCGCACATGTTCTTAAGTGACGCTTGTTACTAATATATTTAACCGAAGGCACACAATCTTACACCTCAAACCAGCTGTAACCGACTGGATTATGCAAGATGAAAGTTTACTAAGTTACGTACAATGATGATGAATCTTTTTGTTGCCCATAGAGCCTCTGAAGCAGGTTTCAGTTGATTAACTGTGCCAGTATTGTTGTCAATTCTGAAGAAACCAGAATGGTCATTATTGGAAGAACTACCGGATGTGTCTGAAAAAAATATTTATATATTATTTGGACATAGAGATGAAATCCTTTTGCAAGTACATAGTTTTTCCTAAAGTTACCTTCCCTATTTCAGGGGATATACCAAAAAATACCATAGAAATGACGTCGCAAAATAATTACATATCATCATACGACAAATCCAAGAAACGTAGAAACGGTTTTATATTGGAAACAAAACTAATATCGAATATTTTCAGATTAGAAACTTGTTATCGGACACGGTTTGCTTATATATAATTTCGAGGACGATAGATAATTATGGAGCCCATGCCACTCCGTTACAAAGCTTTACACGGAATTACGAGTAACAAATGTTACTCCAGGTATAGAAAACTTACTCAAATTGCAGTCTTCTGATTGGTCAAAAACATTTCGGGTAAGATTTTGGATTCCATCAAAGTTTGATGACAGAGGGTCCTAGATTAGATTTCATTTTTTTAAAAGAAAAGCTGGAGTCTTAACGTCAATTTAAGTGAAGAATCCAGCAATCAGGGTGGACGAAAAATGCATAGTGACGATATTCCCCGGATTTTCCCCACTGGTAATCCTGGTTTTAAAAATAAGAAATGTGCACCTCTTAGCGAGAATGTAAAGAACCTACAATTGTCTTTATTTTGATATCTGAATGATAATGTTTTATTTGGGTTTCAGAGAACAAAGCTGGGCCTTACTTCTGATGTGAATCTCTCAGAAGATTGCTAGCTCTGCGTGGCCATTTTCAGTTTCTGAAGTTCAGAGGTAAATTATAAGCAAAAAAAAAATAAAAAAATAAAAAATAAAATAAAAGAAAATTAAAGAAAAACGAAAAGAAAAGGAGCCAATAACTTTGTGTTTACTTTCAGAAGATAATAATGCCTACACTGAGAACAGTTTAAGAACAGGCCATGTTTGTGTGATTTGTGATATTTGAAGTTCATTTTCTGAGCACTTTGGAGCAGTCATTTTCATAAACTGTAGACAGCATATGGTTTTCCTTATAGTGATCAAAAACAACTGTCAACCCATGTAGGTGAAAGACATATAGATATGTGTTAATTTTCTCTACATTGTGAGAGTTGTAGAACAAACAATTTTGCCCTGTACATTACAATCTTTCAGAAGTGCCCCAAAACTCTAGAGCCCAATCTAAGTGGAAGTCTGAACATTTTCTGATGTCATCAATCATTAGATTCTCATTAATGTAAGTGTTGTATAAAATCAGACTTAAATATATACACCAACGAGTGCAAAATAGCTGAGCAAGGCGAGATCATTTAAAAATGATAAAAATATGAATATGATTTTAAACATTGACAAGAAAAAGATGCTTGAGAGAACGGAGATCCATATGTCGTTCTCCCTCCAAACGAAACAGACAATAACGAACATTTCCGAAATATTGTTATATTTTGATTCGTATAAGGCCCTAATTTGTACCCCCTATTATGGAAAACTCTTTAGCCTAGGAAAGGAAGTAGACTATCGAAAGAAAAAGAAAACAAAATTTTGTATCTGATAGAACGACGCGTGCTTTAGAACGAAAACGTGCCGTGTTGCAATACATTTCCATGAAGTCGCCCGGTGTCAGTCAGTACACTGAATGCACATCACGTCACACACTATAAGTCAGCTGTAGGGTTTGTCTCTGCTGTTGGATTTCCGTCGATTTTAATGAGCCAAATTTGAATCAGACGTGTGTAGAGAAGTTTGACAAATAGGATCCATCATACTTTGAGTAATATGCAATAATTGCTAATACAACACAATTAATTTGACAGTTGATTAAGAAAGACTACCGTCTCTACTCGCGTATAATTCTAATACAAATGCTAACAACATAGACCCTGATCTACCGTCGGATAATGCGCCGGCAGATCACGGTCTATGTTGTTTGCTTTACTGGTTAGTCCTTACAAACAGTTTAAATTTCAGATATTTCTCTGTAAAATAGGCGAATAAAGTTGTTGTTTCTTGATCATTTTTTTTTCTTCCATTTGTATACGTCTAATTGAGCCTCATTGGTGAATTTTGGTCTCCAATGGTATCTTTGTCATACAAATAATCTGAGTGCGAGAGTCAGGCATGGTAGAATAGACCCTAGAAAATCACCAATTACGAATTAGCAAGAACAAACGACTTTCGTACTTGACACATCTGGAACTGAAATAGTGAACCTCGGAACTGCAAAGCGATTTAGCTCATTTACTGTGCTACAAGTATATTTTGAGTCACGCTTTAATTTTCTGTAGTACATCCTTCAATCACTAATAGAGGATATAAAAGAACTGAGTAATTATGATATTCTTACCGTCATAAAAACTGTAGGCTATTGGTAAGTTGAGCGTATCAAGGTCGCGGGCCTTTATTGGGGCAGGTTCAATTTTCAATTGGCCCTGGAAAAAATAAAGACCTTTATATGTCACATTGTATAAAGTGACATTATATGTTGTTTTTTTTTAAAATAGGCATTTAGCCTGTTGGCCATCAGGATGTATATACGTATAAATTTAAGTCTATTACATTAATTGTTGGTGGGAAGATTGATACACAAACACATTATACAGGAAATTTATAGATAATATTGCGAGCATTAAACAACAAAAGGGACATAAACGGGACAGAAGATAAAAGCGACCATAAAAACAAATAATATTAATAATAATAAGAAGAAGAAGTAAGAAAAAAAGTAATTTGAATTCATCATATTACAATGTTTAATTAGTGCCCTATGGATATCATGGTGGCATTTCTTCTTTCTTAGCCTCAAATAACTTTATATTTTATGTTTCTTTTCAAGCTTCTGTTCTCTTGATTTGATTTCACCACCTCTTTTCTTTCTTTCTTTCTTTCTTTCTTTCTATGCTGGTAGACCATACACACTAGTCATGGAACGTCATTGTCAAACACATATGGAAGCTTCTACCATGCGATCTCGTTTATGGTGTCAACTATTGTGTCTGCACAAGTTAAATTTGAATGTTTCTGTGGTTTACACTCTTTTATATCAGAAAGATGTGTAATTTAACCTTTTGGAATTATAAATATTTTTCAGAAAATTTTTATCGAAATTCCATATTAGTTCAACTTAATACGTTTAATCTACTACTTATATGCTGAAGCATTGAACACTTCCATACGTGTTACGCATAAGCCAACCATTATATAATAAGTATTCGGAGTTTATTTTGCTTTCAGGACTAACGTGTACTTTTTATTGAATGATCTGCATCCTCTGGCACGTTTGTCGATTAAACTACTGTGGGTATATCAAGAAAAGACAAGCAAAGCAAATCTTTTGAATTCAAAGGGCAATTTTCAACTCTTCTAACTTTTAATGTAAAAAAATCTAGAGTATGTTCTATTTGTATCTTAGTCTCTAGTTTCGATAGATTTAAATGAGTATATATTTGAATATGGGGAATATGTGTTGGGAAAACCGATTAAATAACTAATTACTAGGACAGGCATCATACTGAACCGTATTCGCTTATATTTATGTTAGCATGAATTAGTTTCGTAAAATGTACCTGTCAGACTTTTGAATATATGGATTTCTTGGGATATTCTCACGTATATGTGTTTCGCATTTTGAGATAGGAATAATTCTGTGTATTGAGTGTATGGGGCCTGTTTTGTGGTACGTGGCATGAAATACCGATAAACAGCTTAAAATTGCGTAGTGATAAATCATACTAATGTGAAGTAAGAAAAACCATACAAGTATTAAATTGGTATCGCAAATGTATGATCCTTAGTTTGGTCAGAGGAACATTACTTGTGATATTAGCGCGTTTTATAGAACCATTCAATGACAACGACTGTTATCATAAGGTCCTTGGGAATATAAGGAAACAACGACCTCAGGTCAATCTTACGCAGTGTATTCGACATTTTTTCCCCCGCTTAATCTTGATGTGAACTTATGAACTAACTGATTGTAGCCTCCTGGCTTGTTACATTGTGATCATTGATGTACTTTTGGTATTTCCTGCATCATAAATTTGCATACCAGATTTGTAATTTCTTTCTTTTTTATTTTGCTTAGAACGTCCAGTTGCATCATCGAAAAAGTTATTAGATACTCCTGTAAATATGCTTCCCTTCAATTGCATCTTCTTTATATGC
Source organism: Margaritifera margaritifera (assembly GCA_029931535.1). Classification (NCBI taxonomy): domain Eukaryota; kingdom Metazoa; phylum Mollusca; class Bivalvia; order Unionida; family Margaritiferidae; genus Margaritifera; species Margaritifera margaritifera. The sequence continues at coordinate 191,686 of JAQPZY010000971.1, read as the reverse complement.
AATACAATTATGTACAATACTAAAATGACTATATGTATGTGTTTTAAGTCACACAAGTTTTAAATTATGTATGTATATACCAAATGTTCGACATTTTTTTGTGAAAAAATCTTCTTAGTAAATGAAAATATGTATTTAGGTCATATTAGGGTCCGGTTATTAACTTTCCGGGGCTGGGGTGGGGGTGAGGAATGGGATTTCCCCAAAAAATATCCGGCCCCCAAATAGCCTGCACACAATATTCTTGCTCCGATTTATTGGAAGAAATATTATTATATCAGTTATATTAGTTTTGTAAAAAAAATTATTGAGGCAAATAAATGTAACAAAAATCCTTGTTCGAAACGAAATCCCCCCCCCCCCCTCTTTTAAAATAAAATGGTCGGTCCCCATTTGGCTCTGACATGTCAGATGATTGTAATATACAGTATACAGAGACATTATAGTTCTTAAGGTCATTCAGATTATGCTCAGAAGATGTTAAAAGTTTGTTATGTAAATGATATGGTATTGTTATCTTCTGTGCACATTTTTTGTATGTAATACAATGATGCGTTTGAATGTGTTACAGTAATGGGTTTTTTCTTGATTTGGGTATGAGAGGCGCTATAGTGATTCCAGAATGTTTGTACATAACAGTTTTGATAACATTTGTGTACTATTCAGAAAAAGTGTGTATTCTTTTCGAAATCGAAATCGAGTTGATGCTAGTGAAAATATACTTTTAAAAACTCTTATATTTTTATTCATGTAGTCGTAACGCAGCTCTCATTGATCGTTGGAACAAATTGTTGGAATAGTCATTTTCTTTTTTCCCCTTAATTCGTATGTTTTTTATGTATTTCATACATTATTATTATTATTATTATTATTATTATTAATTAATTAATTATTAGTATTATTATTATTATTATAACATTTTGGAATATACAATGTGCGGCTTAAATATCGAACAACCACATGGATTGTCCTATACACATTTCTTTGTTCTCTTTACTCAAGCTGGGGACATCTTTTTTTCTTCTCCTTTTTGGGTACATTTTGTAAAGCGAAGCTGAGTACCGTGTGTGAAAGGTCTGTAATGGCGGTGTATTCCGGAATCAGACATGGTGCAACACAACCAGGATAGTCATATCGCGGGCCTTGGTCATCCACATCGGTAACATTAATCCACAAGCTGGCGAATGAAGTTCTGGCTGTGCTATCGGCAGTGTCCTATTGTAAAGGCAACGAAATGTTGGAGGATAAAGTAGCTCGACTGTTCGAAGACTGACAAAGGACATGTAGATGCATAGGATCTCGTGGTCAATCTTTGTATAAGTTACAAAATTCATTGATGGACAAAAACCTCTGGTAACCACACTACATTTACATTGAAAATTCAAGCATTATCTATCTAACTACACACCAAAGTTACTTACGTATGGTACACTAATGTTGTCTGTACTTAAGGAAAGCAATCCATTCACCAAATTCCATAATCTTACCATATTTTGTCGTTGAGGAATCATTTCGCATGCTAGTTCTAATCTAAATCAGTAAAGCATGCTAAAGCTAATCTTAATAAGTAAAGCATGCTAAAGTTAATCTTAGTCAGTGAAGCATGCTAAAGGTAATCTAAATCAGTAAAGCAAGCTAAAGTTAATCATAATCAGTGAAGCATGCTAAAGCTAATCTAAAGCAGTGAAGCATGCTAAAGCTAATCTAAAGCAGTGAAGCATGCTAAAGCTAATCCTAGTCAGTGAAGCATGCTGAAGCTAATCTTAGTCAGTGAAGCATACTGAAGCTAATCTTAGTCAGTGAAGCATGCTAAAGCTAATCGTAGTCAGTGAAGCATGCTAAGTTAATCGTAATCACTAAAGCATGCTAAAGCTAATCATAGTCAGTGAAGCATGCTAAGCTAATCTAAATCAGTGAAGCATGCTAAAGCTAATCTTAGTCAGTGAAGCATACTGAAGCTAATCTTAGCCAGTGAAGCATGCTAGAGCAAATCTTAGTCAGTGAAGCATGCTAAGCTAATCTTAGTCAGTGAAGTATACTGAAGCTAATCTTAGTCAGTGAAGCATGCTAAAGCTAATCGTAGTCAGTGAAGCATGCTAAAGTTAATCATAATCACTAAAGCATGCTAAAGCTAATCTAAATCAGTAAAGCATGCTAAAGCTAATCATAATCAGTGAAGCATACTAAAGCTAATCCTAATCAGTGAAGCATGTTAAAGCTAATCGTAGTCAGTGAAGCATACTGAAGCTAATCTTAGTCAGTGAAACATGCTATAGCTAATCTTAGTCAGTGTAGCATGCTAACGCTATTCGAAGTCACTGAAGCATACTGCAGCTAATCTTAGTCAGTGAAGCATTTTGAAGCTAAATTAAGTCAGTGAAACATACTGAAGCTAATCTAAGTCAGTGAAGCATGCTAAAGCTAATCTTAGTCAATGAAGCATGATAAAGCTAATCTAAGTTAATGAAGCATGCTAAAGCTAATCATTAAATTAAATTTCCTTAATCTCAAAAGACCGTAAAGAAACGGCAGAAAGGAAAGTGTTATGGAAAAACTGAAAATATTGAGCCAAGACCGTAATGTGTTTATCTAACTACAATTCTTTTGAAATCGTAAGTATGTCTCTTAAGAATTACAACACAAAACAATTTATTCAAATCGAATATTGGCTAATGGAGATATAGTTTGTTAAGCATCCTAATATTCATGTCGCACGTGGCAGTCATCGCGCACGGATTAGGCTTTTGGCTGGTTTTGTCCTATGAAGTCATATCAGCAACTCATGCCGGGATGCACGATGGCTAATATAAGTTAACATATTATCGTTCAATGATGACTGCGATTTCAATTAACAAAAATAAAGAAAAATGGCTATATTCCTTATTTAATCTGTCAACAATTTAAAATCGAGAAAACTGCAAAATCGGCAAATGGATATATAATATCTTGTTTTGTACAAGTTTTTATATGTCAGGCACAAATAAAATGGGTATTCAAAAATTCATTCATTTTTTATATACTGCTTGAGACCGGAAGTTGCGCTGTTAAAAATGAAAATGTTAATTTATTTTCGGGCAATTTGTATTTTTTAATATATCCCACTGATTAAACTTTATGATTCTGAGCACATGAAAGATGGAGATGATGAAGAAGAAGCTTTGTGTTCGAATTTGATGAATAAATGCAAATAAAATATCAAGATCGTTGACAGAAAGAATTGAACAATAAATACAGTGCATTAATGCTTTTTATTGCTGCATTATTATCTTTGAATTTGATTCAGATTGTGAGAAAATCACGGCATACCGTACATTTCCTAAGTTTTAAGATAGTGTAAATCATAATATTATTTTACAGTCATTTAATTTACGAAATTTCAGTATAATGACGACATCAAATCATAGTTCTGGAATAAAAGCTCAAATACTGTTTTGTGAAAATATTTTGTAAATTTCGTTTTCTCTTCAAATTTGCTAAAACTGTATTCTCCTTGAAATGTTATGCTTTATAGCAATAGATTTGCAACAGTCTTGTGTCTATTTTGGGGAAAAAAATCTGTCGATTAAATTACAGAACCTTAATCCCAGAACCTTTGTCTAAAAAGAATGAGGACCTGTATATCCGCTCTTGTTTTTTTATATTTATTTATTTTTTTATTTTATACAGTTAAGATTATCAATAATGCAGAATACTGCGATTCTATATCAAAGAGAAAATAATTTTTTCTCCAATGTTATATTATATTGTACTTTGAAAACTATCTTTCTGCTTTCTATTAGTCAACAGTACAAACAATAGTAATAGATTTTATTGGTAATGGTAACATCCGTTGAAGTTATTGATAAAAACGAATGCGTGCTACGTCAAGAAACAGTCTTCAAAGCACGTATCTCTTTTATATATGAAGAAGAGTCTTTATTCATTCCAATGTCCCAAACGGATTGTGTGGATAGATTGTTTTCAATTACTTGAATTGAATGGCAGATAGTACAATAAACAACAAGGTATCATCATCTGTAGTATACAATATACAAAGAAACCATAGTAAGAAATGAAATTACATATGCATGCAGATGCAGATCAATGCAAATTAAATAAGCAGGTTATTTCACAAAATATATCCGTAGAAAGAGATATCTACATTATTAAAGGTAATAATATGAAGATAAAAACAGAAGTTATGTAATTCAAATTCATATTGAAATGGTGGTCAGTCAAATATATTTTCAAGATATCTGAATATACGACGCTATTTCTATGATTAAAAGTTTTATAAATGTAAGTGATCAAATTATTCAAAATTCTGATATTCTGGTATTCATAAGTTTCTATACATTTAAACCTATTTGGTCTTTTTCTGAAATATTTCTATATATATCTGGCTCTTAGATCTTTATACAATAAGCATTCAAGTCAAAAATGATATTCATCTTCAAGGAATATTTCTTATAAGCTACTGATTGTTACAGCAAGCATGGATTGTATATATAAGGCTACAGTTAAAATGGTTTGTATCAAGCCCATGTTAGATATTTGTTGTTACAGACACTTACATTTGTGATCCTATGTGTGAAAGATAAATGTTAAGTTTATGTGCAAAACCGTTAACTATTGCATTCTATATCATGATACATGTATTTTGTATCTTAACATAAAATAATACTATTTGAGCCAACACATACCTTCACTGAAATATTTAGAAGGTAAGTTGTATGTCCAGATTCGTAGTCGAGGGGCGAAGCCAGTCTGATTTGTCCACTCGAAGCGCTGACCAGTTGGAACTTATTGTCCCTATTATTCTGTAACAGAGTTTTTATTTTTCTTATGCAAAAACTATTTCCGTTACTCATATCTTGATCATTGCTTTTACATATTTTGCATACATAAGCTTAATCATCTAATACACAAGGTTATTTCATTTACTACTGCTACTACTATATTATTATTATTATTATTATTATTATTATTATTATTATTATTATTATTATTATTTCACGTGGCGAATAATGGAAAATGAATTATCTATCACATAATGGTTGTCATAGTTACATAGGTTTTGTTAGGCAAGCCGTCATAAGTAAACATGCTCTGTCAGGAAATAATTTTAAAAAATCTTATATTTCTCGATATGATTTATTTGCTGTTTAAAATAATGAACATATGCAGTTGTATTGTAGTATTGATATCTGGTTCAATTATGTTCACGCCGATATCTTATCACAGTTCCGTTATTTTTCTTTTCTTTTTTGCATTCCATTTTATTCTCTTCTGTTAAAAAATTACAACAAAATCATAAGTTTTTGACCTTTTACAAAGATACAAAATATCCAAAACAGGTCATCTTCAGAATGTTAATCCCAGCATTAAATAACATATTTTGAAAAAAAGAAATGGAAGAGTTGATTACGTAGAAGTAAGCAACCATTTTTCACCTTTTTTCAAACGCAGGCCTATTGCTGGGTGTATAATGCTATGACTTTTGTTGTCCACCTGTCCGTCTGTCCATCGGTCCATCTATCCGTTTGCGATTCAAATGGTTGTTTCCATGAGATAAGGTAATTTCGTCTTTAAGTAATTTACGGAACCTTCACAGATAAAAAATACCGTTGAGATTATAAAAGTGTCTATTGATTCGATGTTACCAGGTCAAAGATAAATGTTACCGTGAGGTCCAACATCTAGATCATTGTGAAGCTATGAAGTGAAATATCTTACGCGTGATGACTTCAATTCTGATGCATATACATTGACCAAGCTTTACAACTGTACTACTCTTAATAATACAAAGAAGTCTACTGATTTCGAAAACAACAAAAAAGGTAAAATCATATGTATTCTTAATACCAGCATTGCAAGTAATAGGTTGTTTACATTAAAAGATAAAAGAGTCCTACTAAATTGCAAGCTGATAGCTGAAAGGACAATGAAAGGTCAATGACACTGCACCTAGAATAAAATGGGTTTCTGTGAGATAACTCAGTGAACTGCGACCTCATGGAAAGGATTACCTTGCAGCAACAAATATACATATTACGGTCCCAATAGCTGAGAGACAAAATGTGTGATCTGCAGAACTGTGAAGAGGTTGTACTCAGAAATTAATGCTAACAAAGGAAGCCATTATGTATACTTCAAACGATGAATGAGGTTTTTGCGTAATAAATGACTTTAAGTTTATGTGAAAATTTCATGGCAAACATCGACAGAAGAGAATGAGTACAGCTTATTAGGACTCTGCTAGACATAGCTAGATGGAGACCTACAGTAATAAACTTGTCCGTCTGTCTGTCCTTTCACACTTTATTCTGCAGCATATCTTTACCGTGGATTTATCGTATTTTAACCAAATTCGGTATACAGATTTATAAGGACGAGGTTTGCAGCTAGTTTTATTGTCAACATTCTACGTCGTCAATTAGTGGAGTCATCGTACCTGATTTCTTTGAACACATACCGTGCTTTGCTGCCTTTATTATACTTGGATTTCAACAATGTTTGGTGAGCGGTTATATATGAACAAGTTGCCGGATGAATTCAACTAGCATTCTACACAATTATTTGGTGAGTTATGGTCCCGATCTTCCCATGTTCTCCCCACCCCCACCCCCACCCCCGTCGTTTCCACATCATAACTCTGCTTATTATCATCAGATTTTGACTGCATTTGTTGAACGGCTTAAAACTGTTATGCTTAAGATAAGCTTGATAGCCAGCATTCTAAATCATCATATGGTGGAGCTCCTGTTTTCCCAACGCACTCAGTCTCTTTTCCCCACAATAACTCTATTAAAACTGAATTTCAGTCAAATTTGTTGTGCAGTTTTTTATCATCTTTACATATTCCTCTCTCGAATTTTAGTCTGTTGTGATGAGAGCAGCCACTAATAGCCCTAGTTTCTTCTAATCGATCACTTTACCCTTTCTAAATCTACAACAGAAAGAAATATCTTTTCCGGGTGATAAATACCTCGAAAATTTTGGTCTGTTGTAATGAGAGCAGCCACTAATAGCTCTACTTTCTTCTAATCGTTCACTATACCTTTTCTAAAACTACAACAGAGAGAAATATCTTTTCCGGGTGATAAATAGCTGTATGAAATAAGGAATCGCTTTTCGTCAAAGCAAATTATTGGAAAATCATTATAATCCAACATTACTGAAATAAATCCTAAAGTGCATATTCTGTACATTACCATCAGGTCGTAGAAAAAAGACACTGACAATGGTCTGTCCACATCCGACGTTCTTTCAAGAAGGTTGTACACTACAGCACCGACGGTGGTATTCTGGAAGAAAATAAGACCAACTTTGTTCAGTCTGATTGTAGAAAGGTTTACGGCTTATCAATCCATTGTAAATGGGTGCAAATATAAAATCCATTTATTAATTTGTAAAGAACAAAAACTTCTTCATGGAGTGATGCATTTTTAAAAAATACTAGTGACATCACATAAAGTCCAGCTATTAAGAGTGGCTTTCATATTACATTCAGTTTTTAAGTTTTTTAAAATGAAATAACGAGAAACATTACAATTCGGAAATTTATTTGGCACAAATATATATATATATATATATATATATATATATATATATATATATATATATATATATATATATATACCAATCGGTTTTTCTTGCGCCTGTTATAATCATTGATAACCTTATTCCTTGCAAACCACTTTCATCCCGGTTTGACGAGGTTATCAGAAAGTAACTTAATTACATACTCTCTCTCTCTCTCTCTCTCTCTAGAGAGAGAGCGTTTGACACTTTAGACACTTTAGCAACAAAATAAAACGGCGAAGAAAAACTTCACTGGATGATTGAAGAAAGATATTTCTCATGGCAATACTTACTTCTGGTATATTCAGGTTCCCGGATATGTTTATGTAAGGATTATACTCATTTTCAGGGGTGATTAATATGTAAATTATTTTATTAACCTGAAAAAAAAGAAACACGAAATAAAAAAGTACACAATTATGCATTTTTGAGTTGATAAAAATGATACGATTATGACACGAAAGAACCAATATTTACTGCAGCGAATTACAATTGTTATTAAACTTCTCTGTTACTTTTCACTGAGAACTTTGCAGTTCAATTTATATTGTTAAAAAATCATGGATAGTTCTGGATGAGAAAGTAACGTTACCACTGTTACAGCCAATATTATTATATCAAATTTACACTAACATATTTAGGTGTTTATACGACAAAGCAAATATGTGAAAAAATGCCAGGGTTATAAGCGTTCAAGCAATAACCGGGATTGGGGAATTGAGGTAGGTGGTGGTGGAGCCAATATTAAACCTATAAACTAATGTAAGATCAATTGCATATGTTGGATTTAAATGTGGAAGGATTTTCATTTTCGGGAATTTATATCATTTTCGGATATACAAGTTAGGAATTTTAATATTTTCCAAATGATCACACCCCCGAAATTAGGTCAGCAAGAGCAATGCTAGATCCAAGAGCCGGTGTCAGAGGTATATATGCGCTCGTCTAACCACACCCTTGAAATATAATATAATATAATATAATATAAGATAATATAATATAATATAATATAATATAATATAATATAATATAATATAATATAATATAACATAATATTTGGGTAGGTAAGTTGGAGGGATGGTCAGGGAAGGGGGACGATAACTATTGTCGGTGAATTGTAGGTCATTAACCTTTTTACCGTTCTTGTTGTAGATCTAAATACATACGTTTCATGTATTTTTATAAAGTTGTTATAATACAGATATAGAATTTTACCACAACAGTTTTAGTTGCTGCAAAATTGAACTGAGGATTCTTTATTTTTTATTCGGAACCTACGATTCCAGGATTAGTCTAGTGCATAATGTTGATGTGAGCAGAGAAAGAATGATTAAAATTATTGAGAAACGAATGGAAGGAAGTCTTTGCAGTCATGTTTTGGTCGATTGCATAAATGCATTTTGGATGCAGTATTTAATGTAAGTATCGATGCAATTTAAAATCAACTGCAGTATATTTTACAGTTTGGCTAATTTTGAAATCTAATTGACAGGTACTTGTAGATATGTTAGTCTGCAGTAAGTGACATAAAATGACTTATTAATAGATATTGGTTATCACCGGAACTTCTGACGCCGGTTGTGTTATATCCATCCATAACGCTCTTAGATGTTTAGTGACTGAATGTCCATTAGAAGTGGCTTCCCGCATGGCAAGTCTGCTGTCATACAGTTTTGTCCCCATTTTAAGTCTTTTGATTTTTCATAAATTTTGAATCCTGGTCCCACTCAAGGGTTACTCTGAAGTAAAAGTGTCTCCAACAATAATAATTATTTTCAACCTATTTAATCATGGGGCATACAAAGGTAATACTGGATATCTAGATTTTTTCCTGTGAAGATTCAAGACATGACTGGTGAGAACCTAAAATTTGTGGTTGAACATATATCAAGCACTAAATATGGAAAATCATGGCACATGAATGCAACTCATTTCCGGTCGCTTTGATCAAATGTTGATATTTCTTAAGTCTAAAAACAAGTCTCCAGCTTGTTTAGTTATGGACTGAAAATTGCTACCATTCGTTGACTTCAAGCCCTACCATTCGTACACTTCAAACGCTACAAGTCCTACACCGCCGAATCGAAGTAGTCACTAGAAAGTGTACGAGTATCTCTTGATTAAATTTAGTTTTATCTATTCGTCTATGATCTATATTTCAGCCACTGTATAAGTCTACAGACCTCAGTACTGTAAATTTGGTCAAATAAAGAATTGTCTAGCCCGTTTCATGATGCAAGAGATGATCTATATAAAAGCATGTTTTAAGCAATGTCGCATTTACACAGTGGAACAAAGGAAAGGCGTTCAGACCATAACTCCTGTTTTCCTTAAGAAAAACGGGTGGGTGGGTAAAGAAAGTTGAAATTATCAACGGTTCTGAGATGCAAAGAAAACGCAAACACTTTACCGTTTGACAGTTAAAAGTGAAATCTATTTTCTCAACCTCTGTACCCTGAAAAAAAAAACAACAACAAAAGATGAGGCGTTGATTGAAAATGATCATTCTTAATTGAAAAGTAGGGCATTTTAACCTATGTGGCTCTCAAGTAAGTCACAACAGCAGAAGTAATATCATGGACAGAAACATAATATTATAATTTCAAATAGCGGATTTGCAAAAAATCAAATACTTAGTGTAAACAACAACAATATATATATATATATATATATATATATATATATATTGTGTGTGTGTGTGTGTGTGTGTGCACAAGAAAACGCATGACAACAAAATTAATAACCGATCAAAATAAATTAATCAATCGGATAGTCAGTCAGTTAGTTTATAAACTGATTTTTTGTTGTTAAAATACTAATAGCAATCCTATAACAATGTACACGAAAATATCAATGATACTCCAGTAAAAGATTGTCATCAAAAGAATATACGGCTCCATGCTACGCATGATAAACAGTTTGATGAACACCATACACATATTGATTCATCCTATCCCATACCAATAGTTGTTCTACAAAATACGAGCACTTTGATATTTTCTGAATTGAGCAACCGATAAATTCCGTTTTTATTTTATTTTAAAATCCGCAATTCATTGCGCAGATAATAAAACTTACCAATATACTGTACAGTTCCTGCAGATAATAAAACTGACCAATATACTTTACAGTTCCTCCAGATAATAAAACTTACCAATATACTGCACAGTTCCTACAGATAATAAAACTTACCAAGATACTGTACAACAGTTCCTCCAGATAATAGAACTTACCAATATACTGTACAGTTCCTACAGATAATAAAACTTACCAAGATACTGTACAGTTCTTCCAGGTAATAAAACTTATATATATATATATATATATATATATATATATATATATATATATATATATATATATATTGCACAGATAATAAAACTTACCAAGATACTGTACAGTTCCTCCAGATAATACAACTTACCAATATACTGTACAGATAATAAAACTTACCAATATACTGTACAGTTCCTCCAAATAATAAAAAATGCCAATAATGTTCCTGCAGACAATAAAACTTACCAATATACTGTACAGTTCCTTCAAATAATAAAACTTGCCAATACAGTTCCTGCAGATAATAAAACTTACCAATATACTGTACAGTTCCTCCAAATAATAAAACTTGCCAATACAGTTCCTGCAGATAATAAAACTTACCAATATACTGTACAGTTCCTCCAAATAATAAAACTTGCCAGTACAGTTTCCTGCAGATAATAAAACTTACCAATAAACTGTACAGTTCCTCCAGATAATAACACGTACCAAAATGCTGTACTGATCCTGCAGATAATAAAACTTACCAATATACAGTACAGATAATAAAACTTAGCAATATACTGTACAGTTCCTACAGATAATAAAACTTACCAATATACCGTACAGATAATAAAACTTAGCAATATACTGTACAGATAATAAAACTTACCAATATACTGTACATATAATAAAACTTACCAATATAATGTACAGTTCCTCCAGATCTAAAGTCTTATTCAGATAAAAAGTAAACAATGAGTCGTTTTGAAAATATCGGAAATAGGTCCGCAGAACAGATGCATTTGGACTGTTTATGCTGTAACTGATGTTAACCGATGAGCTCTTGCTGGCATTGAAGAGCATAGTGCCTGAAAATTAGAACCAACACGTCAATCTAAACCAAAAGCAAAGAGTAAACCTTTCATTATTAGTGTCAGTATGTAACAAATTTCTCTACGATTGTAACTATTTTTGGTTTATGTGTCATGTTAATGAAACTCACCCACACATTAGTTCTCCAGATGATGCATGTGTCTTATCGACAATATGGTCGGAGTTTCTGAAATTTTGTTTGTTACTAAAGCCTTCTGAATAAAAAAAAACAGTCTAGAAAAACTACGTGAAAGATTGATACGTCATTTCTATTCCTCAAAAACAACGCAAATATCTCATTCCCATCGCTTACCACTGCTTCTTTTACATTGTGTCCTGTATATGATTGTTTATGTGCTCAATATCAAATAAATAAACCATGTTTTGACTTTTAGGCTACCTCCGCCCCCAAAATAAAAAATAAACAAAACAATTAGAAAATATCGCTGAGGGGGAGATGGAATTACAAACTGAGATAAACGTTTCATATCTTATCTGACTTAGTCATAAAATCATAGTGTTAGATGATAGTGATAGAATTCTACCTGGAAGATAAATCTCTGAAACATGGTTGTATTCTGGGAAGCTACTCGTGACATCTGAACAAGCCTGTGAAGACGCTGAAATACGACAGAAAAGTACATGTTGATAATATTTTTCATGTAAGCATCGGCTGCAAAAATTGTGTTAGTCTATCTTCAAAGGAAGAGAAATACAAGAAGTATTTCTAATAGATATTCAAAACGACTGGTGAATGATAATATCAGATGGAAATTCAAACCTAGGATTTTTTTACCGTTTTACCTAGACTTGGGGAGGAATGGAAGGGACACCAATTTTCTAGAATACCCTTACCTAAGGCATAACAATACAAAGCTTGTACGAAATTGTAGCCGTGTAAGAAGCGAAGTTTGAGTTCCCATATCCTCGACCAAGTACAACATGTTTAGTCTTTTCTAAATGATAACCAGTAGAATGAATAAGAACCAATAACGGTCAAGACACTGGCTTATGCTTAATCATACATAATTTGATCTTTGCTACAAAAGAACGTATCTCTCATGATTTGCTTGTATATAAAAAAAAATTCACATTAGAGTGAAATCTAACCAAAAAATCCCAAAATTATACGACAAAAACAAGTCTGGAGATGAGATATTCCCACACCCTGCGATTCCAACAACCTTGTATAGTTCACAATTCGATGATGAGATAAAAAGGGGATATTATGAACTAAAACTTATAAAGTAACTTTGATAGAGAAATATCTTGGAACTTTTCTGGAATTTTCTGCCTCAACGGAAACAAGATATAAAAAGTACTAGATCGACGTACCATAGTAAGTTCAAATCTTTGTTTCTATGCCGATTGAGAAATGAGCTTTTAAAATGAGGCATTATTTCCAAAAAGTATGAAGTTATTTATTTGCATTAAAATACAAGTATACATGTATATGGCGTCGTGTTGTCTTCCGAACATTTCAAATTGTGCTAGTTTGTTGGGTAAGAAAAGTTTACCTACCGATGTCCGTTTACCAATAATGTATTGATTTCTAATCTGTCACCCACGAAGATGACTGTAAAACAGAAAGTTCTCTGGATATTTATTTATGGTATTCAGTATAAGAGTAAATATTATTTAAAGAGTGCTGTTGTCGAAGAAAGGTAGGTCAGCTACTTCCACAAGATGAGTCGTATAGATTCTGTTGAAGCGGTAAGTTTTGTAATCTGACTTAGGATACTAGTACAATATTTACTCTTTTGCTATTGAATATCACCGTAGAGTCGTATGAAATATAAAAATATTATTTTCTTGATTATGTTGTAACGTTACAATAATTCAACTTGTTATGAATTGACTGTGTTCTGTGCCATGTGATTGGCTGTAAACTATCACTTGATCACGCTCTGGAATGTTTTACACATTGGTACATTCTGGATACTAATTTTGAGCCTGAATCAGTTTCAAGTGTATTGAAGGTCATACTTTGTATAAACTCCATAAATAATAACAACATCCCCACCCCACGTCAGATGAAACTTTGCAACACAAGATTAAATGGTTACAGTGATTAAAACGCTGAAATCGCACATTGCTTCCTGCACTCCAGCACTCACTTCTGTAGCCAACCAATGGATGTGGCAGGCTGTACGAGCAACTCTACCTTTATTAATTATTACATTTTTGCTTCGACAATGTGTTTTAATCAGTTGTTATTCAATGTCATGGTCGTATGACGTAAGAGCAGTGGATGTGACGAGAAATGGACACGAAGTTTGCTTTGTAAGATCGTGATGCATAGAAAACGAGTACAATGAATGTTTGATATGTAAAGTATATTTGCCCAATTAAAGATATCACTGTAACCTTCATTAACTCTTGTGTTGTGATTCTGTACAGGCTAGATCATTTTAGTACTCTTGTGTTGTGATTCTGTACAGGCTAGATCATTTTATTACTCTTATGTAGTGATTCTGTACAGGCTATATCATTTTAGTACTCTTGTGTTGTGATTCTGTACAAGCTATATCGTTTTAGTACTCTTGTGTTGTGATTCTGTACAGGCTAGATCATTTTAGTACCCTTGTGTTGTGATTCTGTACAGGCTAAATTATTTTAGTATCCTTGTGTTGTGATTCTGTACATGCTGTATCATTTTAGTGCTCTTGTGTTGTGATTCTGTACAGGCTAGATCATTTTAGTACTCTTGTGTTGTGATTCTGTACAGGCTAGATCATTTGTACTTAGCATAGAGTTGTTGATACACTTAGCCCCACTATATCATTTTCGTACTCTTCTGGCGTCATGTAAAATGCTAATGAAGACAACTGTGTGCGGCTTAAAAACACATCAGTTGATGGAGTCACAAGATTTAATTACAGAATGGGGGAAAATTGAAATTGTAAAGATTAAATAGTCATGACTTGGTATTTATCGAAATGTAAATTTTACCTAATCACTCACAAAGTTTACTTCGATAAATACCCAACCATGATCATTTAATACAATGTTCATATAGTGTATAATGTGAGAACTTTATCCTCAGTCCCATGTATTTAATAAGCTCGTAGCAAAGAGATACCATTTTCACAAGGTAGAGACTACGTGATTGCATGATTGTATCGAAAGCAAGATTTCTTGAGTAGAAAATTCAGTGAAGCCTTTCGCTTGCAATATATCTTAGACAGAATAGCAAACGTATTATTCATTTCAACAAGCATTCGATGAATTCAAGTCGTCTGAACTTCCTCTGATCTTTCTCACACTGTTTTAGATATTTGGACAGTCATGCTGGGGGGGGGGGGGGTAAGGTCAGAGCGCATTTCCTATCGAAAACATGGAATTCGCTGAAACCATGCGGTAGCGGCATGTCGTAGTAGCTTTAAACAGGGGCAAGCAAAATAAAGCGTTATTGTAACGAATTATATTTGCTCCATATCAATAAGCAGCATGTATATCTTCTCATTCCGAAAAATTAAAATTTGTTTGGTCTCTTTAATAAACCGATGTACCAGCCAAATTTACGGTGTTTACAAACTGGACACCGTACTTTACCATTTCTTGCATTGCCTAGTCACGTGATCCAAATATAGCAGCCACGTTTTTCCTGACGTCCGAGGTCAAAAGATCACGTGATATGGACAACATATGTAGGGAAAAGGCCGATCGAGATCAAATACTGACGCCGCGAGATTTAGCGATCATGTGACTAAGCAATGCTGCCTGGAAATGAAGACTGTTCTGAAAAACTGGCTAATCGGTAATTTGTCAGCTGATGAAAGTTACACATTATGCGCTAATTGCTCTATTTGAGAAGATAAATATTATATTGATTGATATCAGGCAGCTAAGGGTCGATACAATGTCACTAAATTCTGCTATCCCCTGTTTAAAGCTACTACCCCATGCCGCTACCGCGTGGTTTCGGCAAATTTAATTTTTCCTATAGGGAATACGCTATGACCTCACACCCCAACATAACTGTCCAAATGGGAAAGGTTAGAGGAAGCTCGGACTAAATTTAAAGTAGAATGCTATGTGCTGATATCACCAAGCACCAATATGGTGCAACCGTCATATGGTAAGCCAGGGCTGGAATAACCTGCGAGTTGTGGTTGGATTAGGGCATGTGATGTTAGGCTTGTTTTTAAAGGAGTGAGTGTGTGTGTTGAATTGAAAGAATTTCTGTAGTACAGATGCAATGTGTTGTGATCAAAGAGGATGCCAGTGTTTCAAACTGGACTCAGATGAGCTGAGGCTTGTCTGTGTCATGCTGGATGCATCAAAGTCACTGACAGCACTACTAGAGACAATAAAATTTGAAGTTAAAGAAGCGTTTATAAGTGCTTCAAAACGAGAATATTGTATTAAGGTTAATAATTTAGTCATTTTTTATTCCTTTTATTGTCGGAACTTATTTAAATTTTTTTTACATTTTATGTCTATCAAAGGAAAATTGCTTCACTAGGTGTTTTAAATTAACTTTCTGTAATTACTATTATTTTGCTTACTTAATGCATAACAAAGTTCTTTGTGTTTTATTTCATTTTTACGTCTAGTTACATTTCTTTTGGCGCCCTATTCATTACAATAGCAATCCAACCATTCAGATGCGTATTGCCTGATTACAAGTTACATCTTGGTTGAGTCTGACCATAGAGAATGTTGAGTTTAGTTACTGTATGACTCTTGGTAACATCACGTCTGATTATTTTGAGCACTATGTTTGCAGATGTGTTTTTTATTTTACTGGTTTGAGAGCAACAGTGTGGTTGCTATGAACACACTCAAATACATATATAAAGTCAATATGCTCCCAGTTATTATACTAAAACCACATTAAATTTGTTATACAAGATGTTGGGGTACGTCGAAATTTTGAGTCCTTTAGGTACATTGACCTCTACTCTGTTGAATGGTTTCTGGATTTCATCACTTTGTCCATATTATATTTTTGATTGGAAGAAAACCAATAAAGAAACAAAACGACAAAGGATAAATAAACATGACGAAATCACGTATATTTTCAGTTGTTGTCTGCTTTCATCATCCTAATGATATTATACAATGTTCCATTGTTTGGCATTATAAAGGGGAAGTTTTTAAAGAGACTATTTAAGAATTTTATTAAATTCTGACAGAGAAGACCAGATATAAAGTGATATATATATATATATTTATAAAGTTATGGACTTTGTGTTAATTAAACACTTGTAAAATCCAATGTAACACAGTTCTAATACTTGGATGACATGAAAAATTACCCTATGTTAGTTATCCCAAATGATATACCAAAGGTATATGTTGGTGCGTGCGTGGTTGCTCCAGGCGCAGTTAAAGAGATATAACCAAGAGTCCCTCGAAGGGACTGACGCCCTGTTAACCGAAAAGAATTTCAAAATATTCGAGATAAGACCATTTCTTCCTTTTAACTGCTGAGTGTTACAAGCATCTCTGATATTCTTCAGCAGTTACTGGATGTCCTAGCGGACCATTTTCATTTTGGACCAACTAGGCACAATAAGAAGTCTTTTAGTGAAAACCCTATGTTGATATGATCATCCATCCAGGAGGAGTAGTGATAACAAGATTTTCAAGATGGCTGCTGTGGCGGACACATTAGACATAAGATAGGCTCTATTTTTATTTATACTTGACTAAGCATCATACAATGTCTTCTGGTGAAAACCCCATGTCAATATGACTTGCCGGTAAGGAGTAGTGATAACAAGATTTTCAAAATGGCTCCCGTGACGGTCATATTGGATTTCATATTGACACAATTTTAAGTTAGGACCAACTAGACATCATAAAAAGTATTTTATTGAAAATCCCATGTTGATACGACCATCTATTCAAAAGGAGTAGTGATAACAAGATTTTCAAGATGGCCGCTGTGGCAACCAATTGGATGTCTGAGCTGCATCATTATCATTTTAGACCAACAAGACCATTGGAACATAAGAACATGACAACGATGAATGTGTGTATGAAGTTTGATGACAATTTTCCAAGTAGTTTAGCAGGGGCAGCGATAACAAACTTGGGCTAACGGACGGACGGATGACGGACAACTGACTATCCCATAAGCTATTTTGGTCTATGACCAGTAGAGTTAACAAAACCAGCGCTAGTGTCCATGAAAACGAACCATACTGGCTTTTACCTGTAGTCACAAGGATATGAACAGAAATTTCTTAACTGAAAAATAGTACTTTCGGTGGATATTGAACAACAGGTGTACAATGTATAACCGTCATATACATTTTCCTAACTGGTAGTGAGGACAATATACAGATCGAGTACACTCTGCATGTAATTCCCTAACGTAATTGTTGTCAAATCTGCACCATGAGATGTAAAAGCGGTGTTTTGCCATAGCTGGAGGACAGCCTGTTGGGGACCTGAGACGGGGGGAGTTCGTTGGAGGAGTGTCTTGCCGGGGGGTCAGCCGGTTGGGGGATATTAATGTAAAGAACAAGGACAACTGTTGCTTTGAGGCTTCGAGCTATCGGTTCTTTGCCCAGCAGACAATCATCATGTTGATCGGCCAGAAAAGTACAGCCAGCATTTGGGCAGGCTTGACTTTACAGGCATTTACTTTTCTGTGAAGGTTAGTAATACTGACAAGTTTGAGCTCCAAAACAAAACTATCGCAGTTGGTGCCTTTGGCTGGAAAAATGACCCTCCACCAGCTCCGCATTAGCGAGTCAAAAAACACGAAGAACATTTGATATACCTTGTTATTGCTCACTCGCAAAACTGTCAGAACGAAGATGCTTAGTACGACAACTAGTAAAAACACATCTGCCGCCGGTACCTACAAGTCTTCGGTCGGGTCGACCTATTGGAAGCCCACACGAAAGACTGCTGTGGCATTAGTGAAAAGCCTCAGCGTATTTTACGGGAGCCAGGCATGAACATTCTAGCCTTTCAGAACCACCACCACCAGATGCGCGTCAAGTACTCCATCTATGCAGATTTCGACTTGCAATTGGAACCGCTCAACGAGCTAGCTGGCAATCCTGATAAAATCAACACACAAAAAGTTGATAATCAGGTCCTATGTAGTTTTTGCTACATAGTTGTTCGCAGCGATGGTGTTTCCATGGAGCTAGTGTTATACCGTGGCAAGAATGCAGTTGTCACTTTTATCTTGTGCCTTGAGGGTGAGATGGAAGAGATATGAAAAGTGTTTCAAAACAGGCCGAGATTATTATGGATGGAGACGATCTGAGGGCTTTCAAGGAAGCCACAGACTGTCACATTTGTGGCGAGGAACTTGGAAACGGCAGGGTGCGAGACCACTTCCATATCAACGGCAAATACCGCGGCACCGCATACAACGCGTGCAACCTAAAGCTGCGCATCTACCCAGAGGAAACAATGGTACCAGTGTTTATGTACAACCTGCGTGGCTACGACGGAGTTCTTATTCTGGAAGCGATTGGATCAGCCGCCACTACAAAAATAAATGTCATTCCAAATAACATGGAAAAGTAATGATGTTTTCACTAGGTCAGCTGTAATTTATCGACAGCGTCCAGTCCACGAACAGCAGCCTCGAAAAGCTGGTAGCTAAAATGCCAAAGGAGGCATTCCTTGCCACAGCAAGACACACGGCGCAAGACACCTTCTGCTACGCAAGGGCGTTTACCCGAACGAGTACATGAGCAACTGGGATCGATTCGAAGAAACACAGTTGCCTCCTATGGAAACCTTTCACAGCCAGCTAAGTCGCACAGGCTTGTTGAGAAAGCCTACCAGCTTTCGCATAATTTGTAGAACTTCTTTGGATGTCACGAGAGGGAAAACTACCTCTATCTCAAAACCAACATGCTTTTGCTGAAGGATGTGTTTGAGGCCTTCTGTGACACCTCTCTAAAGAACTACAGCCTTGACCTAGCTCATTACTACAGTTTACCATGAATGAGCCGAGACGTCCTTTTAAAAATTACAGGTAAAAAACTCGAGCTGCTGACAGACATCGACATGCATCTGTTTATTGAGAAGGGCATCTGCAGTGGCATTTCGATGATAAGTCATAGGCATGGAAAAGCGAACAACCGAATGTGTCCAGGCTATGACAGTAAAAAGCTGACAAGATACATATCATATCTAAATACAAACGACCTTTACGAATAGGCCACTATGCAGAGCCGAACAGCTGGTTGCTTTAAGTGGGTTGACTGGCAAGCACTCGAATCAATTTGCACTTCTGTTGCGTATGCACCCAAGGGCAACATCAATGAAATCGACATAGAACATCTGGAGGAATTTCACGACGCACACAGCGAATATCCTCTAGCTCCAGAGACAATGAGTATTCCAGAGGATTAGCTTAGCGCCTCTCAGCGTGATTTAACCAAACTTGTGTGTGTGTGTGAGAGCATGTGTGTGTGTGTGTAGGAGGGGGGCTAAGTTTACTGAATGCACGAAGTTGGTCCCCAGCTTGTGGAAAACGGAGCAATACGTTGTCCAATAACGAAACCTACATCTGTAAACCAAACTGGGGCTGAGCGTTACCTAGGTCCTCCGTGTACTGGAGTCTGATTAAAGCACATGGTTGGCACCATACATCCAGCTCAATGCAGACCTGCACGCAAAGGCTACATCAAAGTTTGATAAAGACTTCTTTAAACTGGCAAACAAATCAGTTTTGGGAAAGACAATGGAACATTTAAGGAAGTGCATTCGCATTTACCTTGTATGACCTAATCGGGAAGAGGACAAGGCGCGCCGTCTGATTGCTGACCCAACATTTAAAACACAAAATATCCTTAACGGCAACATTGTGGCTGTGCATCCCACAAAGGCCATCATAAAGCTCAACCGCACTATTGATATAGAGCAGGCCGTCCTGAACAAATACCTGATGTACGACTTGTACTACAATCAGGTTAAAACTCGCCATAGTAACATACCGCGATATGGCTGAAGGTGCTCACCTACATGACACGAGCGACTGTCCTAAAAATCATCCACTATACACCTGCACCTAGTGCAAAAAAAGGTCGTAGGCAAGTGCAAGGATGAGTGTGATGGAAATTTCATTGCCGAGTTTGTCGGACTACGCCTAAAGATGTACTCCGAGCGTATTAAGGACAGCACTGGTGGTTGCTGAGTACCTTAAGGGACAATCCGTAGCCCCTCGTGAACGAAGCTTCTACGAGGAGAACCACTGTCCGAAATATGGTATATAGATAGGTGGTCTGGGATGTCAAACCTGTCAGCCAGGGTCGCATGCACGGCGTTGCCCAGCGTCCAGCTCTCGCGGCGCATATAGGTACTGCTTCAGGATATTTGAGGTAAAGCGGTGCTCTTCCAGACCAACCGGTCGCGTCATACACGCTGCAGATATTGCATACCGTGCAGATGTAGCACGAATGGCATCAATAGCTTTTTTACTTTCGAGCCGCGTTACCTCACCTCTTAGGACCGCCAAAACGGCAGGAAGCGGCTGAACCCTCTCATTGCTACGCTTTGCACTCTCGCTCTTGGCAAGCAACAGCTCCTGGACGTACTGGTGTATGAACGGCCGCTCAGTCAGAGTGTGGTTGAACCGCTCCACAATGCCCTACACATGGTGGACACTGGTCTCGCTCCGCTTTACACACACGCTGTGCTTAGCCAAGATTTGCAACACTGCACCCATAAACTCCCGGCCGAGGTCAGCTTGCAGCAGAGTGGGCCACTTTAGCGGACTCTGCCTGTAGATACATAGATACATACCAGAGCGTCGGCGACATTCAAAGCCTCGTTTGTGGCCAAGGGCTCGGCCTTTCCTGTAACGGCACTTGTACGTGCATAGCTTAACCTTGTCATGCAGCAGAAACAAGATATCTGCTTGGTGCACCTCGATAGGAGTTGAAATATAAAACCGCGGCAGGAGAATTTACGTGGGGCCGGCAGGTACTTTTGCCACATGACCTGCTTTCGAGTTACCCCCTGGCAGCATCTTTTGAGACTTCGGCGGCTTCTGAAAGTTTCTGACGGCTGCCATCCCCTTCCAGTAACCATGCGGACTGTAGTATATTACCGCAAGCTTAGTATCAATTGCGCTTTCTGTTTGCATTTAAAAAACTAGAACCATTTTTAAAATGCCGAAATATTCCACTATAGGAACATCAACTAGAGCAAGTGTTTTAGCAACGCTATAGCGTTTACATGTGTACGCATGCCACCAGTTTGGTGTTCATGCCGCCCTTTTCGTTCACCGACTTTGGGGCCCTAGATGTTGTTATGGTAATGGATCAGGTCACCGTTAGTCTTTTGTTTGTCGCGAATATAGCGGCTGTCCGAGTACGCCAGGTCGTGTCGATAACACACGGCATCTACACCGCGCAAGTTCAGTGGAACGCGTTTCCCACTGGCGAACCACAACCACCCCTACCACCCAACCCCAACCCCCCCAAAAAAACAAACAACAAAATAAAAGCCATGACACCACTGGACCCTGCCGCCTGACCGCATCCGGGCGATGCTTATTTATCTCTCTGACTGTGGAAAGACGCAGCTGCTGTCAGGCTGGATGAAATGGAACACCCTCTACGTGGATGCGCCCAGCACGGACGAACAGAAATGCAACGACATCCATTTGCAAATCAACAACGCCTTCGTTTTCGAGCAGGTCAAGATTCTAGCAGAGGCCATGGTAGAAACGTCGAGCGATGAAACACTTGTCGTCACTGAGGACCCCGTGACATTTATCTCCCACACTGAAAAGACCACAGGCCCTGGTGACCTAGACCGCGGTCAATACAACGTCATTGTCTATCACGACGTGATGTTCGAGCGGCCCAAAAAATAGCTCTGAGCTTCTCTTTAGTCACCGACGGCACAAGAATGCCGACATGTTGTACTTGGCTCAGCGCTACATCTAGATACCAAAGGTTATTCGCGGCAACGCAGTCCACATGGTGTGCCGCAGACATGAAGTAGCACTAGGTTCGTCGCTTCTTTTCGTCGTTCATTCCTCACAGCTTCGCCAACATTGACCTGACTAGCACAGGCTCAGTAAAGCTTCGGGCTGGCCTTGATAAGGTGTGGCTTGTGTCAAATTGAACTCTTGCAAATACAATAAGCACAGGCTCATGTAACCTATGAGTTCGAAAAGAGCTTTTCGCCTCTTATAAAACCAGCCAAGGCCACCGCCTAAGCTACTACCCGCGCTGCAAAGAGGAGACCCGCGAGAAGATCAGAAGCGTAAAGTAGGCCATTCAAGACAGCGGGTTAAAACCGTATAGGCGTTAGAAATGCTGCCTGAATACATCAGTGCTGTCCTGCCGAAACCGCCCCCACCAGAGTACATGTCAAATGCTTACAGAGCCCTCAAAGTTTAACGAACAAGGGCGCCAGTATATCATGGATAGGTGTGCTGTCGCTTCCGTGACTAAGATACCTAAAGACTGGTATACGATTATTTTGTTGCCGACAGACCCTTGGGCAACTCCAGAATACCTAGAAGTCAATTCGTTGAAATAGGTGTTTCGAGAGGTATCTGGAAAATGCAGGCCAGTGGCGGCAAGTTTAATCAGTTTGTGAAAAACGCGAAGCGAAAAAACACCAGGAAATCCAGCGGCAGATTACAGCCCTGAAGTGCGACGGCACCAAAATTAGCTTTATTAAAATTAGCTGCGTCGACATCACAAACTCAAGCTTGCGTCACCTGTTGGGATAGCCAGCCAAGGTAGACCCAGCGAACGCCATTCTCCGCCAGGGCTATAACGTCGCGCCCAGCATAGTGCAGATCATAGTGCCCTTCCCAGTGCTTGGTCCGATCGCATATCCTACTGCTACAAGTATAAAGCCGGCCTCGAGGGTGAGATCCGCCCGCCTAATAACAAGTATTGTTTCCTTTTTGCTTCCAATATGGGTAGCAGCCGTTCTGACAGAGCCCTCCAGCCGGCTATTTCACCGCAGGCCCATCAAGCGCCACCCTCACCCCTCTGGCTTAGGCATAGCACGCATCCAACTGTTTCCCCCAGGCTCATCACAGACCCCGCTACCGGCTGCCCTCCACATCCTGCTTGGTAAAAATACCCTTTTACAACGACTGCACCAGCTTCATATCGGTCCTGTTCATTTTGTTTCCGAGTGCCTCTGAAGCTAAAACGCATGCATCAACATTTAAATATAGGTAATTTGTTTGTTCTGAATTAGTAATATTTTGATCCTGTCAATACCAAATATTGTCTATGATGCACTTTACAATTGTACATATATATAAAGTTAACATTTGTTACATCAAACTTTATATGGCAAAATTCTTTTAAAATATGTAAACAGTTCATATAAAGGTAAGATTTTATTTTTCTCTCTCAATCGATAGACTAACCGCTACGAAAATATCAATAAATCTTAAATCTGAGACAAATGAAACTAAATACAAATCTTAACCAAAGGAAACAAAAGTTTGTCGCCAAATGAACGTTTACAAATTCTCTTCCTACAGGTCCTTCACGCAAAGTATAGAGTCAAATTTAGAAGCTTGTTTTTTTCCCCACGGATTAGTACAGAAGATCACTTACCCTTTCCTCCGAGCAAGGAAGACACTAATAATAGGAAAAGAATTCTGTCCATCTTTTTCCAAAAATGTACATTTATTACTCCATTGGCTGGAACAAAATTCACTGTGTCATATGTTATTGCTAGGAAATCTGCAGCTGAAAAAGAATGATTGAAATGATTTTTTATTCCCCCAAATTATTTCTCTTCCATCTGTCTTTAAAGGCAAAGTTGAAATGTTGAGAAAGGTAGCATCTGTTTACGAATATTAAAGTTGCACTCAATTTAGAAACGCAACAACAAACATTGTATCAATTTTGTTATAAGGAATGCACTGACTGAGTCATTGTCTGTCTTTAGGTGTGTATTCGTTTGTCTATCCATGTGTTCTATTCCCATGTTAAATTTCCATAGGGCCCCATACCGACCCATCATGTTAAATTTTCATAGGCCGCCAACGCAGATGGTAAATTCTCCTTAAACCAATAGTGATCCACGATGTTACATGTCCATAGACCCCGATAGTGACATCTGTCATATTAAATTCCCAGAGAGCCCAATAGTGACATCTGTAATGCTAAATTCCCATAAGACCCATACCGTCCTGAACATAATGCTAAATTCTCATAAGCCCCATAGTGATCTAAACGCGAATGTTAAATTACCATAATCTGCACATTGGCTAATGTTAAATTTCCAAAGACTAGATAGACATCCGTACTGTTTAAGTCCTATAGACCCCCATAGTAACATCAGTTATGTTCAATTCTCTTTTAATAAATCTGACCAAAATACAAATATACATTGTAGATAAAGAAAACTATCGATGATTGTAAACTTCAACAAATATGTGACCATTTAAAGACATGTCGATATTTATATACTGTAATACCTCCACATCGATCAGGTGAAGGTTTTCCTTACATCTAATCCAGTTTAGAGTGGGTAAACAAATAAGACTCTTATTAGAAGAAGGGTTGGCATTTTTACAATAAAAACAAAAATCGATGCTAATAATATCGATCTGTATGAGGCGATGGAACATGCTCTTGTAATCATTTGTAAAGCAGGGTACGAGTTTTCCAGCATGGAAACGATGGAATTGTTTAACTGTTCAAGAGGATTAACATCCAGGGCTTATTTCAAGATGTGTCGTTTTATCTAAATGGCATTTAATAATTACGGTCGATATGGAATTTTAATGTAAGCGAACACTGAATCCAGGTAAAAAAAAACAATTTTTCCCAGAGCGCAATGTTGTTACTAAATTTTATGCTAATCCCGGCATTGTGTGTCAGAATATGTAAGAAAGAAAGAAGAAAACAAAACGTGAATTTTTTCTTAACATGTCCATAAATCCCTACAAATAAAATTACGCATACACACACACACACACACACACACACACACACACACACACACAGATATATATATATATATATATATATATATATATATATATATATATATATAATTCACGGATCATGGTTCAGGACACTAAGGTCAGTAATAAAAATATTAATTCTTGACTGGGTAGGTAAGAAAGTTTAATTCGGATTTGCACAGACAATAAGGTAAGAATTAATTCAGAATGACACAGTACCTTATAATCTCACTGTGTTCATTTTCAATTCCTATGAGCACCGTCTTCTTTATATGGGACTCTTCAAACTGAACATAGTTAAGAAATGACGCGATATAAATATCTATATATATATCTATATATATATGTATATATATATATATATATATATATATATATATATATATATACATATATATATATTGATCAGACCACTACTTCATTTTCAGGAGACATATTGATAACGTTTGAGAAAACAAAACTGTTTTGTGCACATGATGAGCCAATACACAACACAAGTACTTCCTGATTGATGTAAGCGCAAACGTTTTGAACAATCAAATTACGTGCTTTACGGCATATTCTCGAGATAAAGTCCCTTAAGCCATTAATGCTGCATTAATAATCAGTTTGGCTCCGGGAATAGCACAAGGTAATTTTAGCATGCCGGTAAAAATAGAAATTGTGTACGTGCTCAGAAAGAAATAATGTAGAAGTTAAAAGCCCTGACAAAAAATTTAAAAGAACAATTCCACGCTGATATTACATCCTCTCCTTTCCAGCTTTTGACGATTACCTTTTTGATTTCATGTTTGACGTTGTATATATAGCAGCTGATAACCACGCAATATTTGTAATATGTAATCTATAAGCATGTAAATGTTTATGATAATAAACTATTAAATTGAATTGATATTACAACAAACGGCCCAATCACCAAGTATTAAATACGGTATCCAATGTTCCTCCACATCTAGACCCTACTCAATTAATAATTAGTGGTATGATTCCTTCATCCGGACGTTTTCGCCATGTACAAAGAAACAAAAGTAACTTTCTAGAAATGTAGTTATTTCTGTTGTTGATGTTTTTTCTCCCCTTCTTTAGTTTTGACTTTTTCATTACTCAGGAGAGCATATTATTCTACGCGTGTCACTCTTTGTGTGTGTGTGTCGTTGGTTATGTCGATGTCATATATATATATATATATATATATATATATATATATATATATATATATATATATTGTTTCAGGGAGTGTACTAGGTTTTGTTCACATGACAAGTCTCATATGCAAAAATTGCATCATTTATTTCAGAGGCTGAGATTTAGGGAAAAAGGTAAAGTTAGCACTAAAGTGTTTGTAGGTACAATCGCCCAAAAGCACATTTTATTTAAAGAGAAAGAATACATCATCCGTATATTATATATCTTTCTATAATGTCATGTGCATTATGTTTAGAAGAATTTATTTACATGTGGTTTGGAACAAAGTTTGCTGTTATACAGCTTCTAGACGTTGTGACGCTCTTGTCATGTATATGCATTAGTACAGCCTTGACCTATTGGTATAAATAAATATTGGAATTTACCAAGTCGTACTCGCTATGTTATATGCAGTTCCTGTAAGCATAAATACATACGGTTCCTAACTCTAAAACGTGCTTAATCGGCCAAGGCAATAACTTCTAACATGAATATTCTTTCACCTTGATAGGATTGATACATTCCTAATCACATTTTAGAGATAAGAGGGAAAGTGATCCAGCAAAAAAGCGATCCCCGGGATACTCCTATTAATCTAAAACATTTCTCCTCTTTGTTAATTATTTATTTCATTAACAAAAAAGCGTAAAATCTAAACTTTAACGAATTTATGTAAAGTGTATAATGCACAGACTATTGTCGTAGCCGCTGCTGAAATCTGACATTGAGTTGTCATGGAGTAGATGGATACCTGGGGTACCGGTGCGCAGTCGGGTTGTTTGATAGTGTTCCTCAACTGTTGGCAATACCACTTTGAAGACATAAAAATGTCAGACTCAGGTACCCGGACGCACGGACCTTTTGCATCAAAAACTAATGCGTATAAAACTCTCTTGACAGTCCGACTACGTCGAGAGATTTGTGGTCTCTGTTCGTTTTCTCCAATCCAAACTGTATTATTTTCTCTTGAGTCGGGTTCAAAAAGTAAATCCACATTTCATCACCTGTGACAATCTCATTCAAACGTTTCTGGTCGCTCTATTCAGACTTGGCGAGTAGCTGTTTGGTAATTTCAACCCGAGTCTGCTTTTGATCAGGTGTTGACGAATGCGGGATCTATCTTGCACACACCTTTATGAGTTTCACATGATTCTTTAATATATTAAAAACAGCTGAGGAATTAATGCTTGTGATAACAGAAATATCTTCCACCGTGTGTCGAGCACCTTTATAAATTGCCCCCTTCACAGCTACCATTTCCCGCCCACCAATCGCAGAGAACGGTCTTCCAGAACGTGGGTCAGCTTCCATGGATTTGTGACCATCTAAAGATGGTTTTAAAAATTGTAGGATATGACGGAAAATTGCATGCGCAAACTTTATACAAGTCGGCCTTGATATCAGTCGTATCGTACCTTAAAAGTGCTCGGATTTTACAGTACGTTCTTTGCACAGTAGCCTAATTGTCCTCCTTCTCCAATATTTTTCTTTTTTTTTCATAGCGGTATGTCCTGTTCTTTCTCATTCAAATTTTATTTACCACCAGCTTTTCTGTGGTACATGCCTATAAGGGATAACTGTGTACGTTTAATATAAACTTTAATAACGAGGCAATAATAGAATGTCTTTCAAAGTATAGTGTGGATGTAAATAATTTCAGATACGAGTATACATCGCATTTCAGGAATACTAGTGTGTAAAGGTTTCCATGGTGATATGTTACCAAATGAAATAAACAATGAAATTATTATTATTGGTGTTAACTAGTAATTTTAAAATTCAAATTCTACTTACTAATATTTCATCGATTTACACGAAAGTCGTCGAACAATGTGTAGTGAGCGGATTTTTATCACAGATATAAAAGGTTACTTTTCAAAATCAGTCATTTTGTATTTATAGGAAAATTTTAAATTTGGACGAATTTTTCACCGTTATTAACAGTTAAAAGAGAGTATATTTGTAGGGCAATAATAATAATAATAATAATAATAATAATAATAATAATAATAATAATTTTTGAAACAAATGTTTAAAGAATACACCATTGAATGGTTCGTATCATAAAATAAATTTTTAACCAAGCATTTTTCAAAATAAATATATGATATCATTCATTTATTAATAACAAGATAATTTTAAAAAGAAGGAAATATGAATGTGTGTGAATATAACATCGCACAGCTGATATGAAAACTTCAATTATCACATGATCTGAAATATATAATTTTAAAAGAATATACTTAATTTATTTATTTTGAATGGTTTTCCCTATATAATAATTTGGCATTCTCAAATAAAAAAAAAAACATTTTTAATACAGTAATTATTCTTTTGATAACGAGACGATACGGGCACATTCTGTTTTTAAAATAATTAGATCTTTTCTTCATTATGATTATAAATATTGTTATGCGATAAAATTCAAATGAAACTCGGTTCTAATAAAGAAAGACAGAAGGTCAAATAAGAAAAGAAAAGTTATTGACGATAACAAAAACCGACTGTACTTCGAATATTGACGGCAAACAGTGTGCTTTCAGTTACTGGCAAAACTATGATAAAAAATAGAAGCGGTGTTTGGTACTTTAAATTACATTGGGGTAAGAGTAGAGGTAATATGAATGTTATAGATCGGCTTTTCGTGCGGCGTTAGTTAATCTGGTGATAAATGAGAAATTAAGGCCTTTGAGTGTTGTTCATCCAGATTCTCGCTTGACACCGTGAGACCTCCGGGTTCCGGGTCAATTCGGTCCTAAGTCATTTCGGACCGAGTCATTTTGGATTGGGTCGTTTTAGACCGGGTCGTTTCGGTCTACTATTTTACGGGGTAGATTCGACCCTGAGTCATTTCGGACCTGGTCGTTTCGGCCTTCTGTATTGAAAATGCTATTATATAATAACACTGTTACACCTATTTGAACGATATAAGCAAGAATTACTGTCAATCAACAGTGGGGTCATTTTGATAGGAAATTGAGGACATTATTCACTGGTCAACTGATTGCGTCTAACAATACCGACAAGCCACACGAACGTGTTGGCGGCTTTCGTTCTTTTAATGTTTTATAAATCGTGACTTTGATCATTATCAATGTACTTAAATTACTTGATTTCAAAGTTCAGGTGAGAATCTTTTATCAACTACCGCATTGTTTGGTGCTTAGTTGTGTAAGCAGTTTAAAAAACAAACATATGTCGGCTATTGTTTGAGCAACGATTGTGCACAGAATGCATTGAAGACAAACACAAAGAAGATTTATTGTTTTTATTGTTCATGGATCGGTAATAATAAGATTAACACTTATGAGCTGACATCTTTCAACAATAAAATAAGATCAAAGTTCTAAAAAGGCCCAGCCATTGGTTTAGATACTCTTATTTCCGATAATTAATGTATATTTTGTCACAACAAGTAATTAGATAACTGCAGCATGCAATCCCTATATAGACCAACAAATCTTTACTGGTGATCACTTATTCAGTTGCTTCTGGATTTTGTAGTTTAATGTTATCATAACCTATTTATTTTATTTTAATATTTCAGTAATTATTATCTATCCGACCCCGTAAGAATAGTAGGCCGAAATGACCGGGGC
Organism: Margaritifera margaritifera; assembly: GCA_029931535.1. Taxonomy (NCBI): domain Eukaryota; kingdom Metazoa; phylum Mollusca; class Bivalvia; order Unionida; family Margaritiferidae; genus Margaritifera; species Margaritifera margaritifera. The sequence continues at coordinate 161,314 of JAQPZY010000971.1, read as the reverse complement.
CGAATCGACTCAAGTCCGAAACAGTTCCGGGCCAAATTGACCCGTTCCCAGACCTCCGCTGTACGAGGGTCTTTGATCTCTGTTAATGATAGAAGGAGTTTCTATACAATTTTGTAGATGCGAAACAACAACGACATTGCTCGCTATCTCAAACTTTATCTAGACATACGCTCTGCAATCATTTAAGCCAAAATCTTATTGCAAGCTAAAAAGGATATCACTGAACATCAATTTGTAATCAGACACAAATGAAGCAGACGTGTTTCAATCAGCCAAGGAAGCTGTTAGTGTTTATGCGAAATATGAAATCATCTCATCATCACAATGACATACTTTGTTATCTCAAATTATCAGTCAATCATATCACTTTTTCAAATTTTGGTAAAGCCTTGTTCTCATATAACGATGAAAACTCAGTTTATTTTACCAAACGCGGTTTGACGGACATCTCACGGAGCCACACAGGAGGTCTGGTTGAACAAGGTTAAGAACAGTGGCACCGTACGTGCCTATAATACCCGCCAGTATCTTCCGGTATTCTGCGCATGTGTTAATACAGAGAGGAACGAACTCTCATGAGTCATGTTTCTTTCGATATATGAGAATCAACCAACCCAATCACACAATATCACGCCTTATTATATACTTCACAAATAGCCCCATTAGTTTAATGTTGATGCTACTGGACAATACCCAGCGGTATTGACCGTAGTTAAGTGAAAGTGTTCACCGCTTCCTTATATGGTAAGCACGTGAACTTATTCGGTGAACTACTTCTGGCAATGGCTAAATAAATATGGCGACGGAAACTTGGAAAGCTGACTACGTCTTAAATCTGATGGCCATTAGAGGCCGACAAAGACGATAACCCTTTCTACCTGAAACTAAAACTATCTGTCATACAAATTAAATAAAGAAAATCTGAATACATCCAAAGATTTAAATTGCAAGTAAAAAATAGAAAATAAGTATGATTTATACAAATATTGAAATGGACGGCTAGTGATCGCTAGTTGCTGCTGTTAGTACGAGAGAGAGAGAGAGAGAGAGAGAGAGAGAGAGAAAGAGAGAGAGAGAGAGAGAGTATGTATGTACGCGTGTATGTGTGTCAAACTGACTTTTGATGCAATATTACAATGTATCAGTCAACAACTTATCTTTCACGTAAAAAGTGCATTTTTATGGATATGTAAAACAAAATATTTATGATTTCGAGCGAGTGAGTACAAAGACGACAGCAAGCTGCGCTCGTCAAAGATTGTACCTAATTCATATTATTGGAGATGAGACAGTGCCATTTTTGAGGAGAAACGTCAGAATCAATTCAATAGTCAATAGGTATAAATACAACAATTCTCGTACCTATAGCGGGGGAGAATTTCGTCTTGTCCTCGCGAATTTCATTTACGCTCAGAACCTTTTGAAGGACTTCATGGATTAAATTCAAATAGGGTATAAGACCAGAAGTATAGGATGCCACTTGGGCGTCAGTGGGAAATTAATATTAGGCCGACATCTTTGTGGGTTTATATCGTCTAATGGGAAATGAACATTAGGCCGCCATTTAAAAAAAAATAAAAAAATAAAAATAAAAAATTTGGAGAATTATGGCCATAATGGGAATTTAACATTATGCCTCTATCTTTGTGGGTTTATAGGGACAAGGGTAAATGTAACGTTAAAAATACCCATAGGTTTAACATTAGAATGCTACTATGGGGCACAAGGGGAATTTAACATGAGAATGACATTATGACCTCAAACGGAAGTTTAATATGGTGGGGCTCTCTGGCCCTAACGGGAAACTGGAGATCAAGATATGAAATCCTATGTTAGATCAGCTTTTCCCGTTGGGGTTTTACAGGGTCAACATGCGAAACTCTATGTTTAAGATGATGGGTGAATATAGGGACAATGGGAATTTAACATTAGGCCGCCATGTGTGGGTTTATCGCAACTGGAGGAAATCCTATGTTAAAAAATCTCGGTAGGTTTAACATGATAGGTCATTCTGGGAACACGATGGGAAATGTAATGTTAAAAACGTTCATAGGTTTAACATTGTGGTTCTCTATGATCTCTAACGGGAATTTAACACTGAGGCTATAATCATTTTTTTTTGGGGGGGGACTATATGTTGTTCTTTTAACGTGAGTCATATTTCTGTTCAGGTATGCGTATATACCATGCGATTGCATGAGTTGTGGCACTAAAATAATGAAAAATCCTGGGCAAAATTTGGCACAGTTGTTCAATAACACTTAATAATATAGGCTATACAGATTATTTAGATTTTTAAGATGATTGCAAGCAGATGGATAATTATTAGCATCAGATAATGGGAAAATATGTTTGCAGGCCCTGGAACAAGTCTTCAGGTGTTGCTGAAGCGAATAAACTACTAACAATAATAGTAGGAATAATAACAACAACGTCAAGATGGATTATGTGCAATTTAAAATTAAGAGCCATCTGTGATCAGGAGGTATGACTGGCCCACCTGGATACATGGATATTTCACCGAGTCCTCAAGACCTGATTTTGTCAGCGATATCGGGGGGGGGGGGGGGATTAGCCCGATTCTGTCTGTGACAGATAAATAACCAATAAGAGATAACTTGCATAAAACAGGCAAATTCAATGGCAGGTCATACTTATATAAATATATGGCAATAAAATAAATATCTCCTACTTTACCGATAGCTAAATCTTGTTGCGGGTATAGGCAAAACAAATCTTGCCTTAAAATCAGCAGTTTGCATTTTATTTTTTAATTCATTCAAATGACTAGGTTTGCTGTATAGTACTGATTACATTATCTTAAATTCTTCTTCATAATGCCGAGGAGTCGCGGTGGCTCAGTGGTTAGTGTCCCTGACACGCGACCGAAAGGGTTCAGATACGAATCCTACAGTCGGATCAGCTACCGTGGTGTTGACTTAAGCAAGGTATTTTACTTCAATTGTCTCGGCACTAAATAACCCTACTTATGTTGCTGTGTCGTAATACTGCTATCTTGACCTAACTACTCGAGATAACACATAGCAGGAAGTACTGTAAACGTTTAGTCACAATATAGAGAATTTATTGATTGCATTAGCACGGAATCTCGCTAAGTATGTCTCTCCGTAAACATATGATATTTCTGTTTGAATTTGAATAGTTGCATTTAAATCACGATCGCAGACACAGACTGGTTAAGAAGAGTGGTTTCAATGTTTGGTCTGATCGCAATATATACGTTTCTGTTTTGCATTATCGAAGGACGAACCATAAAGGTTTCAGTCGGGAGAGGTTCATATCATGCCTGTCGATAGATTTAATTGTTATGAGTCAAACTGTTTACTTGATAAAAGGGTTATTATTATTATTATTATTATTATTATTATTATTATTATTATTATTATTATTATAAGGAAGCCTAATTTATTCGTGGATATATTTGAAAAAAATATCCGCTTTTTCAGGAACATTAACTAATTTCTGTTCCTTGTTGTCGCAAATTTAAATTCTGAAATAAAGTTTCGATCCATGCATAAGCTTATATTAGGATGAAAATTAAATATGATACATATCATTGATGGAATTAGTACATCGACTTGGGAACAGGTATTTATAGTGTTGCTGAGGAAGACAGCAAAGTGATCTACTCCTCCTCCGTCGTCATTAAAAGTTATAAAGTCAGATTCAAGAAATGGAACTATATACTTGCAAATATCTAGTATTTATTCTATCTCTTGCTCTTGACAATTGTATCATTTTCCTTTTATAAAGCGAATATATCCGGAATATACAATTACACTGTTATATATCAAGTCTGGAACAGTAATCTGCCACACGCTATTGTATATCAAGCACCAAATATTAATTGGCCACAACACAATTGTATATCAAGCCATGAATTTTAATCTGCCAGAACACAATTACATATATCAAGCGCCGAATAGTAATCTGCCACAACACAATTATATATCAAGTCCTGAATAGTAATCTGCCCAAGTTATTGTATGTCGAACCCCTAATTGTAATCTGCCGGAACACAATTGAATATCAAGCCCTGAATAGTATTTGGCCATAACACTATTGCATAACAAGCCTTGAGTAGTACTCTGCCACAACACAATGGTATATGAAGCTTTGAATAATAACTGCTTTGATTACAATATCCAAATATAGCGTGCATTATTTCCAATTCTTGAACATTCATAATGAGCTGATATCATCTTACAAAGTGATGGAAACGATTAAAAGTATTTGGATCCGGAAGTTTTGATTGCATATCAGAATTAACTAAGGCTATAAAAAATCGATATAACAAATGTGTCATATTTTTAGAACGAATCTGTCAATTTTGAACACACACACACACACACACACACACACACACACATATATATATATATATATATATATATATATATATATATATATATATATATACCACTTAAGTGAATTTGGTAATGAAACGATTCATAGATAAAATCTGAGGTATTTTTTCTTCAAAATCGAATTGTTTATAATAATAATAATAATAATAATAATAATAATAATAATAATAATAATATTAATATTAATAATAGAAAATAATAGAAAATAATAATAATAATAAACATAATCATCATCGTCATCGTCGTCATCACTAACAATATGACAATATAAACCTCCAATTTTTAAAGGAATGTTGTGAAGTCGATTACTTCTGTCAGTGTCACCGTTCTTTTTTGATTTCGGTACACTTTATATTCTTCCGATATATAATTAATTCGAACACGATATATATCAACTGCTACATGAAAAACATACAAATTCATTTAACAAGCATCAGCATGACTTCCTGCAAGTATTCTCCCAAAAATAGCTATGAACTTCAAGAACACCAAAATTGGTTGTACAAAGAATAAACCTTACTTACCTTCAGTCTTTTAATCCACTCCTCTCAGTAACACATATTTGACGCACAACGAACGTTGAAACACTAAGAATTATTTTAACAAAACTGAACTAAGTCTTTTACAATTGATAAAGTTAAAACTAATAACGTGCATCGAGTCGTTTTTCTAATGGCGGACACAATGGCGTTTATGGTAACGTTCATAGGTTGGCTGATATGTCTCAACACAACATAAATGCAGTTTTTCTAACGACCACAGAAACAAACATTCGGTCTAATCTGACGATATAATAAATCACACTTTAAATCGAACATGGTGATTATCATGAATAATGACTCAGGCCAGATGATAAGAGCAACCCAATGAGTGTTGGTTGCTTCGTCACAAGAGCAGCCCTGAATCATGTGACACCACCATATCTGTTGTAGGACTCACAGTACTAATTATATGGTAGAATGGGAACCAGTCTATAAATGGGTGAAGATAAAAGAGTATTTGTGGGTTTGGAGGGCCATGATTGGTTGATAAAGAAAAGTAACTTTGTCGTAAAAAAGGAATCTTTTGAGAGCGTATCCTATTTGTATGTGAAAAAAATCCCAACAAGAGACAATGTTTTATTGATGGAATTTCAGTCTTTTTACAGACTTGAATTGAAATTAGCACCTGATTCTTTAGGCGCGGAATTGAAAACACATGTTTCAAACACATGCAGATGAAAATTAAAATAATAAAATGCCTCGGGAGATATGGTTTTCTCCACATAGAAGCTTGTATCAAGGATGGGTCTATACTGAAAAATATAGGTTTGATACTGAGCATTCAGAAATTTAAAGTTATTGAATGTTTAATAAAATGATGTTTCCATAGATTTTCTTATATGAGCTGAGTTAATACCGTAAGTCCTGTAATATGAAAGTAATTTGATGAATTAGGCTCGTGCAGGGCTGTGTACTTTATAAGCAGGACTGCTAAGCGAAATTTTGTTTCTAGTCGAACGTGAAATTAAAAATGGTGTCCTATACCATGTCTTTATCATTTGCGGCGTTATAGTATTTTATAACCACCCTAAAATGTTGAAACGAGGACTTAAATGTCTTAGCGTGCTAAAGATATCTCGATTATCTTCAAGATGAAAATAAAACTATCATTGTTTGAAATATTTCACATCATTTTAATATCATTATGAAAGATTATATTCCTATAGTGTACCCCATGCTTAGGATGAGTGCCACCAGACCAGTCCTTAGTATACTCAACATGTCAAATATCACGATGGAAGTAATATATGAGTGATGAATACATTTCACTCATGTATTTACTTAACTTTCACACCTCACGATTTTCCTCTTCGCGTCAAGCACAACATTTCTCTCAATCTCTCCTTTTCCCTCAAGACCCATGGAACCTAGTTGAATATTAATTCTCAATAACCGGGTGCACTTAACGTTACTCAATATGACTCAAAATGCATGTGCTTGACACTTTCTTATAGTTTTATAATATCCTCCACAGCATGTATACTTCTAAATCAACAACAGTTTCAGCTGATCGTTTGTTTATTGAAATAGCAGTAAGCTTGAATATGTGTCAATTTGAATGTTCGTTACTGTTTTAATTATACCGTCATAAAAAGAGAAAGAATTGTTATGTTCTATTAAATCCTGGAGGATTAGCCTCGCTAGAGCTGGAGACAAAAAAATGTCCACAGTAATTAACACTGTTTTTATTTTATGTCTTCATAAATCATGTCAACCGTGTGCCTAAAAATAAGACCGGAACATTCGTTACATAATGGATAATGGTTCGACGGTCACGATATAAATTTGCTTGGTTTTAGATTATGGTGTGCACATGTAAATTTCACTAGCTTCCGGGAATCACTGTATTTCAAATTGAAACAAACTACTTTTTTTGTCCAATAGGTGAAAGGTTCGTTACTGTAATGTTCCTTACAGTCAAACACGAAATGCATTATATTGCGATGTTAGCTTTCTATATCATGTACTGCGTGAACTGTTTCACATCTCCACGTTTGCAAATGGACGCGATAAAAGTTTCTGTGGAATTCTAATTTGAATTTAAGTGGTTCTCTGGAATAGCTAGGTATGTATAATCTTCATTCAAATGTTCTGTGTGTGTGAGTGTGAGTGTGTGTGTGTGTGTTCATTTATGTGTCGAATTGAATGAAGGTCGCGTTGTTCTGTTGTTTTAATGCGCAAAAGCACTATGATCGAAGTTCTGACGTGTATCGCTGTTATGTAAACAATGGAGCACTGAATGTATAAATGAAATGCTCGTTACCTAAAGATGGCGAACATTTATGGGTTTATTCAGTGTAATTATAACAGTATATAATGTTGTGAAGTCTCAAACTCTATTACACAATGTTGGCATTTTAAAATTCACACGCACTTCTGTTATTAAAGATACATTTGGATGGACTTTTCTCCACGTATTAAATTAGTGACGAAAACATCTGGTATAAAAAATAGGCACTCATTGTCGTTTGGATCACAAGGTACTTTGATATTAACATGTTACAATCTCTTTATGAAAATCCTTACTACATTCAGAACAGAATATAACTTTCCTTAATGAATTATTTAATATGGAAAGTATAATATCTTAAAGTTGATGAGCATACAGTGAAGTTACCGGTAGTAGAAGTAACGAATATGTCTATTGTGAAATCGAATGAGGCAGTGTCGTCGGGTAGGTCTAGAAAAATGTTTGTGCTAGAAACTAGAAACTGAAGACAGAGATACAATTGAAAATATTTTATATATATATATATATATATATATATATATATATATATATATGTATGTATGTATGTATGTATGTATGTATGTATGTATGTTATATACTTAAGTATGGAATATAGAAACTTACTGGTGAAATAAATATATTTATCCTTATATTTTCACATATGAAAATATGATATTTCCCATCATGCCATGCTACCCTTGATTGTGTGTCCCTAAAGAATTTATAACTGCAGCAAAAGAAAAAAAAAACAAAAACCCAGCACTTTGTAGCTATAACAGATAAATATGAACTGCATTACATTTCAGGTTTTCATGTATGGAAATTAATTTTTGCTGAAGAAATTTGACTCGACGCCGTTCGCGCCTCTATGAAGTTGTTTCCTCTTACTGCCTTGACAACACTGATACACCCGCTCTGATGCATTGCTGAATAGGATTTGCTTTGTGGTCAGATAAAATAGTTTACAAAAATGCAATTACTGCGACAGATTAGGTCATCCCAATCATATTTCTCTCTAAAGTCACTGATATTTATATCATCAGTCTATGAAAGTGAGGTGAATTTACGAAAAGAAGGGTGGTGTGGGGTGCTGAAGAGTGAGTTTAATCTTCTAAACTTCGATTCTGGAGCAATTTTGGTATATAATTTTAAAAAATTCTTTTCCTGCGTAAATACCGTATATATTTCATCGTGCGGTGCCAAAAACGATAAGTGTTAACTCGTGGCTTCGCCATTCATTAAAGTATCACGTTTTTTGTACCACACGATGAAGTATATCCGGTATTAACGTAGGAAAAGAAAATATTCTCTCTCTCTCTCTCTCTCTCTCTCTCTCTAGATATACACACCCATCCAACAGTTTTGGAAGGTGACACAAACTGAAATTAGTCATGAAAGTAACAATTAAAGGGATCATTAGTGAATAAACAGGACTTATTTGCAAAGACCAAAACATGCTTCTTAACAGGCGAATAGCAATTTTATAGTGAGATAAAGTTCAAGTCCTTTGTATTGATTGTTTTTGTGATTTAAAACTGAACTCTTTACATGCCGAAAGAGGCATAGAGAATGCACCATTTGACTTATTTGTTTCTTTTTCCGAGGTAAAGGACATCTCATGATTCGAATTTTCATGTTAATTGTGTGTTATTGTTCATGTAAATATACTAATTATATAGTTTAAAGTAAAATGATTCAAAGGACCATACATGTTCATAGGAAATAAATGAATAAATCAGTTTGCAAGTTTGTCACAATTTTTTGATTGTTTCATTCCTTTATTTAAACACGAAACCGTTTTTTGTATTGCCGAAAGACGATGTTATTGTAATACAATATCATAAGCATATTTAATAACGGCGATAAATATGTTTTTACTATTTCTGTTTCAACCAAAGTGAAAAGTTCGTTACATATCTTTAAAAAACAGGCATACATGGGAGATCTGCGTTTGTTTTATGCTAATAATGTGTGTTACTAACGTGTTTAAATGTTAACCCTTCAATCTATATTAGATCCTTTGCTATTCTTTATGTAGCTCTTGTCATGCAGACTTAATAAGTACAAAGTATACGTATGGAGTGTTTCATTTTTATAAGTATCTTAAATAAGTACAGGTCGATACATGACAATAGTTCGCAAACATTATACACTAAATGAGCTGAAAGCAATATTTATTCAATCGTAGTAATATGACATCGGAAAGTTAACAGACGGATTGCAGATATTCCAGTATAGTCAAATACAGTTCTGGAATGACAAAGGACATATAGTAGGTAACATACATTTCGCACTGATTAATTTTGCATTTGGCTGCCTTAGGTCATCGAATAATTACTCTGAAATTTTTCATTGATGATAAAATCCTTTTGGACTTTTAAACTTTCATGAACATCAATTCATTTTAATATGATGAAACATTTTGATGAGAATGTTCATTTTTTTAACTCTCTGCACACCTTAATTGCACCTAAACGACTGAAAAGTGTCTTTTTTCTTCTTGTACCTAAAACTAAAATATTTGTCTTTTCAAAATTCATTTTCCAGGTTTTACAATAATGAGAAAAACAATTAGCCATCTTTCTTATGTCTTATATGTGGCAATTAATACAGCGTAATCTGCATATAGAAGCAGCAATGCATGTAAATATGTATGTTACTTTTCAAAAAAGGTGTTTAAATTATTCTAAAAATTGGAAACAATAATTGCGATACATTTTCTCTTTGCTGAACACCTATATCGCATGATAAAGATCCTAAATAGTTACCGTTAACATTACCACATTAGTTAATGTTTTGATATAGGCTATATATAACTTTCCAACATTATTAGTAATGTGGGCTGCTATGGAGAAAAACGGGAATTAACATAACGACGTATGTTTAAAATGTATAGGCTGATATGGGGTCAAACGAGAATTTAACATTTTTGATCAATGTGGGGAGAAACGAGAATTTAATATTGTAGGTCGGTATGGGGACAAACGGCAATTTAACATTACGCCTTTATGTTTAAACATTTATAGGGACAAACCGGAAATGTAATGTTAAAAATGACCATAGGTTTAGCATTATAGTTCAATATTGGGACAAACGAGAATATAACATTACGCCTCTATGTGAAAAATTGTATAAGTACAAACGGGAAATGTAATGTTAAAAATATCCAAAGGTTAGCATTATGGGTCAATATATAGGGAAAAACCGGAATTTAACATTACGCCTCCACGTTGAAAAGTTTATGGAGACACACGGAAAATATAATGTTAAATAGTTAAGAACTATCCACTCACTCAATCAGTGACCAATACTCAGCCATATATTATCCAACACCCCACATGTACCATCCAATACCGCACATTTACTATCCAACACGCTGTTTGGAGTGATCAACACCCAGTCATGTACTAACCAACACCCCACATTTACTATCCAACACGCCATGTGTAGTGACCAATATCCCGAACATACTTTCCAGCACGCATTTGGAGTGACCAAAACCCCACACTAACTAACCAACGAAAAGGGTAGGATGTAAAAGAAGGGGGATGAAAGTACACACTGTCACACACAAGAGGGTAGAAGTTTTTATACATACATGTAATCGTCTTTCCTTCTTTTTGGTTTTCTTTGCTTTTCCTGGCATTCTTGAAATTTCTCGGGGTAGGTTTACCTGTCTTGTCTAAAGCTTTCTGCTGAAAATGTTGAAAACGTTGCAATAATTGTCAGTAGAGTTACAATTTTTTCTCGTTTCCGACAAAGTTCTTTGATCCATTAACGATTGTAATTCTTGTTGTGAGTGGAACATCTCGGTTAGATTAGGATTAGGAGGTAAGTGAGGTATTTGTTGTTCGTGCCAGCGGTAACTTTCCATCCCCCCGTTTGTAAGGAACTAAAGTCAATTTTCGTTCTAAAAAAAGCTACAGTGGTACAAGTATGATGTCCTTCCAGGAAAGTGTGTCCTTCGTATCTTCTTCACCTCATCACTCCTCCTAAAATAGATCCATCATTCGATCCTAACAAAGGAGAAGCCACTTTTGACAACGGGTACAAATCCTCCTGGTTGAACGAGCACTTTTTTCTTTTGACTGATCGGCATTTTCTTTTTCACCATTTGGCGAAGACCGTAACAATGTGGTCCTAATCGCTGTTTCTGTATCTTAGTCAAAGGAACCGTTCCTTTCAAGACGTTCAAACAACATTCACACACGGCATCAGTGATTTCTTAAGATGCTTTTTGAATGATTTGTTTTCGTATCGGGGCATTGGATTTTAAAAGTGCTGATAAGACCAATGTGTTGCTAAACGAGAAGGGAGACCGTTCTTTATTCTTTTAGAAGGTCTCTCTGAAGTGAATTTTATCCAACACTTTTCCATTTTTACTGCAACGTGTCCCCACTGATTGTCGGGACGTCGTAGCACCTTGACTTCAGGCATTACTGGTGTTCTCAATGGACTAAATCTTGCCAGTTATTGTTGGTACAAATCCAGTAAACTTTGTAACATGACTGTTCTGTCTTGTACTTTTGTCGTAGGAGATGCCACTTTTCTGGCTGCAGCGGCAGCTAGATCACTAGAAAAATTTGACGACGAAGGAGTAGAAGTTTCTTTAGAGATGGGTTTCCACTGTTCCATTAGATTGGAAAACACTGGTCTTAAATTAGGTTTGGCTGGCATCATCATTAACCTAGGGGAAGAATTGGAAGGAGAGACGGCGACAGAGCGTGCTCTAGCGGCAGTACCTCTCTTTCTTGAAGGAGTCGTTTTCTTGGGTGTTTTCTTCTTCTTGTTTTTGAACTTGATGCCCCTCTCTTACTTTTGTCTATCTTTTACGTTTTTGCATTTTTAGCTTCAGCATTAGGATCCCATCTTAGAATTGAACGAATAATGACAGCACCTAAAGTCACTTAACGTGGTTTGAAGATGATTTGTCTTTAGATTGAGAATCGATTCTTGGATCAGCCAGTTCTGACAAAGCTACTTTATTTATTTATTTTTTCTTATTTTTTTCTCTTCAAATTACGTTTAATTTGATGATGAACTGAATGATGCCTTGTTGTAATTGTCGTGATGTCCAAGTAAACCATCGTAACACTTATTTGAAAGTAGCTTCTAACAAATGTGAATGTACTTGTGCATTTTCTTCGCGACTGATGGCATACAGTGCACGAATTGGTTTGGCTGGAGAATTAGACTGAAAGGAAGTCATGTTGCATACTTTTAAAAATGAAAGAAGTTAACGATGTTTTATAGTTTCTTTACGACAGACGAAAACGAGGAAGGCGACGTGTATATGACTGAACATCCATCTTGATACCAATCGTAAAATCAATTCGTTCGACATCTCAAATAATCGGGAGTAGTAGGTTTTAAATAGGTGAGTAAATACGAATGTGGCGATTGATTGGCATCGTCATAAGCATAATTCCGCCAAGGTGTCCCTAATTGTTTTGTCAACCAATTTAAACCATGATTTGTCTCTATGATGTTTAAACAATCGACATAAGGAGCATTGAGACTGATGATGCGATGCGCTTTACTTTGTTGAAATAAATTTTGAATAATGTTAATAATACTGGTATGAAGACGATGTTTATTTCGTGTAAACCAAACTTTATCTTCTTCATTTTCTCCTAACATGTCATCGAAGATGACGAGATGTGTTTGAGTAAAGTCAGACACGATCCCATCGTCTTCGCGAGGAATTCCTTCTCCTTGGCATTCTTTCAGTAACGTGTTAGCCAATTGCCACTCTTTGTAACATCACACGATACTTTGTTGTGAACGATAAAACAAAACTGATTTGTGTTCGATCAAAGGTTTGACAAATTCAGTTTTGCCTGAACCATTGGGTCCAACAATCAACATGTTAAAGGGATGGAGAAGATACAGTGCCTCCCAAATTTGACGATATAACTTTTCGTCAATTCTTTTGAGAACAGAAGAGGCAGCCATTTTTTTCAAGTTGTGTTTGGAATTCTGAGATTCTATAAATAACATAACACATTTTATACAGAAAAAAAAACATGTTAAGTTTTTTCTTCATGGTACAACAACAAATATTCCCATTTCAAAAAACAAAGTTCATGTTTTTCTGTCTTTCTTTCACCAGTCACACACGATGTTTTTGGCATAATCAGAAAATCAGCCACCTCTTGCTTCAAGCGTCGAATCCAAGATTTTTCCAGTCACGTACATCCTTCCAGTTGTAAATCTGTTGGTGCATCCAACTAGCTACACATACTTCTTGGAAAGTATAAAGAGTAGATAAAGTGAGACGAATTTCTTCTTCACATGGGAGCAATGAAGTCGTATTCATCACTATTCGTAGCATTTTAACATAATGAGTATTTCGTGCACAAATAACGCTTTAAAATATTGTTTGCCTGTACTGTTAATAAAGTTGGCACGAAGTATCTGCCGGGAAATGATATCCAAGAAATGTAGTCACTAACACACACACACGACACGTCGTCTAAATTTCAAAGTAATCGTGTCGTCTTGTGGAATCAGTTCTTTTCAAAGTAGTTGGTAATCACTAAGTCGTTGGCGGTGTCAGTCACTTCCTTGCAAGGAATCTGGTGTAACACTGATGTCTTTACATGGCATGTCTTATAACGTGTTCGCAGAAGAGTCTTATCGTGTGTTGGCACAAAAGCTGTCTTTCCGACTACGCTACAGCCTTTTTCAATCATTTTAAAAATATTGTTTATAGCATCCAGGTACCAACAGCTATTCATTGGTATTGGATGCAGTTGTGCTTTGCATTGCACTTGAGTCTGTACAATCTGTACAAAGTAGTGGTAAATGAGGTCACACAGTTCCAACGGTAGATTCTGAATGTGCTCTACTAAATTAGTCATTCACAGGGATGTCTGTTTTGATGGAATAATACATGCGCCAAAGGGAATCTTGAAATCTAGGAAATGTAGTTCTTAACTCAGACACGACACGTCCTAAAGGAGTCTCGGGAAATGTGTATTCTTCTTTGATTTGTGATTCTAGATAAACTAGCGGTATCCAGAGTGGTTTGTAAGTGCATGGATGAGATCCATAAACGAGCACACCAGCGCTTTCAACAGTAGAGCGGCAAGGTCGTGCTGCATCGCTAATGTCACAGGGTGCAGCATCACTCTGGTCTTATGACGCATGATTGCATTCGACTTCATTGAACTTGGAATCATTTGATCCATCGAACTGTTTCTGTATAGAAATCATCATTGTCAATGAAAGTCTGTACACAAGATGATCTTTTCTTTCTGGGAACTTTTTTATACTTGAGAATGGCACCCATAAGATAATGTGTTGTGATCGGAAAGTCGCTCTCGTTTCTGGTAGACGATCTGATACACTTTTTCCAAGGGTTAACTGACGACTTCATGATTTGACAAACGCACAGTTTGTAAGGATCGACCGTTTTGATACGAAAATCTTGATCTTGATCTGACTTTAAGGCTTCTTTTAACACGTCAAAATTTACCACTTGACTGGAACGATAGCTCAATGTCAGTCCTTTCACTCTGCATTTGGTAAAGTTGTCCTTTCTTGCTTCAGTACTAGTAACAGTAAATTTTAGGTCCACCCCAATTTTGTTTTGATTTGGTTTTGTTCAGTATAAATAAGACACTCACACTTTTACTGATAAAAGAATGGCGTGTTGGATGGTAATTGTAGGGTGTTGGATAGTAGACTGAGTGTTGGTCACTCTACCCTTTTCGATGATCAGTAAGTGTGGGGTGTTGGTCACTTCAGCGGCGGGTTGGATAGCAAGTGTGGGGTTGTTGGATAGTAGATCACTGGGTGTTGGTCACTCCAACAGCGTGAGCGTATGGGATAGTAGGTGTCTTGTGTTGGATAGTATAACACTAGGTATTGGTCACTACAACTGCGTGTTGATGGTACAGTGCGTGTATATTCATACCTTTTCGTTGATTAGTGAGTATGGGTGTTTTTTATGCATATCTTTCATAATGTGAAAAAAATTTGTACATATTTCACTTTTTATATTTGTTACAATTTGTAAAAGTTCTTTTTTTAATAATTTTTACATTTTGGGGAATTGGTTTTTAATTTCCACTAAATTCTGTATTAGTTTAGAAATTGTAGTAATAATTTTAATTTCGGCCATATTTTAAAACTTGTCTCTTCATTATCAGTCTCCACTGGAGTCCATATGAGTTTAAGAGTTTTTAGTAGCACTTTTAGTCTGAACCATAATTGTTACATCTTTTCCGGATTATTGTTAGCCTCCTCTAAACTCCATGGCAGTTTTGGAATTATAGTACTACTTTAAATCTAGGCAAACTCTTTTAATTTTTTTTCTTCTGGGGTTTCTTCAGACTCCGCTAAAGTACGTATGAGTTTCGGAATTTTGTACTACAATTTAGTGCCTGCCATTTTAATCTAAAATTCGGCTTTTTTTTCAGTTTCCGCTAAATTACTTGACATTTTTGGAATTTTAGTACTACTTTAGTCTCTGATTAATAGGTGTGGGTGTTGGTCAGTAAGTGTGGAGGGCATATTTCCCCTTGACCCAGCGTAATGTTAAATTCCCGTTTATCCCTATATCGACCCACAATGGTAAACTTCCCGACTTTCAAAATCGCTTTACACATGAATAGGATCTATTCATTATCAATCCCAACATTACCTAGCAAGAAAGAAACCACGTTAACAATAAAATAATCTAAACAAGCTATATGTGCATTAAAGTCAGCAACAAAATATACTGATTTTGTGTTACTAAGTTTTGCAATTAGTGTGGATATATATATATATCCACACACACACTCACACACATTACAACGAGTCTTGTCAGGAAGCTAACCACTTTACGGGAGCAATCTTCAGCTGTTTTTTGGGGTTTGGTGATGTGGAGTCGTAGAACTCTTTGGTGTTCCTTGTAACCTGTATACTGCTGTCTGGTGACTTTGGCTCGGAAGAGAGTACTGGTGTTCTCGCAGTGGGGGACCTGAGCTTCGCGACCAGCGGGTCTGTGTTGAATGAGGAAGCTCTCGAGGGATCCTTCAACAGACTGGGAGGGGCGGGCCATGCGCGGTGGCCCCTTGACCATTGACTAGAGAGCTGTGGAACTGGAAATACATCTTGGTCGTCAACTGGAAGCCACGATATATATATATATATATATATATATATATATATATATATATATATATATATATATATATATATATATATGTGTGTGTGTGTGTGTGTGTGTGAGAGAGAGAGAGAGAGAGAGAGTTCCATTTTTCAATTGATATATTTCACTATTGCTATATGAGCTTAAATTAATAATTCAATATCGCTAAATGAGCGATAATTCATAATACACGCATCCTACTTGTGGATAAATTATACATTATTCATATTTGTGTATAAATCATATACTTTGGTCACCCTTGGTGTTGAATCATACATTGTTTGTATTCAAGTGTAAATCCTATACTTTCATCACTCTTGGTGATAGAAACGGACAGTAGCCATGTTTGTGTACAAATTGTATACATTAATCGTCCATGGTAATGTATCCATATATCAATCATATTTGTTTATAAGTTCCATACGTTCATTCTTGTTTGATTTTCTCGTTGAAGTTACATGTTCTGATTAGTTCCGTTTTAGGAACTATATCAGTTCCTTATATCAGTTGTTGAACTCGGTGCGCATCATTCTGTTAAATCCTTTGCAGGCATTAGCTATGGGTAACTTAACCCCTTCTTGCTCCTGTAGCAAAACTGCTCCTAATCCCGTGTCGGACGCATCAGTTCTCAAGACGAACGATTTATTTAACTCTAGCAACTTTAGGACTGGCTCATTGATAAATTTTCCCCTTAGAGCGTTAAATGATCTTTCCTGGCATGAACACCACGAAACTTTATTGAGATGCCAAGTCCTAGTTAAATCCGTCAACGGACTAGCAATAGCTGCGAAATTTTGAACGAATTTCTTGTCAAACCCTATCAACCCAAGTCACGATCGAATCTGTTTCTTGGTTTCAGGTCTAGAAGGGTCTTTGATTGCTTCAATTTTGTCAGGATGGGGTTTTAACTGCCTGACCCACTTACTAGTTGTCCTAAGCATTCCAGGTTAGAATATGCTATACTACACTTGGTGGGTTTCGCTGCGAGATTGGCCTTGCGGAGTCTGTCGAACAGATCGACTAATACCCTAACATGCTCTTCCCAGGTATGCGTGTATACAAGAATATCGTCAACGAAACAGATATATTGTCCATGCCTTTCAACAATTTTCGCATAAGACACACGCACGACGCACCAGCGTTGACCAAACCGAAAGACGTAACCTTAAACTGGTAAAGACCTTTAGGGTCGCGAATGTCGTTAGTGCGTGGCATCGGTTCTGCATCAAACACGGTAACTTTATTAAATTGACGAGTAGTCTATACAAAAACGATTTGTTCCATCTTTCATTCTGACCAATACCACAGGGGACGATTACGGGGAGTTTGAGGCTTTAATCACTTTCAGGTCTAACATCTTACTTACTTCCTCATCGATTGTCTCCCGTGCATTAAAGGGTATCCGATATCCTTTAATTCTGATTGGCTCTGAGGTACTCAAGTTTATCTCATGCGTTATTAATCCAGTATGACCTGGTCTGTCAGTAAACACATCTGGATACCTATTTAAAATCTCTGTGATTTGTCGGCGTTGACCTTCAGGTAACTCTGGGTATAAGCTGACCTTATCTATTCCTTCTTTTCCTACATCCATGGGGTACTCAAGGGGAATTTCTGTCCTGGGGTCTAATTGCGGTTCGTCGCTCGACTCGTCTTCTATGAGTGCAATACACACCACGTTCAATACGCCTGTTACTATAGTTTTATTGCATACATCACAAGATCGACAGAATAACATTACGAACGATCTGCGCACGCGATGCGGACTCGTATACCGTATTCGAGTTATTAGTATCCAAACTATCACGCGGAAAATCATCGCGCTTACCGCCTCCTGACCTAGCGGGTATGTTTGCTTCGCACGAATGCCTATACCACTAGCTTTGTACCATCATATTTTTAGTGATGTGTGCATGGTCGAGATGGTATATGTGTTGGTGCTTACAGGCAAGACGATGGGTGCCGTAACCCGCCGATCCGGGTTCGAATCTCCGTAGAGTACGAATTAAAATTCTCTAACCTGTATGATATTATTTATTCCTATTTAAAAATTATGTTAATGTTACCAAGCATTTCTCCTGTATCGTATTAACTGACAAACCACAAACATTGGCATAAACAAATGATATTTTAGAGGATATAATAAAATCAGTTTTTGTTAATGTCAGTGTTATTTAATGTTTTGTTTTCATTAGGCGACTCGGTAGATTTGAGACCTGTATGACATCCATACTCAGTATCACCCAACTATCGTTTTTGGATCTAAATAAATGCTTGCTTGACTGTCCAGTGCGCTAGTCATCTCACCATAACTGTGCGTCGCTGGCCGAGTGGTTACAAGCGCAGAGTCTCCGACGCATCGAAGCGTGAACTGCGTTACGCCGCAGACCAATGTTTATCTGGTTCGAGCCCAGCAAACGGCACAGAGGTGATACGTCTATAAAGAGCCTGGGTGACCGATTGGGACTATTCAGAATGATTGTTTCAATGAAATTGATGATGTTCCCTTTACACGTGATCAATAGAGAAAAGGAGGTGTTTTGAGTCTTCTGTACAAATATTATTTTTTGGAGCTACTTTCAGTTATGTAAGTAAAACAATGTAGCGAATTGACTATTGGATGATGCTTTGTTAATTACAATTATCAGCCTAATGATAATATATTTAACACAGGATAGTAGTTAAATTGTGTGTCATGTTTTGTAACATTCATTTAATGTGTTATTAAGTCTACTGTAGTATAAGCGAGATAATCCAATTTGCCAGTTACAGTCTACCTTACAAGAGTTGCTGCATTGTATGATCAAGCATTTAGATGACCATGATCAATTTCCGGTTAACGAAGACAGCGAGGAAGAGTTGTAAAATCATTTTGTCATTTGAAAATAGTCTCAATTCAGAAAATATTGTTCATCGACATTTGCGCTTCAATCATATCACGAAATTGTGGAATTCTAAAGTAAGTAAATCAATTTAGAGATTACTCGGTCGCGGTTTAAAGAGGAAACCTGGGGCAACAGCGAAGGGACCAGGGGTGATGAAATCCAAGTCCGGTCGTACCATTCAAGCTCCAGCCCACCTGTCACCTGGTAAGGAACTGGAGGGACCAAGAGAGAGAAGGGATATGAAAATTACCGCAGAAAACCATGGGGAATATCGGGGTAAAATTGTACAGGGTGCTGGAGCGGCGGTGGGGTCGTTGGTATTTCATAGTACGAACATGCAAAATATTTCCACATTTTCACATTGAAAGTTATTTTCTCTGTCCACAACATCTTCACTCCTCTAGCCAAGTAGACTTTATATCCGTACATGATGCCCAAATCCCTACATCAAGTCTCTTTGATCCTGTGTGGTGTCACATTCCAATACATGTAAAAGAAAACATTTGAAAAGGGGGGTTTTTTGATCTTGCTCTACTGTTAAAATACAAGCGGTAAATAAATCAAACCTTGCTGGGAACTTCGGGTGAGATAGTTTTAAAAGGAGGTCGCTTCGTGGTAGAAAAAAAAACTCACGACCATGTATATTACTTTTAATTACATCTGGACTTCGGCATTTCGGGTGTACATGAGAGGCACCCCCACAGGGTACAAGAGTTGCATAAATATATGAAAGATATCCGTCTGGCTGCAAACAAGGCAACCACAACTGGGTGGGTTACTTACGATGAGCATTACCGTTTGAAGAAAGCTCAGTATCCTACTACATCTTGGAGGTTGATTGATCTCGAACTCTGGGTCTTGCATATTGCCACAAATTCAAAAGACTCGCCTCAAATCCAAACGGCGGGTCCCCCTGCTCTCGTCAGATCCATAAAGGGATCAGACTAAAACCACTAAAAACTGCTAGGCTTACAATAAAGGGTCTTGCAAATTTGATCCCAAATGTAGATTCAGGCATGCTTGCTCAGAGTGTAGGGAGGACCACACCCTGCATTTAATTGCAAACAATGCAAACAATCCTTTTAGTAGTCAAGGACATTTATATTCTTTGGGAAAAAGCCCAATAAATATTAAAAAATTTGTCCAAAGTCCTTGCTCAATATCCCCAAAATTATGTTGCAAATGAAATAATTATTGGTTTTATTTACGATTTCTAGCTGCACTACAGTGGGCATCGACAAAATCAGCCTTTCGTCTTTTACCAGTCTGCCCTGGGGATTTTGAGCTGCTTGTATTCGAGATTGATGGCAAATACTATATTGATAAAAGTCTCCCTATGGGTACATCAATTAGCTGCACACTTTTTGAAATATTTTCCACATGTGTTCATTGGCTAGTGGAACAACGATGTGGTCATAACAACATACAACATTTACTTGATGAATTTCCGTTTGGGGACAAAGCTAAAACCACTCAGTGTCTGGATACCATGTGTGTATTCCAGGAAATGTGTAGTGAGTTGGGTGTTCCCCTGGCACCAGACAAGACCGTAGGGCCAACTGAAGTCATTAGCTTTCTTGGAATAGAATTAGATACCATACAGATGCAGCTAAGGTTGCCGGCTGAGAAAATTTTAGATCATTAATTGGTTCCCTTAATTTCGCTTGTCAGGTAGTTTCACCACAGCGTGCTTTCTATCGCAGACTGATCGATGCTATAAAATGGATCAGAGTAACCAAGGGCATAAGTGATAATCTTAAAGTATGGGAACAACTTTTTCAGGACTATAATGGCATTTCTCTTCTCCTCGATCGTCTCTGGATCTCCAGTGACACTTTAGAATTCTTTTCTGACAGTGCCGGAAACATTACTAGGGGCTTTGGTATTTATTTCTGGGGCCAATGGGCACATGGGATTTGGTCCTCTGATTGGCAGACTCTAGTCTTGTGGGGAATATTACTTTCAAAGAAGTATTCCCTGTAGTAACATCAGTTTTAATTTGCGGCAAATTCCAAAAGGCTTCTCTTCCATGTTGACAATAAAGCAGTTGTATATATATATATTGAGCATGAAAACTTCAAAGTCGCCGGCAGTGGTGTCTTTAGTCCGACGTTTAGTCAAAGCCGAACATATCCTTGGCTACCAAATTTCCATAGCTGATGCTATTTCTTGTTCACAGTGGAACAGATTCAGGCAGTTAGCGCCAAATGCAGACAAAACTCCCACAAAGATTCCAGATCAGGCTTAGCAGATCTTAACCTAGAAGCCTCCTTTCTTTTGGCAAACTCTATGTCAATTCAGACGCACAGAACATACCAGACCGCTCTTGCTTGTTTTAGCTTGTTCTGTTCCAACTATGCGCTTCAGCAAACAAGCCGGTCTAGACAGACCACCTGGTTATACTTATAGCATACCTTTCTCTAAGAAAGCTTGCAGCCTCCACAGTTTGCAGCCTCCACAGTTTGCACTTACATGAGTGCTATTGCTTACCAACATGAAGCAAATGCATGGGTTGACAACACAAAATGTTTTCTAGTAGGAAATATTTTAGAGGACTTAAAAGTAGGGACAAAAGGAAAGATGTTTGTGCCCCTATACGTATTAACCTCTTAACCAGGATTGTCGTTGCCTTGTCTTATATCTGCTGCTCAATATATGAATCTAAATTATTTGCTGCAGCTTTTACTTTGTCCTTGTTTGCTTTTGTTAGAATAAGTGAAATTGCATCCCTGTCTCATGAACCAGAAGACCCGCCTTCTTTGTTCTGGTGATGTTTTGATGTTTTGATCAACTCCAACTGTCAGCCACACCTAATGTACATACGAATTAGAGACTCAAAAACTGACCAGAAAGGCAATGGAACTACCCTAGGTTTAAAAGCAATGCTTAATGGTTTCCCTTGTCCAGTTTACTCGATGCAACAATATTTATCAATACGCCCTAGATGCCCAGATAAATCACAGTTATTCATTCATTTCGATGGGTCTTTAATCACTCGTTACCAATTCGCAGCAGTTCTCAAGCGAGCTTTAAGTTTAGTAGGAGAAAAAGGGGAAGTATATATTACTCATTCATTTCGCATTGGTGCAGCAACTGAGGCGGCTATGATGGGGCTACCTGACGATGCAATTAAAAGATGGGGTAGATGGAAGTCTAGTGCATATATTCGTTACATCCGTATTCCAGTTTGGGATACATACCAACCAAGACTTTAAGCCTTGCAACAAATAAGACCAGTATTCTGGTGGTTGGCTCTTCATATATATATTGGGCTGGAAGGCAAGCATCAATAAGTCAAGGGGAGCAATAATCCAGTGGCAGGGACAGAGATGTATGTGTTGGAGCCAATTTGACAAGATATTCGAGATGGCTTTAGCACTAGGTCGCCCTCCTGATTACCTTTTGATTCAGCTGGGCTCTAATGACTTGACAAGCAGGAAATCAAACGACCAACTTGAGGACATTAAACTATCAGTGTTAAAACTTACTGCACTCACCCCTAAACTAAAGTAATATGCTCTGATATTCTCCCACGTTCATATTGGCATAGCGCCAAGAACCCAAAACTGATTGACAAAGCCAGGAAACGTATAAATAGAGCTACAGGAGCATTTGTCCATCAATCCGGTGGTTACGTAATACAACACCCAACTTTAGCATTCAGTGAAATTGCTCTCTTCCGCTATGATGGATATCCATCTGTCCGATTTAGGCAATAAAGTGTTCCTAAGTACTCTTCAATGTGCTTTAGAAACATTCCTGAATGACACAAGCGCAATTTTTCCATCTTCCTGGTAGTATGGCGGTGAGTGTTTATAAATCCAATCATATAGCGAATGAAAAAGGCGTATAAAATCATTGTAGTGGTGTGATCCGGGGAGACGACTATGGATCGAGAAACTCAATTGGCTCATACCTGCACAAATCCCTAGCTAGTGTGCATTAGGAGGGAAGGAGTGATTTGGATAAACGGGTCTGCTCGTGCCACCAGAGAGACCCACTCTACATCCGGTACCAGATGGGAGTTTGCCTACATGTGTAAGTCTCAAGAATGAGTAACCAAAGAGGCAGGTAGTTAAGCGGGTATGAGTAATCAGTTGAGAACCATATCTGATCCTGTCCGACCTATGGGACCTGGGCGGACGGGTCACTTTTGTTACAAAAGCGACGGTGGCATGCCCGGTTACACTAAGTGTAAGTTACCAGTTCGTTTCCCTCGATCTATTCAGTTGTACATTTTTCTTGAGCTGTGGCCATTTTATTCCACTATTTGCATTGGTGTTATATTTAGTTTAGTTAGTGATACAATGCTTGTATGTTATAGGTCTGCTATTAATGAACCCTAATGGGTAGGAGGAATCACACTGAGAGGAGGAAAAGTTGTAAGTGATCTGAATAAACTGGACAGTAAACAGACCAGTAAACACAGCAAAGATGGCGGCATTTGATCAGACAGTAAAACTGACATTTGAGCAAAAGTTTATCTCTTAGTTATTTAGTCAGGATGCGAACTCTGTGTTATTTGATGATTCTTTTTTAAATATGGAAAAGTGTGTTCAGGGAATTAGTTCACATTCGTATGCGAGTAATGCTACCAACAACCTTAATAATGAGAACAATAAATAATGTCTGAGACTATTGCTGACATTATAGTCAATTTGCAAGGGATATACGCAATCACCACTTCTATGGACAAAAAGCTTTTCACATTGAAATGTTTGGATACAAATGTCAGTAATTTTGGAATATGAATTGAAGAAGTTTTGTAATTTGGGGATGATAACATAAATGTAATGATGAAATGGTATCGAAAATCAGTGACAAAGTTGACTCATTAGAGTTCTCACTCGGTGTAGTTTATGACAAGTTATCACAATTACAACAACAAAAAGAAAGTATGCACAATGATTTACTATATGTTTAGTCGCAATCCATGCGTAATAAGTTGATCTTTGCTAATATAACGGAAGAATCTCATAAGATGAAAAAGGAGACCAAGTTACGTAAGTTTATAGTCGATAAATTGAAAATGGCACAGGATTTAGTAAATGAGATTAAGTTTGAAATCCCGGCATTAAAATTGTACCTAACTATTTTGATACTGTTTTATAAATAAAGCTTCATAAGCATTTTTTCAATGTTGAAAATCATATTTATCTCGCTTATCTGGGTTGAAAACTCGCTGGCCTCTATTATTTATTTGAATAAACTCAACTTTTGTAAAAATGAAGAGAATAGATTGGAAATGAGTATTAATAAAGAGAAATATAAGAAACTTGTGGGTAAGAAGAGGTAGATGTTTCATGCAAAAGAAATTATTGAAATTGAACGCTTATATTTATTGGAAACCCAAGGATTTTTGGAGGTCATTTTCAGGTAAAAAAGCTTTAATGTACACAATATTCGTATAGATTCTTTCTATAAGTATTTGCTGAATTACATGTTAGTATTGCAACTGTTAACAGCGACAACGCTGAGGAATTTTGTGAATGTAACGATGTATAGCGTTAATTGAAATTTTGAGAAGCTCGACAAGTCTCTTAGAAGTAGAATTTGTCATACGCCTTTTAAAACGTAATAAATCTTTGGCTGATGACCAGTTGCTCAATGAATCTTTTATAGAATCTATATATATACTGTCGTCCCATCTTGTATGTTTTTTTTAAATGTTATATTAGATTCAGGACATTTCCAGAATATGTCTCGGATTTATGTCGGCGCAGTACAGAATTATCATACATTTTGTTCGCCGGATATTTGTTTGCAAACAAGAAACCGCAATCTTTTTGGACCACCTAGGCTATTTCTAAGATTAAATTGATCGTAGGATTGACCTAGAAGTTGCGAATGAAAAGTAGCTCGCTGCATTCGCAACTTCTCAGTCAATCCTTGTTTTGTAAATAGCCGATGTGGTGCGATTAGCAGTTATAAAATAATCAAGTTAAATTAAATCAGGATTAACTCAAGAAACACGACAACCTATGCTTTTTAAAGTCATCATATCTACACGTTCTGTGTAATCATTTAATTATTGCGCTTGAGCATATGCTTGTAACTCCAAAAATATTAAAGGCGCGAGTACGAATTGAAGTTCAACGTTTTGAGCTAGGCTAGCTCTTAATTAGTGGAACAACATCATCTCAAGGCAGGAATGAAAATCAGCTACGCTCCTTAATCACCCGTTGTTGCCTGCAACAAAGGTTTCCTCGTTTCTTATGAATACGCATAAGCATAAATACGTCATCAACATCGCAACGAAACAAGCTCTTACACATCAACGAGAGTGCTCTTTTTATCGATCGATACATTCCTGCGTTTGGAAGTTAAACTATGATTGGTTCATTCGAACAGCATGGACGGTCACTTTGGGTCAATTTTTCGAGAAAATTGTACTCACGCTCGCAACGATTGGCTAAGCAGATTTATGCATATTAATTACAAACTTGGAAGTCTTATTACCGAAAGCCAAAGGTGAAAAAGGAGCGTAGCGGATGTTCGTCGGTGGCTTGAGGCGATGGAAGGAAGGGGATTTGGGGTACAATGCACATTTGCAAAATGTTTACCCTGCTGTTGTAATGAATGCCCAATAAATCTAAAAGTATCTACAAATCCAATCTTTATCTTAACTGTTATTTTCTTTCCATCCTTCATGAACCGATCTATTATGAAATCATTTCTGAATGATTTTTACCTCATTAACGGGATCATTTTTTCACAAGTGTCTGAGAAGCTATGAAAGAAAGTGAGGTGTAGTTTAGGCATCTAAAATTTAAATTATAGTCTCTATGGGCAGGACTTCTCTAATCTCCTGTTTGCTGACCGTGCGCTCTATCTTTGTCTTTTAATAATTTACTCTCATAAATATGACATGTACTCCTTGAGTTAAAATGTGTCTTGTCTTCATCTGTGAATACCGTAGGTTTTGCATTTTTCAGTTCGCTGTATACTAGTCTCGATATCCTATCCAGCCAGTTAAACAACACCTGTATGCGAACAGTACCTCTGTAAACTAACATTCGTGAATTGAATTGACGTCCATACAGCAACCTGATGGGATGTACTTAGCTGTTTTTATCGTCCTGAATGTACTGGTTTGATTTGTAGCACCATTACAATGTTGTGGTGAGTAACTCATACAGGACGAAGCGTACAGGATGATGATACTTTCAAAGTTGCAATAAACGACATAAGGGACTTTCAGTTGATGATGATGATAATTTCTAAATTGAAAACTAATCTCTTTTCTGAACATGATATCTATCGAGTAGTCTACAAAGGTAATGCAGTCTTTTGTGATCTGATAATTTTTCTGTTGCACTGAAAACATTCAAGCATAACATGTCAACATGACTATCTTTTTCATTTTCAGTCACTCAACTTCTCTAATGTATTTATCTTCATCTATTTCATATACATTCACAGAAATATCATCTTCAAGTTCACTTGTTTTAATGCACTGACTGTATCTAACCAAACTATATTGTGATGGTCTGTCTACGTGATCACTAGGCGTACTCAGTACAGATTCAACTGCATAGACAAAAATAAAAAATAAAAAAAATAATATCTGTCATCCGCATTGTTTCACGTTTTTGCCAGCCTTTTTATTTTTCACCCATTCAGGTAAATCTATATACGAGCATATTTGTATACACTGATACCTGTATACGTGCAGTATCAAAAATTGAATTATATCAAACATCCAACTCGTGCTTTCTCTGATTTCCTGTCCATAATTTGGTATATAAACATTGAAATAAACGCTCCATTTCATTTTATTATGTTAATAGGCCATGTTTTGTGGTAAAATTCTCTGCATTCAACCTTCTATCAATCCTAGACTGGCCTCTTCATAAGTCTTAGCTAAGTCTAGCTGAATCGTGACACAACACAAATGACTGAATTTTCGAATTATTACTTTTTATGTGTGGTTCAGTGTCATTAAAATGCATGGAAATATTTTACCACTATTTAATTTTTAAATGAATGTGAAAAAATTCACATCTTCTTTGCAAATATTTTCCTACTCTTACACTCAGCTATCGAAATATGTACTCCAACTTTGTTTCAACATACCACTTGGTTTTATTTTATCTTTGCATACACGAAATTCTGTTTCACGCTTAATCATGCGCCATATATATGATTTGTCTTATGATCAAATAATTTGTAATTTTAATTTTCATTGGTTGAACCAGTAACGAATTACTTTTATAAAAAGAATTACGCTTTACTATGACTTTGCAAAAATCAACGTCTGATTTTCCCGCTGGTAATGTTGGCAACTGATATTTATCCAAACCGTTACTTTTTGTAAGCAAAGAGTTGTATTTTCTTAAATAGAATATACAGGTAAAAAAAAAGTTTTCAAAGATAACACTTGACTTTTTTTAAAGCATTACTTTTACCACTTTTGACATGAATGGCCACTCATACTATACGGCCATGTTAAGCTAGGTACATCGGTATATGTGACACATGATTAGGTAACTATTGAGTCTCTGGGTTGCACATCCTTTTTCCAAAATACTATGGAGTTGCAAAAGAATATTATTATGTACGAGACGCGCAATTGTGCAAAATCCTTGAGAGAGGATGTTTTAGTGTCGACAGATACTAGTTGATATATATATATATACACCAGAAAATTAGGGCTACATCAGTTTAATTAGGGACTATATTTAGAAAGAGACATACCTCTTCTTTTCTGCCTCACCAGACACTTGACACATTTCCTGAGTGTACCTGATTTGTAGACAACATTGGGAACCTTATTTATGTATTGGCTACAATTATAAAAGTATCCTTATATTTGTAAAAAAAATATGAAAATGTACTGATGCAGTTTATTTTTACCTTGCCTGCTAGATATAATAACAAATTGCTACGAAAGTGAAACGTTTAAGTTGATTAAAAGTTATGCTCATGAGTCAACTAGAATGGAACCTTTTTCATTGATATATACATTGTCAGGAGTTTACCATTCCCCTATAACACGCGGAATGAAAATTATACTGATATATTCCACAGGCATTAAAACTGTAATTATGCTATTTTTATTTGAATACTTTTTCACTTTATCCATTTATATACATCGTATAAAAAGGAACAAATCAGATTTTTCGGGATAATTTTGATACCATTTAATTTTATGTTGTAAATTTATTCTCAAACATGAAATGTTTTTAAAAAATATACCACGATGTACAGGTATTTTACTCTCTATTAATGTAATTGAAACTGACTTTTTAAAAATTGTATTTCAGAATAAGAATGAGAAACGAAATATATAGTCTCTATCACGACAGCAAATTTCACCTTTGGAGACCTATCTCATATGTAATAAAGAGCCAGGTAAATAGCCCCAGGGAATGGGTATGCTACTATTTCTGTGATGGATCTTTTCATTTGCTAAAGCAAAGATTGGGGGCCTCATTTGTATATAAAAAGGTAATCAGTCATAGGCTCAGAAATGGCTTAGATACCAATCGTTGTGTCCCAGGTTTAATTGATATATTTTTAATGAATATAGTTTGTGGCGGCTTTCCATTCCCAATTAACTCCATGTAACAATTCAGTCTCTATATCCCGGGCCAAGTCTTTTCCTAGGATTTCAGGAATAAGAGTCCCATTAAGACCCCCAATACTGTTCATATAGCACTTTTGAGAAAATGGAGAGTTCCATGTCCCTTGTTGTGCATTTCTGGGAATCAAGGACTCTCCCTACGGGCTCAAAGAAAAACTATGTTCGCTACTGCAGGAGGAGGAACACTATCGCCAGCACCAAGCTGTACATGAGGAGAAGGAGGATTGGAAGGCCGAGGTCAACAAACCTTGACTTTTATTGACTCAAACATATAAGCAGCATAAAGTCCCAAAATTGTATGCATATGGATATATCATGTAGTATATGAGAGTTAGAAAGAAAGAAAGAACAAAAACTAAAATGTTTTTCAATATGAATCTATTGAAATATGGATGGCAAATATATTATATAATATATTGAAATTACACAACTTTACATGACTGTCTAATGGAATTATTGTTTGAAAATGTTTGATTTCGCGCCTATTGATATCGACTCAGATGATAAACATAGGAACTGAGTTGGTACTGAGCTACGATAGGAGGAACAATAGCGCCATCAGCCGTAGATTATATCCCGGATAAGTCATTGTTTCGTTAATAGCAGTAATTACCATATCAATGATAATACCATCAAAAACGAGGGAAAAACAAGGAGTAATTATAGGTGAGTGAGTAATGAGCAAACTGGATAAATTAGACTATTCCATTTTATCTCACAAAATGTTTGTTCCAAGAATCCTATATAATAGTTTTTGCTGAAACCATTTTAAACTAGAATCTTTAGTTATTTTATGTTTCTGCCCTACTTTTTAGTGTAAAAAACGAGGTACAGATCAGTTAAATTGAAGAATATCTATCTGCATAGAGGCATTTTGTGGATTTCACATGTTATCTGCATATAAATTCACAATATCTTGTGACTTTCTTGAGTCTTTATGCAGAACACTCTGTATTTTCACTTTATTGTAAGTTCTAATAGGATATGAATTCTTTATTTCAGACTGCATAGTCCATACATCTAAATTGAAATATAAATATATTTTTAACAAAAATAGTTTTGGTGTCTTATGTACAAAATTAACTGAGGTTACTTTAGCTAAAAAAGAAGCTTGCTATATTTTGTGATGGTGACACAAATTATAGACAGGACTTTAAGTGCTAATGTAACGTCAGCTAATTCTAATCACAGAATTCGTCATATTTTCATCTGTGTGCAAAATGGTATGCTGAGTGCGATTATGTTCACTTGTTTGAGGCGCTATCGTAATTATTCCACGCAAGACGTCACATTCCGGACCACAGTTTCATTTAACATCTCAAACTTTCTTCCTCAAGTTAGGATTTTTAAATATCTTTCTTATTGCTTGGTTTGGAATTAAAGCATTTCCCTAAACATTAGGCAGGCGTCATAATATCGTGCATTTTCCTGAATAAATCTTGTTTTTACTCTGAGGAAAAATTAAGGATTTTCACAAATTTAAGGAATTCCCCAACTTGTTTTTCAAGAATAAAAAGTCTCTCATGTGTACAATTCTTGAACAAAAGAGTTAGTTTTCATCCTTTGTATTGTATCTACCTCTCACAAACATCCCAATATTGGAAGAAATATCATTAACAAGATAATGCAAAATTTCAATGAGAAAGACGTTTGAGGATTTTAGTAAAACTGACCAGACATTTCCTCAATGGTATTGAAGAAAAGATTGTCATCGTTTAAGTTTACTTTACGTTTTAATGTACTTTTCTAATCAGCGTAGGTCCTCAGAGGCATTGTTTTATCATGCTTTGACTTGAAAGGGGTCAAGAGATACATATGGATGTTCCTCTTGAGCGTATTTCGTCTCGAACCGAATTATTGAATGAAACCTTATTCGTCAGGACAATCTGATAGACACAGTGGTGTGCAGATCAAAGCAAAAATACTTTTGGGGAAAGCAAGGGTTAAAGTTTAGAAAATCCCAGTCCTCAATCAACCTTACCATTCATCAAATGGTTTCGGAATTATTGTCTGCTTTATTTTCAGTGTTTGCTCGGGAACAAAGGTCCATATAATGCCTCTGTAGTATTCATACGTGTTGATCCCACGTCCTGTGAATAACACCAATCAACCACACAGAGTATCAAATATGGTTTGACACGAATATCTCACATCAGTATGTTTAGCCCTATCAACTCTCTCTGTCGGACGCGTATACTGATGGATGCTAAATTTTGGTAAGTATAATTTTAAACTGAATAATTCTGAGGTGCGGTCGCATAATACACAGAGGACAGAAATTTTCAGTGCTGATTCCGAGCGCGTCAATGTACGAAGGGCATTTAAAAAGTTCTGAATATTAGTGCGCTGTACATCTAAGTTCTTTATAGTGACCAGTACGTCAGTGCATCCTCTCAAAGTACTCCCCATGCACCAGCACACACTTTCTCAGTCTGATTATCCAATTATTAAATGCCATTTTGTATTCACATTTTGGTATGTTGTTTATACACTTGAAAAATGCACTTATAACCACATGGCAGCTTTCAAAATCATCTGCCCCTCAGCAAACGTTTGATAACGGGATTCAGCCAAAAATTACTTGGAGCTAAATCAGGGCAGTATGGAGAATGTAGCAGATGGAAGATGGATACCTCAAGTACCGGTGCGCGAACGGGATGTCCGGGAGTGTTCCACAACTGTTGCCAACACTTTGGAGGCATACCAAATGTCCAGTGACACTAGCAGAGTTATACACAGGTAACTGGATGGCCGGGCCTATTGCATAAAAAAAATAATATGTACAAAACTCTGTTGGCAGTCCGACCACGTCGAGCGATTTGTGGTCTCTGCTCATTTTATTTTCTCTTGAGTAGGGTTCAATAAAGTAAAACTATATTTCATCACCTGTGGCAATCTCATTCAAACGTTTCTGGTCACGCTCTTCATATTTGGCAAGTAGCTGTTTGGCAATTTCAACCCGAGTCTGTTTTTGACATCCGTCAATAAATGCGGGACCCATCTTGCACCTTCCTCAGCTTCAAATGCTTGCTCAATATATTAAAACAGCGGACGACTTAATGCCCGTGATAATTTAAATATCTTTCACATTTGCTACCTGTATATATTAATACTTCATGAACCTGATTGAACATAAGGTGTTGATTTTTATGCAAACAAATCCACGTTGACACACTTAAAACATGTATGCAGATCTATAGTATTATGCTAAGGTTTAATTAAATCACAGATTGTCGATGATAAATCCATGATGATCAATTGCAGACATACAATAATGGTCCAATCATGTGCTTAGACTGCAGAAAGTGACACCTACTGATGTACCGCCAGGATTAAAAGATGCATCAAAATAGGTAACACGCCCACAAATACCATTATATATAAAGTTCATCCCCCGGGCATCTGCGTTTGAAATTAACGATTTCCAGCCGGTCTCACGATACTAATAGTTTGGTTGGGTCGACAGAAAGTTAATGTATCTGGTCCTTGAAATCAGCTGAAAAAATGTTACACGATTATGAAAAGTAAAAATGCAGGACCAGTACATATTCTAGAGCAACGGGAACGTTTTTAAGTTGCTTGTCCTTCTGATTAGAGAGACGTTTTGGGAAAGAGGGAACATTGCAGAGAAAGGTTTCTCTGTAGAATGGATATCACACACCTACTTCAACACTGTGTGTTGTTTTATATAAGGCTCACTGGTCAACAATAAAAGGGTTGAACACGGCTTGAGAAGTTCGGACTTTTGCAAGAACACTCGCAAATATTTTTCAACCTGAAGGTGACGCCTGGGCCTGGCTTTCATTCTTTACCAGTTCTCTGGCCAATTTTTGAACTGTGCAAACAGTGCATGGTTGCTATTCTTATATAATTAAATGCCTTATTAATTAATTTGACGAACAAAAATAATAAAAAATAAAATAAATTAAAAAGAAA
Source organism: Margaritifera margaritifera (assembly GCA_029931535.1). Classification (NCBI taxonomy): domain Eukaryota; kingdom Metazoa; phylum Mollusca; class Bivalvia; order Unionida; family Margaritiferidae; genus Margaritifera; species Margaritifera margaritifera. The sequence goes on along the minus strand of JAQPZY010000971.1, from coordinate 128,605 downwards.
GAAAGAAAGAAACACACAAAAAATCCAACGTCCCTAAACTGAGAATGCTCGCACTTCTAATGCCTGAAATAGATCTGAAGTCTTACATAGATACTGGTATTTGTTATACATGTATTATAATAGAGATTTGTATTGAAAATGACCCGTAATTGAGAGTTGTCACTTCCGCGAGGGAATTCGGAATATAATGTTGCATTTCGAGGGGTTGCGAGAGATGACCAGGTTCGATACTATCTGTAACGAAGAAATAGAACTCTCAGGATCGCAGATACAATTATGCTTGTGTCTTCCTACCGAGAATTCTTTATATACGTTCCTATGCCATAATGTGCCCAACCTCACCCAACATGAACACGGTGAAGGGGCAACTTACGTAACCCTTGGTAACAGACAAGATGCTATCACCCATTACATTCCTAAGTTTATGGGAAGGCAAGGTACACGACCAGCCTTAGAGATCAGAACCTCTTTATACTACATATCAGATGCAATGTATATTTGGTTGACATACATTAAAACGGAAGAAAATTGAGTTAGGGTCACTTAATTTCTATTCCTTTAATTAGAAACAACAAAGAGAAATATATTGAAAAAGTACATATTGCTTTGTTTGAAGGGTTCATGAATTACCTAGTACTGAAAAGTGATGTACAATGCCCATTGTTTTCATACAAGCCGTTAGTCTCTTTCAATAAAACTCTCTTCTGACTTTGAAAGATTTGCGCCAAACTCTCAAAGTCAAGCGAGAGTCTGGTTGAAGAAGACTGACACCCAATGAGATAATACATATTTGTAGCAATGTATACATACGATAACGACTAGTCTTTTTGTTTCCCACAGAACTTGCGAAGCCGGTCTCTGTTGAAAAATGATGCCATCAAACCTGTCTATTCTGAAGTTACCAGAACTTGCATTAATTGAAGAACCACCTGCTGTATCTGAAAAATAAATTTAGAGAGAGAGAGATAGAGCGACAAACGAAGCATTTCATCAGACATTTCCACAATGTTCCCTCAAAAAATTATGTCAGAGTGGCGGAGAGAGAGAGAGAGAGAGAGAGAGAGAGAGAGAGAGAGAGAGAGAGAGAGAGAGAGAGAGAGAGATGCACAAGCAATAACAACAACGACAGTTGCAACAAGAGGTTGCGACAGTATCTACATAGCCTCATATCAACAGTCCGTCCCTAAATTAGACTTGGATTCTTCACTGTAATATGTCGTACACCGTCTTCTGTGGTAAATACATGTATGTATACGAAACAGTTATAGGCGTAAAATGGAAAAGACGGTGTCTGATGTTTGAAGTAATCATGTCAGTCTTTAGTCTTCGGACGTCAATAATATCGGAACATTGCAATACAAACCCAGAACAAGACACCAAAGAATTATGCTATTCATTCATTGTACTATTAGAACCTTGCTTTGATATTTTTATGTGAATTTCAAATAATGATACAATGTTTTTAGATAGTGGCTTGAAGAATCTTACCGCCATCAATGCTGTAGGCTATTGACAAATTTTAGGTATCGAGATCTCTAGCCTTTATTCAATGGACCCTGAAAACAAGAAAATATTGTCCATAAGGTTATCGAATGTATCCTTCCGTACGAGTAAAATGTTGCTGAACACGTGTTTTTGTACGAGTTACAATATTTGCGACAAATTTCTTATATACATGCACACGTTATCAAACGTAGCAATATCATTATACAAGGGCTGAGTTTACACTTACATTATATTGTGTACCCTGTGGTATATCGTAATTAATTCATATATATTGTCAAGGGCTTATACCGGACGATTGATATGTTCATTTATCAAACAATGAACGATAAAAATTAAACCAAAACGACCATTTTCACATTTATCGGCGAAACTAGGATAGTTTTCAAAGCAGCAACAAGGTTCAACCTCTGGGAAAAAATTTCCGCAAATGCTATCAGATACTTCATTTCCTTTCCAGGACTTTCTTATGTGTGTGTGTGTGTGTATTGACAGAGAGAGTAAACTCTTCACATCCCTGCCCAGTGTGTCCGCTACAAGATGTAGTTTTGCAGCTATTACAACTAATCATAATCTTTTTGGAAAATGTTGATTTGGATTTTTTGCGAGCTTCTATTTTTATTCATATTGATTAATTGAATAAAAGTGACACTTAAGAATTATACGTGAAAGTTGGTTTAAATGAGGAAAGCATAGCGCTGCAAACATTGGATGGCTAGCGTCCCGAACAGTGTATGGGCGGCCGTTCCATCGCCGACTAGTGCATCAAAACGTGTGGGAAATATGCTTTGCGAAATTACAAACCAACATGAGGTAATTCAGACATTTAAAGTTATTGACAGCTGATCAAAGTTAATACTGTGCTTACTTACCACAGCTACTGATCATAAGATTGCTTTATCCTCTATCTCTCTCTCTCTCTCTCTCTTGGTCGGTTCGTCTGTCAATTTTTTCACCGTAGGTGTGGAGAAATCGAAGTATTCCACGGGCGAAAGTCCGCTACGCTCCTTTTCACTGATTTATACTCGTATCTTGCGACGATTTACAGAGAGAGAGAGAGAGAGAGAGAGAGAAAGAGAGAGAGAGCGATTTTAATCTCTCTCTCTCTATATATATATATATATATATATATATATATATATATATATATATATATAACATGCTTTTCGTCTAAATGAATGAAACAATTGTTCCGTCAAATTTTGAATTTTTCGTAACCTGAACTCTTTTCTTCTTGTAACTGAAATGGAAAATTTAAAACGGAACGGAAAACTGTCAACGATAGTACCTTGTATGAAAGTTCTGTGATTGCGGTGTGTTTCGGTACCAGACAAGGTGTCGCACACCCGGGAAAGACAAACTGCGGGCCTTGATCATCTACGTCAAGGATATTTACCCGCAAGAAGGCATGCGAAGTTCTTGTTGTGATGTCGTTAGCATCCTGTTTTAAAGAAAAGATAACAGTCTCAATCAACACTTTGAAGCGTTTTATACTACAGGACTTTATTTTCAAAGCTGTCTGAGCTCAAGACTTTACCCTATATTTGTACCGTTATTTCGTTTTACTTAATAATAATAGAATCCCCAACTTTTCATTATTTATTGAATTACATCATCTCCCCATAATTACATGAATGATATTGAGGTGATTTTAATATTTCTTTCAGAATTTGTAAATTTAGAGTCCAACGTTAAATGTTGTGCATGGAACGTTCCCTGAATATAATTCCATAATATCTATGTTAGAGATATTTGCATTCAATATATAAATCATAGGACAGGAAGATTGTTTATCTTTTCATTTTGTCTCTCCTACTTTACTCCTGATAGGAAAGAAACTAACCGGTAAATTTCTCATCTGTTCTAGCTTGAAGTGGTAACATCATTTAATAGAGTTGCAACATATTGCAGACGTTGGTTATTTTATGTGCTCATATGCATGAGACTATGGGTCCAGTACCTCTGACCCCAAACTAAAAGCATGTGCATTATCAAACAATAATTCATGCCAATTCAGTATTAACCAGGAATTAGGATCTTTAAGTTACGGGTTCTACTTACTCTGAGGTACAATAACTGTCCACATACCACCTTGTGACTTAAAAGAGATTTTTGTTAACTGTTTCATAACTACGAGTACAGTTTAACCCATCTTTATCAATTAATGTGTCTTTACGATGTAGGGTCTTTATTAAAAATGAGCAGTAACTTCACTGAAATATTTATAATGTAGGAATTATGTCCAGATTCGAAGTCTAGATGTGAATCCAATTTAATTTCTCCTGCAGGAGCATTGACCAGTGCAAATGTTTTATCCCTATTGGACTGAAATAAGAGAGAAAAGAAAAATGTAAACAAAAGGATGTGTCATGGGCTCTCCAAACAATTATCCATCATTCAATTTAGATAAAGTAACGGCACTTGTAATCATCAACATTAATTGAATGTCTTACTGTTTATGACTAGGCAGTCAATATATTTCAGATTATCTGAAGGTCATGTCAAAATTCAAATTGAGCTGGTGAAATATATTTAATTCATACAGAAACAAATATCACTGACGCTGCATCATGATAGAAATAAGTTATATTATTGTCTGAATTTCAAGCCATTGAAAATGAATATTGTGGAAATATTGCGACAAGTTAACATGACGTTACCTACAATTCGTATTGGTATGATTTACAATTTTCATTCTGTTCTCTAGACGTTAACGAGGGTGAGTTAAACTGACATCAGGGAAACAAAAACTTGGTATAGCATAAATATGGCGTCTGTAACAGTTAACACGTTAGAGATTCTAATGTTGTTTGCTAAACATATTCATATTCAGATCTATAATTTGTAAACCGATAATAGGGAAATATACTCCATGAAGAACAGTATTATTTATCTAATTCAACGGAATAAGACATAGATACAATACAGTCACGTCCATCTAAATAGAGATTGAGAATCATTGGATATTTGTTCTTTTTTGGATATTCATGTACTGTATTCGTCCTAAGCAAATGTTCGTTTTCCTCATTCATTTGGGAATATCACTCAGAAGTAGTATTTATTGCACCAGGACTTAAATATATTAAAATCTTACTGTGAGGTCAAATGACAACGTTGTTGATGCCGGTCTGTCCTTATCCGACATCCTTTCTCGCAGCCTGTACAGCACTGTACCAATGGCTTCATTCTGGACGAAAATGAAATCCTTTTTATATTTAATTGATAAACAAGTATAGAATAGTATATGAATACAATTATAGCATCGTTCAGACAATATACAGGTGGGTTTTGTCTTAAACGTTCGGTCACACAACTAGTTAAAGACAAATATATGCATAAAAGAAGGCTGTCAAGGCTTTTACATTTTCTATATTCTCTAATTTGCATATATATATATATATATATATATATATATATATATATATATATATATATATATATATATATATATTGGCATCTGTAACATTCCCTTCATCTATCTTTCATTTGCGTGAATCTGAGAAGAATTTATCACCAATACATATGTTCTTGCAGTATTGGCAGCTCTTTCTTGAAGAAAACAAAATATAAAATTTGAAATACTTCTAGACTAAGAGAGTCTTCTATGGAATCTGTGCAATAGACAGTGAATACAAAGATACTCTTAACATTATATGTAGAGAAAGGCCCTGTCTTGGTACTAATTAATGGCCTTAATTTGTCATCCAGCTTTCATGGCGTAGAGGAAAAAAGCAAAATATTCGTTATTTTATTCTCACAATGAATTGATACATTAAAGAATATTAATAGAAATATTGTCGCAGGAGGAGCTAGATTAGGATGGATACGCTACTTGCACGTTATTAACCTATGTTCATTTTGACCTATTCAGACGTGATTTAGAGTCACCAATAATTACCTTTGTTCATTATTATGCGTATCTCGCCCACAGACGTGCATCTCTCCATTTCTTGTCCATACCATAAGGCATTTTACATCTTTTGCGTGCGTCCAGCATTATTTGGGAAGATCTTACAGATCATCATGTCTACTTTTAGATATATAGCTTTCAATTTTTTTGTAATATGATCCTAGGATCTGAAAATAGTTTTTTTTATCAACCTGAACAAAGACGCGCATTAATTTCAAATCTGCATTAATTTCAACAATTCTAACTTTGAGAGAAGTTTTGAAGGTTATTTGAACAGATTTAGGGATACATTACTTCAACAGAACAAGTTATTAAATTCTCTGAGGATAATCTTGAGTTTTGAAAAATCAGGAATTCTTTTCAGGCTCTTGCACAATGCGCGGCAATCTATTAAATGTCTTGTTTTGTTCTTTTTTTTAGGAGTAGTTTGTATATGAAGACATTATTCATTTAAATAATATTACACCATTTCATTACTGATCTATTTAACCAGAAGCCTTTCTTCTATTGGCGAATTGAAATTACGCGTGAATTGGGTCGTCATCTGATGTGTGACAATGCCTTCATAGGCTTTCGTTCAGCGTACGCATAGCAATAGATCAAGATTTCGCACCGTTGACAATTTACTTTCATGTTACTTGTATTGCCTCAATATGAGTGGGTACAGAAGCCTAATTTCGTTAATAGTGTAAGTTTATTACAACAACAAAAGATTAGATCCCAATAGAATTTTACTATGTATGATGTGACATCAGATTTATTGCTATCCGTGTTAATTCAGTAATTTGATTTAGATTCAGGATAGATGCAAAGATACACATCAGATTTATTGCTATCCGTGTTAATTCAGTAATTTGATTAAGATTCAGGATAGATGCAAAAATACGTATCAGAATTATTGTCATCCGTGTTAATTCAGTAATTTGATTTAGATTCAGGATAGATGCAAAGATACACATCAGAATTATTGCTATCCGTGTTAATTCAGTAAGTTAGGTTAGGTTTAAGATAGATACAGAGATAAACATCAGAGTGGACATAAGCTGCAGTTTCCTAAGATATGACCTTTAGTTTATTATAAATTACCTCTGGTATATTCAGGTCTCCTGTTATATTGATATACGGATGGAACTTATTTAGTGGGTTTACATATATTGAGGCCCTTTTGTTTATCTGAAAAGTCAGAGAAAACGTTAAATGAAGATCTTAAATGCTTAACACAGAACAAATCTGATGAAAAAATGTGAAGCGCATTCGATGGGAATCTGTAAAGTATGATCGATGATGTATTAACTTAGCGAGATCTGGAGTTCCAGGTAAATGCAGTAATTCGAAAAATGAAAGGCATGCATATAGACGAGAGCCATGTAAGGATATACCAATTTAAATATAGCTGAGTATTAAGCGTTAAATGCACAAAGGAGAATTTGTGTTTTCATGAAATTAGTAAATATCGGGTGTGAAGTAATTTCAATAGCTTTCAATAAATTAAAATAATACTACAGAACCCAGACATACACAGAGATAACATTCCTTCTCTTACGAAAAAGCTTATGTGTGTATTTATAATACAGCAAGTGACTGTTTTAGCCACTAGGGAAAAGGTCTTCTCGGTAATGCAAGAAAAATAAACCTTACCTCTAGGGAGATGAGAAGAAAAAATCTTACCACTCCACAGACAAAGTTAAAAACAATTGTTTGAACATCAGAGCTCTGTAAGAGAGATGCATTTTCATGAACAAGTTTTCCTTTGGAAAGTGAAACCCAAAGGTTAGAATATTTGTAACAGAAATGATAAATGAATGTAAACTACTCTGCACGCACGATGTTAATTACTAGAAATGGTATGAACCAATTTCAGAAAACCTATTCTTATTGTGTGTTATTTATTTTCGCAGAGTTTGCGTGTGAATCATATCCGCGAAATTAAACAGTCGGGGATACACATTTGAAGAAATTATATAGACGAAGAGTGACGGACAATATTTAAATCAAACTTCAATTCCCTGAATCGTTTGATACCATTCAACCGGGAAATTTTGAAACCCCATACAATTTAAGTATACTGCACATAGAAACATTGCTTCTAAAACTGAGTGTATTTTACGAATAAGATATAAACCATCAAACAAAAGCAAAAAAAACAAAAAAAAAACAAACAAACAAACAAAAAACAAAACAAAACAACAATGATAATCTGTTGTTCTTATTGTAGTGATTATTTTAACCGGGATGATGTAATTCGTATAATGTGTCGGTTTTTTTGCATGTCAAACACTGAATGTTTGCCTGGAAACGGACACATAGACAAGAAGCTTTGCTTTCCAACGTCAAGGTTACGAAAAAACTCATCATCAAGAATTCGTGATAATAAACTGAATCGTGTGATCTCTAAAATATGCCTCAAAATTGTGAAAAAAGCAATTAGAAGGTAAGTAAGCCAACAATCTTTCCACACACCCACCAGACCAAACAATATGTAAATAAATACATAGAAACTAAGTTTATATATTGAAATTATTTTGAGAAATAAATAATCAAGACCACAGTCTGCAGGGTCTAGATTGTCTTCATGTGAACCAGAGAGAAATTACGCAAAGCACGATTTGAAACTTTATACTCATTATTATTATTATTGCAAGGACATAAGTAAAGAGAATTTTTCGATCGTAATTATTTTGAAACATAGTCAAGCAGGTAATAAACATAAGAGCAAACTAGTAAAATTGTACCTTTCTTGATTGCCACAATAAACATACACAAAAAGGGAACAGCAACAAAAATTACCAATATATTACCCAACTCTTCTCGAATTCCACAATAAACATAGACAAAAAAAGGAACAACAAGTATAATTACCAATATATTATACAACTCTTCTCGATTGCCACAATAAACATACACAAAAAGGGAAAAAAAAGTATAATTACCAATATATTAACAACTCTTCGAGATATATAGTCATATTTAATTTTAAAAAATATCGGAAATAAGACTGCATGGCTGACTGGCTCAGAGTGGTGATGGTATATGTAATGTTGCCCGATGGAATTTTACTGACATTGAATATCAAAGTGCCTCAAACAAAATAAAAAGATATATATATATATATATATATATATATATATATATATATTTATATATATATATATATATATAGAGAGAGAGAGAGAGAGAGAGAGAGAGTGAGTGAGTGAGAGAGAGAGAGAGAGAGAGAGAGAGAGAGAGAGAGAGAGAGAGAGAGAGAGAGAGAGAGAGAGAGAGAGAGAGAGCACCTCAAATACTTTTACTTTGCGTTTGTTATTGTCCAATATTTTTATTCTGAACTGTCTAAGAACTTAATGTCAACTGTCACTTCCATGTTTGGGGTTAAAACAAAACAAACACACAAACCCCGTAAATATAATGTTACGACTCGATGGCCTAAAAATATGTATCAGAAAGAAAATGAAACCAACAAAATCAAGTAAAATCAACAATCAATTTATTTCAAAACAATTAAAGTGGAAATTGAAAAGACACTTACAATAATGTGAATTAAAGTCCAAATAATCTTAAGTGTCCTAATCACAAGTACAAAAATATATAATTTTCCGAATGAATTCCAATAGCCTTGAATGTCCTGATGTACCACAAGTCTTGAATGTCCTTATGTACCACAAGTCTTGAATGTCCTGATGTGCCACAATGATGTCATACGGAATGTTTTGAATGAATTCACTTGAATCCCAAAAATGTCCTAAAATATATAAGCACTTTAGTATTTCCACTGAATATTTTAAATAAATAATTCCGCTCTCTGAACTATATCTGGTTTTCACAACTGTAACATCTGATTATTAAAATAGTTTCTTTACAGACTGATGTTTAGAACAAGACTTTTAGAACCCGAATCATCTCTTGTTTACTAAGCCCCTGTATATATATATATATATATATATATATATATATATATATATATATATATATATATATTTATAATTAGGTGCACCTGACAACAATACTCACATCATAATACGAGTAAATTTTATGGAAAATTACTTTGTGTACCTGACTTTTGTCACAACAAGACATGGAAATAACAGTCTAAAATCGGCCTTGAACTCAAATGCTATGTAACTATGTTGTTTACAAAATGACCATAATCTGATTAAATACAATTTATAATCATGCACACATATTATAAATTCAATATACATAGCAATAAAATGTTATATTTTTTATCCCCATGATTTGTTACAAGAAATCAATCATATTTGAGATCCCTTTGTCTCTCCGTCCTTCAGTTCTTCCGTCCATATGTTTGTTACGATTGTGATTTCAGTTGCTGTGTGCACATCAAGGATACGGCTCTGCTTTGCTTTTCAGATTGTGTGTATTGCAGGTATATGAGCTTATTGAATAAGTGTTAAACTTAGTAAACTTGTGTCCATTAGACATTTAGAACACAAAGTAAATTGCAAATGAATATTTAGACTTTGTATGACCTGTCTCATTTTCAAGTTTATTTGAGACATATGCTCCAAAAATATAGTTGACCTTTTTCCAGAGGTTTCTATGTTACTTATCGAGGATCTATTCAGCCAATTAGATTCACCTAGATCATATTTTATGGCAAAGTTGTTTAGGTTGTTTATAACATTTATTTAACGGATGCAGATGATTTGTAACAACAATTTGGAGAAATGGATTTGCTACTTCTTACGACAATAACAGAACAGAGAGATATTTGCACGTACTTTAATTTGATTACACAAAAAGAAGCATTTATCACTGATTGCCTAAGGGCAATATATTATATTTTATTTGGTCCTCATATATAATAGTAGTCGAAGAAGACGATGAGGGTACTCTACCTGGTGGGCCCTGCAAAAATTGGGTAATTTCCTCGATGCTGTTAATGACAAAATTGCAGCTTTGTGCAGACACTGAAAAAACATGTAAGAATGTGTTTCATCACAAACAATATGACTTTTGCCCTGATTATTGCCGGACTAGTATATGCCGCATATTGCAAATCCACATTACTTTGAAACGAACGAAATAAGAGACATGAGGTTAAGGTACAAGCCTGCAAATTTGAATAAAGGCAAGAAATAGATTTTGATTTCATGAGCACATTTTATCACTTGATGATGTTTTTTTATGCAACTAGGCAAATACAGGGTTTCTTTTTGAAACAGTACAAAAAGGATATTGAAATAAAGGTCTTTGCAGGGTTTGACTTGTTTCTCTTTTTTCCATTATGGGATTCAATGTAAAAAGTTAGTCAAAAGCGTTTCACTGTCTATATTCCTTCCAACTGCATGTTTATCGTTGTAGGAATTTTATTTTGCTTCTGCAATTTTTTCAATTAAAATAGACCTATCTTTGAGACAATTTGTATTTTTGTCCTACTGAATCTGAATTTGATTCTTTACAACTTAATTTATTATTGATCAATCAAAGAAAGAAGTACACAGTATGTATGCTGAGAAACCAAACATGTCAGTTTGGTTTGGTTTGGTGTTTTACGGCAAAGCACACTTTTAACGTGATATCGTTCCGAGGCAAATAAAGTGCATTTTACAAGGACAAACCACGGTAGACGCCACGAGCTTATCAAATGATAGGATTCGAACCAGCACCCTTGGCATGATAACCACTGAACCATTGTGGCTGTTTTTATTCATATCGAATAGCACGCTAGAAACAATATATATATATATATTTATATATATATATATATATATATATATATATATATATATATATATATATATATATATATATATATATAATTTTGCTACTAACAGAGAAAATCACAGCCATAATGCTGGAACATAATAGTTGAATAATAAATAAAAATTCTCCATATGGTATTTTGCCGCCTAATCCATAGCTTAGCTGCTTAGTGAGGGGAGGTAACCTACAATGAAGAGATTCAGTGATTGATTACAGACTATCTAATTTGAGAATTTTTTTTCTAACATTTCTGGTTTGTCTAAACGTGTATTGGTTTAAAGTTCGTCAATCAAAGTATGATCGTTTTCCCCACCAGGTAATATAACAAAATCCGCAATGGAAAAATGACTTGCCTTCACTGCAAATCAAAGACGACACTGCTAGCAGTAATAGTATTGTGTCTATCGGTGGCATTTTTTAATCGGTGTGGCTCTATATTTTAAATGGAAGCACTGTAATCGTGGAAAACAAACTTTGCTTTCCCAGTGTCTCTCTGATGTGTTAACTCATTTACAGTTAAACAAGATAACTTTGAAGGGCAATTTTTTTCAGGAACTTTCATGCCCATACCTTTATATGTAGTATACTTCACTCGGATGTTTGCTTTGGTGTTTTATGGACGAGGCAATTGAAGTAAAGTGCCTTTCCCAAGGACACACCACAGTAGCAATAGGAACATAATTAGGCTATTCCATCAAGTCGAGAAAGAAACATCTAATGTAATTCGCCGCTATTGAGAATTATATTACGAAACTACTTTTGTTCATATTGTTAAGTATGGCGACATTAATATTGTTGTGGCACACTGGTTTAACTATCGCAAATCATTAAGTTGCACTCGTCATTTTTCTAACTACCTATCCCAAAATATGCCAATTATAAAAACAATAACAAGAGTATCAACCTAAATCTAACAAGTGTTTATTATGTCAAAATTATAGTCGTTTAACATGGAGAAAAAAAAGTTTCACATTGATAGGATTGATGCATTCCTAGTCAATTTTAGAGATATGAAATAGTAAACCCCCGAATTCTCATTATGATTTTTTATTTTTGGTTTGTCATTTTACGGTTTTGCAGCACATGAATGTTATGGAATATGAATGCGTGTGAAATAGGGCTGACACGATTAACTGAATCGGTCGATGAACGTGTTAAAATCGATTATCGATATTAACGTTAGCAATCGATATTTTAACTCCATGAATACTATTTTATTATGTTGCATTTAAAACTAGTTTGCTTAATCTCATCCCGTAACGAAAGTAACCGATAATTGTGTATGCTCTTGACCAAAGGGAGCAAGTTATTCCATTCAGTTCTGACCTAACGCTATACTTTCACTGTCTCTTTCACAGACTAAGTGTTATAGTCAAGGTAGAGATTACAGAAAAATTTTACAAATTGCAAAATATACATAATAAATAATTGAAATAAAGTGCTCTAGTTTTGTCCACTTCAGAGAAATGAAAGTTGCGCTTTCGTATGGTTGAAAGTGGTCTGTTCGATTTTACTGTAGATGAACAAAGATGTCAACTGTTCGTCAGCGTTTATTATATATAATACGGCATATGTAGTTGATATATTTAGAACACTGAACCACAGTGAAACTTCAAACAGTACGAGCTTTTTTGGTTCCCATGCATATTCAATTATCTCAATATATCATCAGCTCTAACTGTTACTGGACCAGTCAGACTATGAATAGAATTACTATTGCAAAAAAAACAAAAAAACAAAAAAACAAAAAACAAAAAACAAAACAAACAAACAAACAAACAAACAACCTACTTTTATAGATATAAGAACATTAAAATGATAATCTATATTCGCTTGCATTTTATATTATCTTACAAAAATCAATATTCACTGGCACGGTGTGACTAGGTGAATATTATATTAAAAAAATATATTTACTGGCATAGATGAACTATCATCATAGTAGAAAATTTGCTTAAAGTAAAAGCTACAATGATTGGACCAGTTTGCTCTGCCTTGAACTTAGTTCAGTGAGGACAAAATGTCAGCAAACATGCAAATCTTATATCAATTATTTCTAAGGCGTATTATTTTCTATATCATTGGGAACCACCTCGCTGTCTGTATTGGTCACTACATAAAAAGCAGATTAAATACACTCCACGATCAAAAATAAATATAATTTTGCAATCAGGAAACGGTTTAAAATGTTCTCACCAAACACAAGGCAAAGTTGTGACGTGAACGCTTGAAGCGCCCTAGGAAGTCAGAAAGAATTATAATTCTTATTCATTATTTGGAGTATCAAGCAAAGGGACAAAGACCGCAACTCAAGAACCTCTGACATTTTCAGTACAATCTTCGGTTTCGAAGACAGCATTCCTCAGTATAAACGAAACATACTATTTCTAATATACCTATGGTATCTGCTTTAGTATCTGACAGTATAAATTATACACAATCCATACATTTTCAGAAAAACTCTACTTTAATAACATTACTGTATTCTTCAATTCCTATGCATAGGTCTGTTTCTTCGGGTTATATTTTTGCTTCATTGATGAGAACTGATTTTTACTCAAATCATTTGCTATAAATCCACCATCACTATTAATGGATTCCACGAGGCTATCGTCATCAAGCTTGCACCATGTCATTGAAATATCAACTTTGTCGTCTGCATTATTAAAATTTTCATCTTCATTTTTCGGCTCACATAATGGCTACCATACCAAACGGAGTCATTCAATGCATCCTTCCGTCTTACCACAAGATAGTTCTATAAGTAGTTTAATCTTAACGAACAAGTCTGTGATTCGTCCAAGTCATAACAACAGCTTTTCCTGCACCTGGAGTCCTCAACTTTACTTCTGGGGGAGATAACTGTAATTCCTCACACAATAGTATTTAACGCGACGGAGCCAGCAGGTATATTTTTTAAATACTTTTGGTTTTTTAATACATATTCTTTAAGTGACAAGGACAGTGTTCCTCAATGTGCACAGTGAAAATAGTATAAGTTATCTTGGCACTCTCGGTTGTAAGGAAAGTCCTTTTAAATATTAATAGAAAGTTGTAAAACTAATAGTGGACGTATAAAATTCACATCAAATACAGCTAGACAGTGATTGATTCGTAAGTTGATACATGGATAACCAATGATTCAGACGATAATAATCATAATGTACATATATCAGTAATTTGATTGGCAAGAGTAAGCGAACTTGTTTTCAACAAAATATATTCAAGTAAGTGTGATGAAGTACTTTACCTTTTGGCTTTAATTTCTTTCTCAAATCCATCGTTGTTGTTTTTCATTCCACTAGATCCTTCTCTTCTCGAATTGATTTGGTATGTCCTTCAATTATTCTAGCTATTGATATTCTATTATTATTATTATTATTATTTTAAGGAACGGTCTTCTTTCGTCTGAGAACCATGCAGAATTTCACGCTAGATGTACAGATAACGGAGCCTTCTGAAGTGACGTCAGTCCTTGGTGGATATCTCAAGTTCCAAAAAAAAAAAAAACGATTCCTACATGTTTACCCTGATTAAACCAATTGACATTGAGGAAATTTTTGAAATGACGGTATTATTTTTAGTTTTTCTTTCACAAATGTGCAATCTCAAGCTGATCCCATAAAAGTAGTTTGATTTTTCCGAGGAATTTAAATAACCTTTGCGAAAGTGGTACTGTCATTGCTTATTTTTTCCCTTGCTCATCATCTAAGTTCATCAACATATTTCATGGCTTCGAATTAGATATTCTTCATTAAAAGAAGAGTAAATTACATTTTAAAACAATATTCTAGACACATCTGAATTTATTGCAACGATACAGCTTAGAATATCTTTCAAACCTATTATTTTGTCGTATGAGACTGACCACTTGTTCTCCACATTTCGAATACTCGGGGGTTTTCTTTATCTTATTCTAATATAGTAACTCTGCAATATTCTTACTTGCAATAAAGTTCATTTACAATCTAACACATTAGATACAAAGCAGTAGTTTTCCTTCCTGTGTTCTGCTAGTTTTGCAATTTTCTTTTCCACTCGTACCTAATTTCCTCCTACATCCCATGATCATGTAGACAGTTTATAACATAACGAAATAGAAAGTCTATCTCAATGTAATACACCTAATATTGCGAAAATATTCATTCTAAGGCATGTCATCGGCTATAATACAGAATATTTATTCAAAATGGCTGAATTTCTATGGTTGTACTTTGTTTTTCTTACAGGGTCGCGGGGTTCGACTCAAAAGTATGAAAGTGGCTGTTACATGCAAGCGCCAAGTCTCACAAGAAAATAAAATCTTACTTTGCTTCTTATTTGATTTCAGCTCTTACATGAAATATGAAACTTTTTAATATATAATGACATGACCGGCATTACTTGGTGAATTGAAACGTAAATATTCTACTCACTGAATATATAATATTTATTTGATATCTATATGTTCAAGCTTGACATTTACCTAACTTATTTTCGTCCCTGAACAATAGCGTAGCAAACGCCCAAGCAACCCCCGCAACTACGGGGAGGGGGGCCCCAAAATTCCTATCCAACAACTTTTTTATTTAATTGTTGGAATGGAGGCCCATAATTAAGTTTTCGGTGGTGGTGGTGTGTGTGGGGGGTGGGGGGGGGTGCAGAATTTCTTGCTACGTTCCTGTCCCTGATTATTCTTCAATCGCAATAAAACGAAGTATACTCTTGTGTGTGTGCTTTTACAAATCCTTTTCAAACACATATTTTTATTGAATTTTTGAGCATGAAGCTTTCGCCATAATTATAATTAGTTTCATGTGGCGTTCTGTTAATTATTGACTTGGGTATAAGATGTGGTCAGATCTACTTGGTGACTTGGTAACATAGGCTGTATTTCATTAAACCTGTGAAAATAGCGGGTAAAAATTGTAGCTCAACGTTTCGAACCAAGAGAGCTTTTCATTAGAAGAGCAAAGGGCCTTACAAAAGATGGGGAGGGGGTGTATTTACTTTATGGTACAAAATAAAACTCTCCCACGAAATTAAAGAAGAAAGGAGAGTAAAAATAGATAAAATCTACGTGAAAAGACAACTATACCTCTATGCGATATAGATTAGCAATGAATAAGAGGTTCTTGCATGACTTAAATAATACAGAAGCAGACCACGATATTTTTTTTCTACTACTACTAATAATAGTAAAAGATAATAAAACCTTAGAAGCAGGTCACGAAATAGTCTAATGTAGAAACATAGATCAAATTATTATAGAACGAGTGTAAAATTGTTTCTTTGTGAGAATAAGAAGCTACAATGGGCAGGCAACATTTTGTCATTAAAATATTTACAATTTCCAGTTGAGATTTGGATTTCCGTCATCATAATAGAGAAATCTGGAATCACAAAACAATAATGACAGTTTTAAACTGAAGCTCAATTGACATGAGCTTCTGTTATAAATCTACAATCACTCTTAAACTCGTTGAAAATTATCAAACGACACAGAATTTGTTTTCTTTATTAGTATTTTGTATTTATATTTATATATGTATTCAATCACTTTTTGCAATGAACTATGTTTATATTTAACTTAGTTTTTAGTTATTAAATCGTTATTTTATACCGTTGTAACAAACCTAGGGTATGTGCAATTTGTATTTACATAGATTCCATAGGGTTTAGTGATTACTAGTTTGATTATGGGGATCGGTGTCTTGGAGATATTTCTCATACCAAATAATTAGTCAGTTAGCAGGTACAGTCATGATACTGAACCGTATTCACGGGACTTTATTAAAACATGGGTTAGTTTAATAAATTGGCCCCGGTCAAATTTTTTAATATAAGGATCTCTTAGGTTATAAATATTTAGTAATTAGAGATAGCAATACTATTGTGGAATAGGTGTGTGGGGCCTTTTAATGGTACATGACATGAAATACCGATCTACCTCTTAGAATTGCGCACTGATGAATCATACCAATGAGAAGTAAAAAAAAACTATACAGGTGAGATATTAGTCCTACGAATAAGTGGTCTTTAGTTTGATTTCAGGAAAATTATATGTGGTGCAAGCGCGTTTTAAAACCCTTCAGTGGCAGCGTCTGATGTCTTAAGGTCCTTGGAAATAAAGGGGAAACAACAACCTTACCAACGTTACTTTTCTGTTTGGCTTGATCTTGATGTGAACTTAAGGCTTGTTGTACTATATTTATTAATAATAGCCTTGACTATATACAGTCCTACCCGGATTATGCGAACTTTAGGAAACCAGGAAAATTATTTTTTATTAGCCAGGTTTCATGATAAACGGGTGTCGTTTATTTCTGTGATAATAGTCAATAACAATACAGTTGAAGATCGTGTCTTTAAAATATACAGATACAATGAATTTTAGTTAATTTCAAAAAATGTTTATCTCTCGCAAATTACTGTGCAATATCAAAAATATAATGCTTGAGTTTGAATTAGCGCCTTTTAAGACGTTTAATAAAAAAAGGTTGCTTAAAGACTTATGATCTTTAAAACAAATAAGTGCATATCGTTATATGTTGCATGTAGTCACGTAAATAAAGTTGATGTCTATAGTATATCTGAATACAGGCCGAAATAAGTTTTATAGTTTCTACAGACATATTGACATACTTAAAATTAATAGTAAACGTTTTTTCCCTTTTTCAATTTGGCGTCTCCACACTAAATGGACAACTTAAATTGAGAGGAAGAGACAATTCTTTAGTTTATATTAGTTTAGTTTATATTACAAAGCACCTTTGATGTATTTATGGAAAAATGAAAAACTCCTCTCTTTAAGCAATAACAAGTCAGAGGGCTTTTTTCATTACAGAATTTCAATGTAGACTCTAGCTCTTTCTTTTAGCATTATCCGGAGATTTTATACCTTAGTCAGTGACCAGTTGACCTAACCTAACCAGGAAAAATACAAAGAAGATAAAGGTTAATTGGATGGGTAATTTTGATTTAGTTTATATTAAATGAGATCTTCCCGTTTTAATCGAGTACATTTTAAGTGTCCTCAACTGTATCTATCTTTGTCCTTTAATTTGGGTGTGATCAGAACCCATTATACCGCCAATTTATTTATGTATATATATATATATATATGTATATATAAGATTTCTACATCATTCTATTGTATAATGGAGCACTCAAATCTCTATTGCCAGTTTGTTATTGTCGACAGTGGCGAAGCAATCATAAATGTGACAGTTCTAGACGTGGACGATAGACCGCCACATTTCCTTTACCAAGGTGATGCCAAGAGATGTGCAGTCCTTGTTTATTCAGCTGACGCTAGTGAACACTATAGGGTAAAAACAAGTTTGTTTTTTAACCAGTATGAAATAAAGCACTGAGACTATAACATTATCAATGATTTGGTGTTACGATATGTAGGACTTGGAATCGTTATATTCATCAGAGACTATTGCATTATCAAGGATTTGGTGTTACGATATGTAGGACTTGGAATCGTTATATTCATCAGAGACTATAGCATTATCAGTGATTTGGTGTTACGATATGTAGGACTTGAAATCGTTGTATTCATCAGAGACTATAGCATTATCAATGATTTGGTGTTACGATATGTAGGACTTGAAATCGTTGTATTCATCAGAGACTACAGCATTATCAATGATTTGGTGTTACGATATGTAGGACTTGGAATCGTTATATTCATCAGAGACTATAGCATTATCAGTGATTTGGTGTTACGATATGTAGGACTTAGAATCGTTATATTCATCAGAGATGATAATTCTACTAATAACCGTGAAAACTCTATAATATCAACAAACTTTTTTGTATCTTGTGAATATACAATAAAGAGTAGAGACTTTAACTTTGACACGGACACTGAGTATTAATAATTTATATTTTTGCGATGAAATCACTGAAACTGACTTCATCAGAGATGTTTTATTATCGTCCTTTGTTGTTGTGATAAATGTATGGGAGACGTCTATTTTGCTTCGATTATTTAAAGACTATTTCCTGTCGTGGCAAATAGAAATATAGAAATGAAAATAAAAGCATATTCATTGCTGTGCAATATATATATATATATATATATATATATATATATATATATATATATATATATATATATATATATATATATATATATATATATATATATATATATATATATTGTTACGACTAGGGGTAATGTAGCAAAAGAAAAGACTCAAGCATTCTTTCAAGATTTAAAATACAAATCTTTAATTTCCTAAAATATTAAAATATTTCAACAAACAATCAAAGTGAAAGAATTAAAAATAACTTACAGTCTAGAATATCCTTAAAAGTCCTAAATTGTTTTAAAGTTCACTGTTCCGGAAGTTAATCCAAATATTCCGTATGTATGTTCCGAATGAAGTAGCCCTCATTGTGCTAATGTGTTGATAAGAATAAATTATATCCAAGTAATCCTTGCGAATATAATATCACAAGTTCGAGAAATGTTTCCGATAATTCCACGGAGCTGTATAATTATTCAGGTTGAAGACAGTACTGAATCCTAAATGCACTGTATTAATCACAAAAGTAAAATATCCCACACACAGAATGAACCAAATTCGCTATGACCTCTCTATCCAAATGTAACTATGAAGAATGAAGAATACTTGCTATAATTCCTATATATATATATATATATATATATATATATATATATATATATATATATATATATATATATATATATAGCCTTAATGCGCAGAATCGAAATAAAAACCCATACTTCGTCTTCGATAAACAACTGAGTATTTCGAAATAATTTCCTTCTAATAAACACGATTCATTCTTCGGATGTGACCTTAAACTATAATTCCTGGTCAATACAATATTTACTCTTAAAAGTACGAGAACTAGTTCAAAAGTTCAACCTCACGCGCTAACACGTGATGTACTATAAAACTTCAGCGAAATATCGATCGAGCCTACCGTATGCATACTCATAAGACGACAGCTGTTTAGACTAAGAACAGAGATCATAACTAATAAAGTATACCATTATTAAAAGAAAAATATATATAATTCCGTAACAATATATATATATATATATATATATATATATATATATATATATATATATATATATATATATATAAAAGAAAATAATTCAGCGACAATAAATCGATGTTGAAAAATTAAGTGGCCAATGTTACAAATCTGGTTGAGTATAAAAATTTCATACAAGATTGAAGCAACGTCAACAAATATTATTGATTTTCTAGGGGGACAAATCCTAAAAGTAAAAGTACGACAGGATGACAGTATCATTCTTATCAGCCTTTCTAAAATATAATTAAAAAAAGTAATAAACGATTCTTGAAATAGAACTACATAAATTCTAGACTGAAGGGGACAACCGAAAATACACAAGTCACTCAAACGTGAAAATGAGGTCACATTAACCTACTTATGGCATGTATGAATTCTCTTTGAGAACCATCCAAATACCATTTTCATGAGTTTAGGTAAAATGTGGTCCAATATATTAAAGCATATAACGAACGGATAGCTGAGAATACAAATATCACTCAAGGCACAAATAATTGCTATAGATACAGCGTGTATTTTCTTCATTTTAATGAGAATTTTTACAGTACATTTCAACTTGTCGCATATCTTATTCAATGAAAAGATGAAACACAAAACTGCCACCGCGCAATATTTATTAAACAATGACACTCTTCTCGAAGAACCTATATATAGCATATGGAAATAAAATGGCCACCGTGTTGCCTGGTCAGAAACCTAAAGGATAAGCTGACTGCCTACTGAAACAGTATCCTCTCCCATCAATGTCAACTCGGTGATCAGAACTGACACCCAAGTCTCTCCTGGCATAAAATGTCGTCAATGGTTCTTTAATCTGAGATGTCCCAACTAACTTGCCCAATTAGATTCACTTACCTAAAGAGGGCTGGACATTCGCCATTGGTTTAAAAAATCGTGTGGGCCCCTAAGGTATACTCTACAGTGGATCCATTCATTTACTTATACTATTTGATCTCTACTGGAAAGCAGGGCGCACCTCTCTTTTACTGGTAAGTAGGTTGGACTAAACATCAAGGCCAGATGGACATTTGATCTGTACCAGCCGAGAAGGGTTCCGCCACTCCGACGGTCCCGACTTTACTTGAACAAGAATCAAATGGGAAAAATTAAGAAATAGCTTTGCAATTGTTCCAATCCAATAACCTGAGAAAAAAATTATTTGCAGAAACTATGTAATATCCATTGTGAGTAAAATATAAAATGTTATCTTGCCATGTTAATTTTGACTCTCAAGGTGCATGGGAGCTGCCTCGTTTGATTGATAGATCATATTAAACAGATTAACATTCATTTAATTTCGTGGGCAGAAAAATTAATCTTATTCAGTGAATGAAAGTTTCTATAATGATACAATTTTGCTATTGGCATCTCACTGAACTAGAGATAAAGTCAACACCAGTTTTCTGTGCAATTAAGCAATCAACGCGGTGGGGCGGGGGTGGGGTGGGTGGGAATGGCGTATTTAAAAACAAAATTGTTACAGGCCTTTGAAACCATATACCAATGCATTATCAAGGTTGTCTCTAGCTCATTGTACTTACGTTGACCCAATCAAAGCAAAGTCGTACCTTCGAAGCTTGAGTTATGTCCCTTACTATATTTGGTTTCATGTTCTTAACGCTAGGACACCATTACAAATTCCCTTGCACGTGTTTCACATTCGTTAAAGCCGGTTATTGATTAGTGAAAACCGCAGATATATTAGCAGGTTATTTTCGTCTAATGTTTGAAGCAGATTTAGAATCTCTTTGGCTCGAATATGGCTCGCTTGAGCACCCGAGATAGCTCGAACTGGTGTTTAAGACCTGGTAAAATGTTTATAATTATATTAGACATCGTCTACTCAGACTGCGATATGTCGAACTTTGTCTATAAATTCCTTTCAGGCTTGAGCTGATGAGGTTCTACTATATTTTGTAGGGTCTTCTGGAAATTAAGCCCGGGAAAATTGAAGCATCTGATGGTGACATATTTGAGCAGAACAATATTTCATACACGGTCATGCAAGTTAAATATAGAAATAAAGGAGTTTTTTGTATGTAAGACAAAAACAGCTTAGTAATAAAAACACGCAAAAGTTAGGGTAAAGAGAATGACATCGGAAACATAGTTGAGGAGTCACTGCTTTTATTAAATGAACGAAATTAAGCACCGTGGCATTTTTTATGTACTGCACAGAGTATCGATCATGCACGGGACACACTGAGGCCGAACAAATGAGTGATGCTGGTGTGTGTGTGTGTGTGTCAGTGGAGGGGTCAAAACGTTTGAGATAGATTGATAGCGATGTTCCGAACTTCATAGATAACATAGGAATCGTCTCTGCAGATCCACGAAAATGTCTTAATTGTCAGCGTGAGTCTAGATAATATCTTTCTGACCTTTATACGTTCGTCGTAAAACGGAGTGATTATGTTATGGTTTGGTCCGTCCTTCGTCCATTTACAATTTGGTTTCCGCGCAGTAATGAGTCCTAATTCACATACCTGAACCACATTTTGCAGATGGGTTGACCTATTAGGTATTATGAAACATTTTGATTGGATTTAAAGGTCAATGGGGTCAAGGTCACTGTGACAAAGCAACAACAAAAAGAAAGTTGTGATCCTATGGGGAAAATGGTTAAGTGTAATAACTTTAGTTCTACTAAAGATACTTTGACTCAGATTTATAAATATATTTCTTACATGTATACTTCTAGATATATTGCCAACAAAGAAGCTTATTAATTTGTGGTACCTAAAAGCCAGTAACAAAGGTCACTTAGAGCTGACAAAGGAAAATAGTTTTGCATTGTATAGCAACTTAAATTCTGCTGAACAGACCTTCACCAAACTTCACAGGCTGGTTGTCTTTGATGATAGAAAGAAGCCTAATGATTAAAAGATCAAAAGACCAAAGCCAAGGCCATTGTGAGCCATAACAAGACAGGCTCTGAGTGTTTTACGCACCGTTTCTGCTACCATTGTTGTACAGTGGACGGCAAGCGATAATATATACCTTGACAAATAGGTTCCATTATACTTTGAGTAATATGCAATAATTGCTAATACAACACAATTGGCTTGACAGCTGATTAAGAAAGATTAAGTAAACAAGACCACGCATACCAATATCATTTTCAGTGAAACATGTCCATTTAATGTAATCTAAAACACACTCGTTCTTTGTGGATACAAGTTTTATTATTTTCGAGAAATGAAGCTATGAATTGCTATAGATCGTTGGAATTTGTTACATGCAACTTCCATAAATATTAATGTCTTGATCAGGCTTCTTATGCCCTTGAGAAGTTTCGACAGATAAATTCTTAAGGATGTGAGTGGACTGAGAAACAAGTGAAATTAATGTTGCTTTTCGAATCGCTGATGTTGATTTAGGCATATCTTTGCACGATTCAAATAATGCAACTGGTTGCTGTTTGCTGTTGCAGATCAGAATACCTCAGAGATTTGCAGCTGCTGCTGCCGATGACGATGGCTTTAATTTCACTGATTTCAACCCTTGTTTGATAGTTTTGTGGTCAGGGATCTGCTACAACAGTAGAAAAAGGTTTAGACGAAACAAGCATTTGATATTAGATTTGTGAATAAGAAAGCATCAGGGCTTATGAAGGAAGAACGTTACGATATAGCTATGTTATATTTGCAAAGATTAAAATGTAAGTTATATTCTTTCAGAACTTATAAAAGGTTTGTAAAGGTATTAAACACGCGTGATAGAAAATCTTAACTCTGACATGAGCATAGATTGTTTGTTTGCTTGTGTATTTGTTTCTTTGCAGTTATGTTTTAATAGAAGTCAAGAAATACATTTGCTGAGGTTTTATTCATCATGAAATTTGCACCATTAATATGAATAAAGTAGCATTGTCTTACTTAGATGAGAAGGTTTATATTGTTGATAATCTCACAACAGCATACTAGGGTTACTATAATTTGAAACAGTTGTAGAATAATCAATTTATCGGAAAATATGTATTAGGTGTTACAAGGTGAAGCACGTAAATGAGTTCATCTAGAAGCAATCACAATGTAAACATTGCCAGACGACATCCGAGAACAATTACAGAGAAAATAACAGAGATTACTTCAGAGATTACCGAAAAGATTAGCATCTGACAAACAGTCACATAAAAAATCATCACAGACAAGAGTACAACCAGAAACACAGGGATACTGAGTTACATGACTGGAACGATTAGTCAGATAACATACGTCAGAATGATGAAAACTATAAAATTTCTTAAACTATCATCTATTAAGTTTTTAATTGAATGTTAGAGTTATTTTGAAGTTGCTGGTATAGAACATTATCCTTTTGTTTTTTCAAGACATTGTTGTAGTTTTAATCTCTCTAATCACGAAAAACAACGAATGTTTTAATTGGAGAAATTTGAGTCTTATAATTGTAAAGAAAACTTATAAAAAGAAAAATAATTTGCCTTGAAATAAAGAGACAGAGGTTTGGTTGATGGTATAAAACCTACCGAGGGACGTTGAGTAAAGTTCCTTGCCCAGGGACACATCGCTAAAGCCAATCCCAGCTGAACCGATTGCATTGAGATAGCTATAAATAACATTTTAACTAATAAGTTGTACATAACGATTTAACTGATGAGATTGACGAGCACTACAACAATCTTACTCTGGGACAATCTCATTTTCAGAAGGGAACTATAACCACATAAGATTTTGCTTCTTTGATTTGTTCGAGTTTTTGTAAGTATTTGTTCTTGTTTATGTAAATGTATACACCTCATCTCCTCTTTATGCTTACTATAAAATGCGAATAGAAATTTAACATTTTACTTCTGTACTAAAATTCGTGCACTTATTCCAAAATGTTCGCCGCAACACTATTACCTTGTTAGATCCATTGGTTTTTCTTCAAATTTGCATAATAGTCAAAGGGAATAAGAGTGTTTGTTCATTGGTAAACACATAATTATGTTGTCGTGTTCTTTAAGATAAGCTTCGGAAGAACATGGCAGGTCTTTATGTCCGTGGGCCATACCGCAAGGGATAATTATACGCGGCCAGACCGCGCATCGAACAATTGTTCAAATAATAGCTTGTCTCTATATAGACTATGTGTATCAACCTCCCATTTGTGGCCTCTGTATTATGCTGATTCCGCACGTTGAATTTCGTCAAAAGGTATTTATTGGGGTCCAAGCAGAGCCCGATCTACCAAAGATCCAATTTGGGGTTAAAATCTACATGTTTTAAGCAGAGGATCTGATTGTTCATATGTGGAAATTTTATGTATTTGCCAATATTCTTTATGGAATTATCATCTGTTTAGCCTCCACATTTCTTGCAATTAGCTGAAAGAAGTTTTTGTCCAAACTTTTTCTAATGTTTGAGAAGATCCCTGACTACAAGACATTCGGTCATCACTATACAGGCTTTACATAACCAACCCATACGGACCCTCCCATTTCTCCGATTCGGCTGGACGAATTCCGTCCATCATTTTTCAAGGGACCCAAAAGCCTCTGCTTTCTCGAAACCACTTTGACGAATTTCGTCTAAATATGTCTGCTCTTGAAGCGGATCCCTCGGCACAAAATTTCAAAAGAGGAGTTCAAATCAATATCAAATCCATTAGGATTCTCATATTTTTCCGATTCCGCTCGACGAATTTCATCAATACTTTTTGTAGGGATTGAATAAATCCCTAGATAAAATTTCCAATGAGGGTTTTATATCAAAATACTTCGAGGAGGTGATGTTAGGGTTCATAAGTGGACGTAGCATGTAATTACCAATCCGACTTTCTATAGAAAGCCTCCTATTTC
The DNA here is from genome assembly GCA_029931535.1 of Margaritifera margaritifera. Classification (NCBI taxonomy): domain Eukaryota; kingdom Metazoa; phylum Mollusca; class Bivalvia; order Unionida; family Margaritiferidae; genus Margaritifera; species Margaritifera margaritifera. Next base: position 102,599 of record JAQPZY010000971.1, on the reverse strand, counting down.
TCAAAGTCGGTTCGACCAATTTCGTCTAAATATATTTAAATTTTGGAACAGACACCTAACTATAAACGGCCAAGGAGGGGTTTAAAATAAAAATATGCAAAGCTGGGCTTCATGTAGTTTGAAAATGTTGTTACAATCGGTCGTCTCTGTACTGGCTTTATATAGTCGGTACTCGTCAGAACCCTCGTATTTCTCCAATTTTGATTGACGAATTTCGTCATTACTTCCTTTAGTGCGTTGATCAAATACCTAGATACAATACCTCAAAGAGGGGCCTGTCATCTCTGTACTAGCTCAATATAGCCGGTACTCATACGTGTACTCCTATTTCTCCGATTTGGCTCGACTAAGTTCGTCTTAATTTATTATAGGAGTTTAAGTCGACCTCATGCTACAAATGGCCAGACAAGGGCTGAAATTTCATTTTCCATTTTTTAAATCGGGAATAGATTACTAGTTACTTATTCCTTATTGAATCGGGAAATAAGGAATAATTAGACAACTTGATGTAGCCTTGTTTTTTGCCATTTCTGCCCAATTTGGATAGATGACAAAACACACCTCTCATGGTCATGATATGTAAATAAACATGTACGAAAACTATGTCTTGATACGTGTGTGTCAAAAGGTTTTGATGTGCAATCAGATAATTATTCAAATAATAGTCTTGTATTTATAATGGACCCTGATACAAATATTGCAAATATAGTGGCTAAATTTGTACATGAATCTTGTGAAAATCACAAAGTCAGAGTGCCCTCCACAGCTAGGTAGTTGCACTCTATACAGTTGCCACAAAATATCACCATCATTTAATTCGTTCGTTTATTTTTCTTTTGTTGCATTGTACATTGTCTGATTGAGATGTCTTGTACAATAAATGAATTGAATTGAATTGGCATGAATAACCCAAGGAAAGCAAACACAATGTATATACATGTATATGGGAACATTGTCGTGGTTGTCATTTTTCTACATCAGCAACTGAACGTTTTACTGAATTGCGATGGAAATGCCTTCTGTAGTGGTCTTACAACTTCGTATTCCATAGTTAATAAATCATTTGTCTCTTGTGGTTACTGCAACAAATGTACAGGATTTATTAATACTAAGACATTACTTTTCTGATTAATAACTGCAAGAATGTCAACAATTTCTTCACTCCTCCGTAAATTTTGATGTGTAACACTTTTGGTCAATTTTTGGGTCATTCAAAATTACATTTAAAACAAATACGTTTTATGTTCCCTAATATGCGGTTTGGAGCTAAGAAGTTTTTTTGTCAGGAAAATTGGTTCGTTAGGGAAAATGTAATGATTCAGATATTTTATTACATTTAGATTCCGTCTAATTGAACGTTTCTAACCGTAGATTTAAATTAGTCCGTCTCGTCATTGGATAGAGTAGCACTTTAAATAATATATTTTAACTTGAAAATCTTTTATTCCATTGAAGAATTTCTCCATGCATAAAATAAGCAGCAAAATTTTTTCTTCTTCACATCGGTTTACCTACTCGGCCTTGTCATTTTTTTACTACAATGTGCTTTACTGGAGCTTTACCTACTCGGCATTGTCATTGTTGACTACAATGTGCTCTGCTGGAGCTTTACCTACTCGGCATTGTCATTTTTGACTACAATGTGCTCTGTTAGAGCTTTGAAGTTTCTTGTAGATATTTTGATTTTCGATTTACCATGAGACTCAAAGAATTCTGGATCTACTTCTGTTTTATATTCTTTTGTTCCATCAAATATTTGATGCTCTTTCTTCTTCAGTCTCTTTCTCGACCGCTTCTTCTTTTTAGTATGATTCGTACCAGTGCCGGTATCGTTTGTTGATAATGGTGGTAATGATGGTAGTATTTTTTGGCTAGTTAAGGGTATGTTCAGAAACATAGGAGTAGTTATAGGATTGGTTACTGAAGTAAGCAAATCTTTCTCCATTCTTTTCGCTTTTGTAGGCAAAACTTTCTTTTTCTCCTCTGATCTTTCAGACTGGATCTCATCTTCTTCAGTCGATGGTTCAGACTTTGTGTCCTCTGGGGAAACCATTTTTCGATGTCTGCGTTGCATTAGGAAGATGATTATGGCAGCGGCGATGACAATTACACCCATTAAAACACTGACGGCAATAACTGCCGACAATAAGGAGTCATCTCTCTCTATTATTGTACTACTGTCGTGTGGGACAACCGAGGTGTCATTTAAGGTAGGGTCTCTCTTACGCACTCTCACCATTAGGATGGCCTGCGCGGCGGACTGACTGCTTCCAACCTCTGCAGCCTATTGAATTGAATGAAATGATGACAGCCCTTTCAATGGGATATATTCCATAAAGTGAATAATTTCCCTTTTCAATTCCACTGAAAGAAAAGCTAAGTGGAACAAGAAGTATAATAAACTTAATCTTTAAACATAAGATTTCCAGTCAGTCTATGTTAAAATGTTTATATCCTAACAGGCATATATCTTACGTAAAATTGAAATTCAATAAATAGCGACTATAAAACTTCATTAGCATTCTGCCACTTACGTATTCATAAAATTCAAACCCTGGAAGATATTCAACGATGTTACAAAATTAAATAAGGCAAGATCTTTAAGCCTGGAGGTGGGGATTCATTGAAATTTTGATAGGGGTGTACCGTCCAGGGTTCTATTAAAGTACCTAGTCGTAAACTACTGACATTTTAATTCCTAATTTGATTTATACACTAGTCACTTGCAACCTGTGAGATAACATTACTTTATGAACCAAGCTGAACGTTAAAGTGTTAGTTTTATGAAAACAAATCCATGTTAAGGTACTGAAAGCAGGTATGGAATTCTCTAGCCTTGTCCTATGGTTTAATTAGATCATAAATGGTCGATGATAAATAACGAGATGATCAATTTTGGACCTATGCATCGGAGATAATGACCTAATGCATAAAAATGGACGGCACGTCCCCAAATACGATCATATATGAAGTTAATCCCATGGGGATCAGCGTTTGAAATTAGTTCCTGCACGCCGGTTCAACGTCCATAATTTTTGGGATCGGGTTGAAATAAGATTTAAGCAGCTTTTGACCAGAAAGTGTTACAAGCTTATGCAAAGTAAATCTGAAAGACCAGTAAATGTTCTGGTGGACCAAGAACTTTTTATAGCTGGAGACCCTTTAGGCTAGAGAAAACGTTTGGGAAAGGGGGAACACTGCCGTGAAACGTTTCTCTGCAGAATGGATATCAAACACATATTACACCAGTGTGTTTTTTTATATGAGTTCATTGGTTAACAACCAAAAAATTATTAAACACGGTTTGCGAAGTTCAGATATTTGCAAGAACACGGGGAAAGATTTTCAACCCGAAGGTGGCGCCTAGACCTGGCGCCTAGACCTGGAAAAAGGGAACACTGCCGTGAAACGTTTCTCTGCAGAATGCATATCAGAAACCTATTCCACTAGTGTGTTGTATTATATAAAATCATTGGAAAAAATATTAAACACGGTTTGCAAAGTTCAGATGTCTGCAAGAACACGGGGAAAGAATTTCAACCCTAAGGTTACGCCTAGACCTCTGTTTCATTCTTTCCCCAGTTTTCCAGCCAAATCTTGAACTTAGCAAACAGTGCCTGATCTTTGTTGTTATATAATTAATTGCCATAAAAATGTCCCGAAATTGAGAATACTGGAATTACTAATGCCTGAGGTATAGCAGAAAGTCTTAAAAATATATCGGTTGGTGTTATATGTGATACCAATCCTCTCGTCCAATTTTACCTTCGCTGCGGTTGATTTGGGAACGCGAGTGTAGAGGCGAGCTTGGTCACAAGTCAGTTTGCGCATGAGCAATGAATGGACCTAAAAAAATTAAATAAAACGCCAAGAACAGAACATGAGGATCGCGGAAGGCTTAGTTGCAACTTATACAGTGTTCTTTGTTTCCACCTCGGTATTGATTACGTCTCGTTCTTAGATATTCTTGAGAAATGGGGAGCGTGTTCGATTAGAAAACTAAACCCTAGTTTGTGTGTCTTGGTGTCGAATCGAAACTAGTCCTTCATTTGTCAACTGCTAAAACAATACGGTCCAGAGCGGGTATATGTAAAACGGCACCTGTTCTTAAGTGACGCTTGTTACTAATATATTTAACTGAAGGCACAAAATGTTAGACCTCAAACAAGCTGTAACCGACTGGATTATGCAAGCTAAAAGTTTATCAAGTTACGTACAATGATAACGAGTCTTTTTGTTGCCCATAGAGCCTCTGAAGCAGGTTTCAGTTGATTAACTGTGCCAGTATTCTTGTCAATTCTGAAGAAACCAGAATGGTCATTATTGGAAGAACTACCAGATGTGTCTGAAAAATATGTTTATATATTATTGGGGCATAGAAATGAAATTCTTTTACATAGTTTTTCATAAAGTTACCTTCCCTATGTCAGGAGATATACCGAAACATACCATAGAAATGACGCCGTAAAATAATTACATAACATCATACTACAAATCCTAGAAACGTATAACCGGTTTTATATTGGAAACAAAACTAATACCGGATATTTTCAGATTAGAAACTTGGTATCGGACACGGTTTGCTTATATATAATTTCGAGGACGATAGATAATTGTGGAGGCAAGTCCCCACCGTTACAAAGCTCTACTCGCCACAACGAGTAACAAATATTACTCCAGGTATAGAAAACCTACTCAAAATGCAGTCTTCTGATTGGTCAAAAACATTTCGGGTAAGATTTTGGAGTCCATCAAAGTTTCATGACGGAGGGGTCTAGATTAGATTTCATTTTATGAAAAAAAAGTTGGAGTATTGACTTCAATTTAAGTGAAGAATCCAGCAATCAGGGTGGACGAAAAATTTAAAGCGAAGGTATTCCCCGGATTTTCCCCGCTGGTAATTCTGGTTTTAAAAAGAAATGTGCACAATGTAATGAACCTGCACTTGTCTTTATTTTGATATCTGAATGATAGGGTTTTATTTGGGCTTCAGAGTATAAAGCTGGGCCTTACTTCTGATGTGAATCTCTCATTTTGCCATTTTCAGTTTCTGAATTTCAGATGTAAATTTAAAAAAAAAACAACACCAAAAGAAAACGAGCCAATAACCTTTGTTTACTTTTTGATATTTTAAAATTTCCTAAAGACTGTGAACATTTTAAGAAGAGGCAATGTTTGTGTGATTTGTGCTATTTGAAGTTCATTTTCTTAGCACTTTGGAGCAGTCATTTTCATAAACTTTAGACAGCATATGGTTTTCCTTATAGTGATCAAAAACAACTGTCAACCCATGTAGGTGAAAGACATATAGATATATGTTAATTTTCTCTACATTGTGAGAGTTGTAAAACAAACAATTTTCCCCTGTACATTACAATCTTTCAGAAGTGCCCCAAAACTCTAGAACCGAATCTAAGCGGAAGTCTGAACATTTTCTGATGTCATCAATCATTAGATTCTCATGAATGTAACTGTAGTATAAAATCAGACTTAAAGATATACACCGACGCGTGCAAAATAGCTGAACAAGGCGAGATCATTTAAAAATAATAAAAATATTAAAATATAATTTTAAACATTGATAAGAAAAAAATTATTGAGAGAACGGAGATACATATGTTGTTCTCCCTCCAACGAAACAGACAATAACGAACATTTCCGAAATATTGTTATATTTCGATTCGCAAAAGGTCCTAATTTGTACCCCCTATTATGGAAAACTCTTTAGCCTAGGAAAGAAAGTAGACTATCGAAAGAAAAAGAAAACAAAACTTTGTATCTGATCGAACGACGCGTGCTTTAGAACGAAAACACGCCGTATTGCAATACTTTACCATGATGTCGCGTGGTGTCAGTCAGTACACTGAATGCACATGACGTCACACAATGTAAGTCAGCTGTAGGCTTTGTCTCTGCTGTTGGAGTTCCGTCGATTTTAATGAGCCAAATTTGAATCAGACGTGTGTGCAGAAGTTTTGAGTTCTATTTGTGAACAAAACAGCACGCAATACCCACCAAAATTCAAATATTCTCAACTGCTATTACAAAAGTAAGCTTAAATTTTATTGATATGCAAATGAAAGAATACAAACTTGTACACGCTGCTTTGTTGCAGTTTATATTTGTTACTATAGAATCAAAGCACTTATCTACATGGAGACTTTTTTAAATTCTGAAAATTGTATTGAAATTATTAAGAGCAAATTATTTACTGTAATTGCGATGAATAATCATGAGACTAGATGTTTCAGAATGTTCATGCTGATTCTGGTATAGTTCTCATATCTGGAAAAAGCTTATACCCGATAAAATGTTATTTCTCCAAATTTTCATTGTACCGTGTGCAACCTAGCGCTCATGTTGTAAGTCAGGGTTTACTGTCTATGAAAAAATATGGATCTAAAGCGGTTCTGAGTCGCAGGACTATTTTAGGAGGTTAGGAGTTTTAATGTTCCTGCTAAATTTTGATTCAAAGTTAACGTAATATACGATAGTGGCTTGTCAACATTTAAAGGATGATGCAGATGTCTGCATGTTGACAAGCCACTATCGTATATTTTACATTCATCTGTATAATTAGTGTTTAAATTTTCCATAATTAACATTTAGCTCTGAAAAAGAATTCTAAATGCCGTATTGTTTCTATATAGTTCTATATTTGCTTTCAAATGATGCATGCCCGTTGCACATGTTTTTTTTTAAAAAAACCTTTTAGATCACGTACAGACACATTATCAGTTAGATCTTACAGTGATAACGGTACATATCCATGCACTTTTTACCTGTGTCACGTGGTATTCATGAGGAGATTCCGACAAAACAAATCGGTTGGCTTATGATTCTCTGGGTCGCCCCAATGCTCGATATCCATCTGCTTTGCATCATCGTTCCACCCCAATCTGAACCGGTATGTGTCAACCCTAAGTTGACGCAGATACTCTCACACCAGTGGCTTGTATTCCTTGTCGATGTCATGCACTTTATGTGCGAGATGCACCAATACTCCGTCTTTCTCGTTGATCTCTGGCGGCATCAATAATTCATGTTCCTTGTTTACGTCTAGTCGCTCCCCAATGGCTTTTTTTTTCGCCTTTAAGCTAAGTACAGTGCGAGTTCTAATTGCAAACGTCAAAGATAGTTAGAGTGGTTCAAAATCCCGACGCTTGTGCGTTGACGTTGAGACCCTCATACAGGATGTTGTCTTCAGTGGCAAACATAGATGCAAAGATAGCTGTAAAGCTTTTGTGTGAGCTAACATCTAGAGACTGATTACTGCTGTCATTATGTGCCCGTACAACTCCGTTTGCACGGATTGAAAATTTTGCCGACGTTCCGTTACCATGATTCCCATGGAGGTTAATGAAGACAAATCCGGTGCCCAGAACGGTGATGATGTCGTTGTAGCTGCTGAGAGATAAACCACCAACCTTTAGAAAGTTCTACATTGAATCCCAGCTATAGTATCCAGACGCATTTATTGCGGTAATTCCGCCGAACGACGTGATATTGTCGGCCGTTAAGTACACGACCTTTAAGGCAGCACCAGCACCTGAGCTTGCGATGGCCATGCTAGCACTACCCGCCACGTGGCAGAAAGTTTCAGCATCTGGAGCGACATTAAACGAGGACGGTAGCCCGAAAGTGCTTGCAGCGCTACTAGTAAAGAAGCAAGGACCACGTAGACTCATAATGTGCTTGTCGTTAGTGGTTCCCACGGGCACTATTGCGGAATTTTAATTTCAAGGGTGATTATTGCACACCAGCATATTAACCGCTGGTTGTTTTGCATAAAAATACATATCGAAAGCTCCAGGATGCTGCCTTCACCTAGTCTGCGCCAGTATGGTTTTCCATAATAGACAGTACGCGTGTCTCCATTGGACTAACCACCCACAGGAATGACTTGTATCAGGGTACTGTTTTTCTCTATCAAGAATACTCACAGTCGTGTTTATGTGATCAAGGTGGACATAAAGCCACGGGACGTTGATAAACGCTGTGGCATTTGGTGCCATATGTGTGCCGAGCTAGCTGAGAAAGAGCATATAGTTTGGGTCAGTGAGCATGATGCTGACCCGCCCAGTCGCCGCGTCGTAGTCCGCAGGCATTCCATGAATGGCAGCCTGTATTACGTTTTAGAACGTATCCATTCTGTAATACCCATCGGGAACGATAAAGGTTACCGGATCGCTGGTTGGGGTCGCTTTCACCATAAGTCTGTGGTTACCAAGCGCCCCCAAAACATCGTAGTCTAAATGAAAATCTCTCGATGCTCTACTTTAGTACCAGCAGAACTAGAGGATTAGTTAATAAGATATACATTGTGAGAAAATAGCACCACCAAAGTCATTATACTTTAATAGTGACGCGAAATATATAGTGTTGGAGGCGTCATTGACTACCCTGATACTACGAGGTAAAAATACGAGAAATATTAATTAACCCAAAAATCTTTGTGAATGAGAATGCTTCCTTCAAGTAAGATTTACCGACATAACCAGTAAGTATATACTCCGGATACTAGGTTTGACGATATAAAGAAAAAGTTATATAGTAGCCACGTGCGGTTTTGGTAAAAATCAGCTTAAACTTTGCCATCTGGTGCGCTAGTACGGGCTGCGGCGTCTGTGTTAGTGACCATATATCGTCCGACCTGCCAGAATTACCGATCTCATATTTATTTTCAGCTTAGAAAAATTCTCAACCAGATGCGGTGTCCCCTTCCATCCTAGACCAGTTGGAACTCATTTGACAATGCTATTGACATGACCGCCTATGACAATTTTTGTAAAGAGTTTAATGTGAATAAAAACTAACATTTAAGCTTGGCGGCTAACATTAATTCCTCACGATGGGAATGATGTATTACTATTCCCCACCCAACGAAAGAACATTTCCAAAAACAGTCGGTTTTACACCTAAAATGATCAGTCGATACGAATTGAGATTTCACCACTATTCGCAGTGGCCTAGTGCAGTAAATGAACGTCCAGAATTCATGTTGAATATATCGGAGGGTTTTGCACCTGCTGGCATAGTGCGGCTTAACGAAAGCATTTGGGCATATGTGTGGGCAGTACTGGGCTAGCAGGATCAGATGGAGTCCTCGTTAACAGAAACAGGAATAAAAAGATAGAAGGTGCTTTTAGGCCTAACAACAGTTCCTTGCAAACGTCGAAACGCGATCTCCCAAGACAACTACAAACAAGTGCTATACAATGCATGAAGCAAAGATGTGGGATAAACTGTATATGATTCCAAGCAACATGGATCTTAACGATGGCACTTATGAAGGGTATGACAACAAACTTGTTGCAGCAGAATTCAGCAAGGGACAACCACCACCAAATTTCCGTCCAGTCAGCCAAGAACACTGCTTGTTGTTTTTGGGAGTACTGACAACAGTACCAATAATACTGGACAGCGCGGCCAAATGCTTTCCTCTGAGCGTTCTCAGCATTCCGACCAGTCGCTCCTGGTGCTTTTACACTGCTGGGGTTAGGTTTAGGGCTGGGACTACGGGAGGTAGCATTGTGCGCCTCCGTTTGTGACAGACAGCGCAATTGTGCTTATGATAAACACCAGCGCCATGAGAATAGAGGCTATAGTGATGCCCTGCTCGCGAAAGAGGGTTTGCAATTTTTCGGCAAGTGTTGTGTCATCGTGGAGAATTTTATTGATGGTCTCCCGAAAAGCAGTAAATTGGTTGTGAAGTGCCCCTCATAAATCGTTGGCTATCGTTAGTTGATCCTCGCGAACCAACTCAATATCTGCAATGTTGTCTTGTATCTCCTGGCGAGTAGTTTCATATTTTGCTTCGATCAGCTTTTTCTTCTCCGCGGACACACGTTCATCGAGCTCTACCGATTCCGCGATGGTAAGCGAACGCACACCGAGGTACGTCAGAAGAGTCTTGATTATACCAAGGATTTCTGGCATCGGGAGGTTGTCAGGTTCCTTTGCCGCCGCTTCTTTATGTGCTGTGTCCTGGGATACCGACACAGCGAGTAGTTGATTATCTGTCATCCCACTTGTGTTGGCTGGGATATTTCCTTTAGCCGCGGCGAGCTTTCTCCGCGATTAGATGGTACCTTCTAATCTTTGAGACCTCTTTGTAGCGTGGATGGGAACAAAAATTTACTTGGGTCGTTTTTATATGTTAGCAAAATCCAGTTTTCTCCGCACTTTACTGTGTGGGCGCCATTTTCCTTTGCCGTAAATTTGAGATTGATGGTGTATTTTTCAGAGAACCCCAGTGATTTGCAGTACGCATCAAACTCGACTAGGCATTGTTCTAGTCTTCTTGTGGATACATCTTCTTGCTCCCAAGCAGCTGGTACCTAGTTGCCGCCGGCCCAGGAAGGAGTTTTCGTCTGTAGCTCCTCTTGATAGCTGACTTCGATAACCGATGTATCTTGCCCCTGATCATGTGGGTCATCAGTGTGAATTAGATCAACAGGTTCCATTTCAGTATCAAAGCCTCCCTCAGTTATACTCGATGTTTGTCTGTGCCTGCTAGGATATTAAGGGAAGGACACGTGACTCCAGTATACGTATGTCTCAATACGGAAACAAACTCGACCCATTTCGCGTTACCCGCCACGCAGTTTGTGTTCAGGGACTCCGTAGCAGCGTAGTCGTGATCAATAATCCAAACACCATAAACAAAAGCCAGCTGCTTTTCGTCAGGTTTCCAAATCTCAACAGCAACGATGTATTTGTGCCAGGCACTGCTAGACTGGCATTTACAATTGCTTTAAGTGTCGGGCCAGGGGCTTCTGACGCCAACAGGAACCATATGTAAAAACCTTGGCTGCGCCATTATTAAAAAAGATCAGCCTAAGGCTTGAGGGAAACGAGGTAGTCTGTATTGACGATGCCGAAGTTTGGGTGTATACACGGATCTATGGCTGACAGACAAGGAGCGGACTAAAGCAGTCTACCATGAAATACAAAATGCCAACACTGCTGCCATACGTGTCAGCGCTGGATATGCCGTGGCAACCACCCAGTCTGATGCGTCTATCACAGCTGCATTTGGAAACAGGGCACGCATGATAAGGCAGCTATATAAGGGAAAAGTTGCAATCTTATACCACCCTCGCGTCCCAAATAATAAACAGTGAAATGTATTTCTGACCCACACGTTCTGGCGTCCATTCTTTTTTGCCGTTCCAGCGAAAGAAGCTCCGGTAGGTTTGTGCACAAATAATATCCCCACCATATATACACTTTATCTGTTTTGTTAGTTGGTGGGTCGGGGTAAGAACGAGTGGTTTGTGGTTACAAAAGACGTCGTCTTCCCAGAGCCTACTCCGCCTTTTGAGAGAGGAGAGGCGATACGTTGCAAACAGATCATCGGCATTGGGAGCTGTTGAGTCTGGAACTGCGCGAACTGCGGAGAGCAACATCAAATATTCGGGCTTAGGCATGTAGACTGTGCTGTCTTTGGGACCAGGAGCTTTTTATGCTTAACACGCCACTGCTCCCAGGAGCAAGCTGTTGTTCTACTGCTCTGCTTGCTCTAGAGCAGAGAAAGCAGGCTATGACATATTATCTTGCATATAAGGGCGGCACATTCGTAGCAGATGAACTCTTCCTTTGCATACGCTAGAACTCCATGTAGCCGGGCCCATTGTTCTGGTTTGATGTAAATAGAGTCAGTTGCAACCCGTAGGAACCTTTGCAGCATGTTCATAAGGTTAATGCCCACATAGCCAGTCATGGAGGCCAGAAGGTCCAGCTCGTCCCGGTTGGCAACAAGCTGGCGCGTCATCCGCCTAAAGCCGTTTGCACTGCTGACTGTAAATTTGATGATGATAATGTGATCCATTTCCTTGTTCTCTGGCAGCCAGATGTTTGTTTGTTTCTTGTAGGAGATAATGGCCTTGGCCATCTCTAGGTGCGTGAGAACGCCCGTCTCGACCATAAACCGCAACAACGCGATGGGATTCAGCCGTGGTCGTTGCGGGCAGCCTAATTTTCTTTAGGATTGCTAAAGTTGCTAAAGTGGCGGTCAAGCCAGGGAGGTATAATTGGGTGGCAGTCTGGAGCACAACTGTGCAAATCCTGTGAAATCTTGAGTAAGTGATCCTTCAATAGCCAGCCGGGCCATGCCGTTGCACCGTTGACTAAACCGTTTCAAGTATACTGCACACTCTCCCATGCCAAGAAAGGTGCCGGGGTTTCAGACTCACAGTCTCAGACAGCTTGTAGCCATCGGGGATGTTCCAGAATCCACAGTGTCCAAACTCGACACCCGCCAGCTGGATGCCATCCAATATAACCGCGGGAGTAGGCCTTGCTCCACAAGATTGGGTTCCAGTTTTTTGTCGCTTCCGCCGCCAAGAACCCAAACTGCCCGAATGGCGTCCCAGTCGTCGCAATCGTAGTACTCAACGCAGCGTCTCTCACAGAGCATGGGAAAGTGTAGGTCTTGAGATCATGTATCATCGTTGTGGCTAGCTACGCCCTTTAGTACGCTTCAGAATTTTTTCCAGAGCTTCCAATTTGTAGCTGGTTGCACCTGTCTCATGGATTTCTCTTTCCCACAGATCTAGCTTTTTCATAGTAGGCCTTGTCCTCTGGAAGCATTTTTAAAGTGGTCATAAAGGCACACGCAGTTCAGGTCGCCGTCCCTTAAAGAGACCAGGTTGTCGGAGTAGTGCTCTTGAAGGGGGTAGAGACCGTACACCATCGCCGTCACCGGGTAATCATTTTCATAGTAAGGTCTATCAATATTAGTAGGTAGTCCAGGTTTCGTATCACTCGAAATCTCAACCATCTTTTCGCCCTTGCGGTCTTCTGTCTTCACCGCGTCATGCTTGTCTACTGCCGTGCACTCCTCCTTTTCATCATAATAATAGAGAAACTTAATGTGAATGAAAAAATCTTCGCCCGTCGGAATGACGGGAAGGGCAACAAGAATAATGGCTACGCGTGTGTCGGTCATTTAACTATTCAAGATCAGGCGATAGCCTGAGACTTGGTACCCCGGTATAAGTTAACGTCGCCAGGCCCGAACGGGTCGTCCTCTTCAATGCGAAACGTGCTTAAAACGTGCACAGCGCCGTCGACTTCAAACTCTTCTTTGGCGTCATGATACCAATCAAGGTCTAGGTTTGGAGGAACAGTCGCAAGGTGCGGCGCGACCATGTCAAGATCAAAGGGGAATTCTGTTTTCTCGATTTCAATAGCCCCAAGCGTCCAAATTCCTGTTGCATAGCCTGCTCTACGCGCTCGCACCGCCTAGGCCGATCGATCGCTACATCGGCTGTCCGTCGGCGGTCGAGTTCCTGTTGGAGCTTCTGCGGTACTATGCGGCTCTTGGGGTAAGAGGGTCGAACCCTCGTCAATGCCTAGAACTCGTCGCGCAATACACTTTGCGAGTCTTATTTCTAAATGGATGTTCAAACCTCTATCTTTTGTATGCATACACTAGCTTATGCTGCTCTCTATCACAGCCATACATACGACAAAACCTGGCTCTTGACTGAGTGCCCTTTGCACACAAAAGCAGGAAGTAGGCAATAAGCTCCCTTTCTCTGTTTTTGAAGGTGAATTTTACACAAATCCCCTAAACATGACTTTTGGCAGCAAACATCAATTACTTGCAACGATTACAACCTTTCATTCTCATTAAGTATGTATAGGTATCGGACCACTAATTATTTTACAGCCAGGGAACCAGTCTACTGGTGGGGGAATAAAAAATAGAGTACTAAATCTTTTGAGATGTGCCTATTGGGTAATAAATGGGTTCAATTTTGTTCCATTATTAATTTCACAAACTTCAATCTTTGTACTATAGCTGACAAAAAATATTTACTTTTATTTTGATATCCTGTATTTAATTTCCTACTGACAAAATAGCATATGTACTCTTGGTGCGAGGCTATGTTATTAGGTGCAGACCAGGGATCCCCCGTGTATAGCATCACGAGACTCGAAAACATGCTGCGAAGCACCTGATTTTTAAGGCTGAAAAAATGTTCTCTAACTTTAATGAATGGATCTATGTGTGGTTTGTATGCCAAGCTAGTGAAGAATTTATTTTTATTTAATAATATATTAACATTAAGTTCTATGGAAAATGAATTAGTGGTCCGATCCCTTTATGGCGAAACATTCCTTCAAACTAAAAACAAATAAAAGCAGAGGGTGTATAGAGACCCGGGCTGGTGAGGGGGTGGGCAGCATTTATGTCTCTCCAAAGAAAAGTGCTTTTGTAGGAATGCCTAGTCTTGTTTTCCTGCTGTGAGCGACGCCTGCTTACCCTCACCACCCCTTAGTCGCCACACGGCGGTGCTTCGATCACTTTCCCAATAAAATATGTCCACCAGTCTTGCTGCTCGTGTACTATATTTGTATCAGACAACTACCTACAGTTTTGAAATATTTACGGTCACCTATTGCACATGGTTATACATATTTGCTTCTATATATTGTAAAACGGCTGCAAATAGCATCCATTCTTACATACATGCATACATACATACATACATACATACATACATACATACATACATACATACATACATACATACATACATACATACATACGTACATACATACATACATACATACATACATACATACATACATACATACATACATACATACATACATACATACGTACATACATACATACATTTTCATCGAGACTAAAACAAGAGAAAACTCGTGATGGCAGAGAACAACAATAAAATCATGGATCAGCACGAACTTTCAAACAGAGAATTAAAATGTCACAAATGTAAGACCCATTTAATTGTTGACATTTTATTCGATAACTTCGTGATTTATAACCTTGCAGGACCAGAATTACACAGTTTTTACGATAAAAAAATTCATGAGATAAGAGAACCTGGAACTTAATTATTAGGCAATCTTAACTACTGATCTTATATAATTGAATATACACTGGATCCAATGGTATTTTTTTTTACATACAAATAATTCAATGTATATTCATTCAAATAATTACGCTGTGTATTTAACTTGAATTTTAACTATTCTGTCTCATATCAGTATTTTTCAAAAACAAATTTCTCTCATCTTACGCCATTTGCAGAACGCTATAACCTGGTTTCAAGTATTCTTGTCGGCACGGGTTATGGTTGAGTGCGAGAGTACGGCATAGTAGAACTGACCCGATAAAATCAGCAATTACAAATTAGCAAGAACATACGATATTCACATTTGACGCATCGGAAACTGAAGCAGAGAACATTGGTACTGCAAGGATGTTTAGCTCATTCACTGTGCTACAAGTGTATTTTGGGTCACGCTTTAAATTTCTGTATTACATCCTTCCATCATTGATACAGGATATAAAGAAACTGCGTAATTATGATATTCTTACCGTCATAAAAACTGTAGACTATTGGTAAGTTGAGCGTATCAAGGTCGCGGGCCTTTATTGAGGCAGGTTCAACTTTTAATTGGCCCTGAAAAAAAATAAAGACCTGCCTGTTTCACATTTGATAAAGTGACATTATATGTTTGTTTTTCTAATTTTTATTATTTGCATGTAGCCCATTTGTTATCAGCATGTATATACGGTATATATTTAAGTCTATTACATAAATTTATGGTGGCAAGTTTGATACACATGAACATTGTACAGGAAATTTAATAGATAATAAACATTGTACAGGAAATTTGATAGATAATAAACATTGTACAGGAAATTTAATAGATAATAAACATTGTACAGGAAATTTAATAGATAATAAACATTGTACAGGAAATTTGATAGATAATAAACATTGTACAGGAAATTTAATAGATAATAAACATTGTACAGGAAATTTAATAGATAATAAACATTGTATAGGAAATTTGATAGATAATAAACATTGTACAGGAAATTTAATAGATAATAAACATTGTACAGGAAATTTAATAGATAATAAACATTGTACAGGAAATTTAATAGATAATAAACATTGTACAGGAAATTTGATAGATAATAAACATTGTACAGGAAATTTAATAGATAATAAACATTGTGCAGGAAATTTAATAGATAATAAACATTGTACAGGAAATTTAATAGATAATAAACATTGTACAGGAAATTTAATAGATAATAAACATTGTACAGGAAATTTAATAGATAATTAACATTGTACAGGAAATTTAATAGATAATAAACATTGTACAGGAAATTTGATAGATAATTAAACAACGAAATGGAGATGAAACGGACAGAAGATAACAGCGAACATAAGAACAAATAATAATAATAATAATAATAATAATAATAAGATGATGATAAAGAAAAGAAGAAGAATAAAAACCAATCATTTAATTTGATTTCATCATATTATAATGTTCAATTAGTGCCCTGTGGATATCATGGTGTTATTTAGTTATTTAATAAATTTGAACACGTTCGGACCTTTCCAAAAATAAGATTTTATATACTTCTTTCTTAGCCTCAAATAATTATATATTTTATGTTTTCTTTTCAAGCTTCTGTTCCCTTGATTTGATGTCAGCACCCCTTTATAGTTTATGGTGTCCACTATTGTGTCTGTACTGGTTTGAATTTGAATGTTTCTGTGGTTTTACACTCTTCTATATCAGACAGATGTGTAATTAAACCTTTTGAAATTAGAAATATTTTTCAGAAAATTCTATCGAAACTCCATTTTAGTTCAACTTAATACGTTTAATCTAACACATATATGCTGAAGCATTCAACACTTCCATACGTGTTACGCATAAGCCAACTATTATATAATAAGTATTCGGAGTTTATTTTGCTTTTAGGACCAACGTGTACTTTTTATTCAATGATCTGCATCCTCTGGCACGTTGACGATTAAACTACTTTAGTTTAAATAAAAAAGACAAGCAAATCAAATCTTTCGAATCGAAAGGGGAATTTTCCACGCTTCTTACTTTTAATGTAAAAAACCAAGAGTATGTGCTATTTGTATTTACCTCTCCGTTTATAGTTTTGGATAGATTTAAATGATTAGCGGTATTTGTTTGATTATGGGGAATAGGCGTTGGGAAAACCGATTGAATAGATAATTATTAGGACAGGCGTCATACTGAAAGGTATTCACTGGACGTTAAGTTAGCATGAATTAGTTTCGTAAAATGGGCCCTGTCAATTTCTTAATATATGAACTTCTTGGGTAATTCTGACGTATATATGTTTAGTATTTAGAGATAGAAATAATTCTGTGTATTGGAGGTGTGGGGCCTGGATAATGGTATGGGGCATGAAATACCGATCTGCGGCTTAGAATTGCGTACTGATAAAGCATATCAATGTGAAGTAAGAAAAAGCATACAAGTATTAAATTGGTCTCGCAAATGTGTGACCCTAAGTTTAGTCAGAAAAACATTATTTATGGTATTGGCGTGTTTCATAGAATGCTTCAATGACAACGACTGTTATCATAAGGTCCTTGGGAATATCAGCAAAAAACGGCCTTAAGTCAAACTTGCGCTGTGTATTCGACATTGTTTTTTTTTCCTGCTAAGTGTTGCTGTAAAGTTATGAACTACCTGATTTTAGACTCCTGAGTTGTTACATTGTGATCATTGATGTACTTTTGGTATTTCCTGAGTTTTTACATTGTGATCATTGATGTACTTTTGGTATTTCCTGAGTTGTTACATTGTGATCATTGATGTACTTTTGGTATTCCCTGAGTTGTTACATTGTGATCATTGATGTACTTTTGGTATTTCCTTAATCATAAACTTGCTTACAAGATTTGTAATTTCTTTCTTTTTTTATTTTGCTTAGAACGTCTAGTCGTATCCTCGAAAACGTGAGTAGATACTCTTGCAAACGTGTTTCCCTTCAATTGCTTCTTATCTTCTTTGTATGCAATACAATTATGTACAATACTAAAGTGATTATATGTATGTGTTTTAAGCCACACAAGTTTCAAATTATGTATGTATATACCAAATGTTCGACATTGTGTAGTGAAAAAATCTTCTTAGTAAATGCTAATATGTATTTAAGTCAAATTAAGAGCCAATCATTACCTTGGGGGGGGGGGGGGGCGCTTGGGGTTTCGCAAACAACTATCCGGCCCTCAGATAGCCCGAACACAATATTCTTGCTTCGATTTATTGGAAGGAAAAAAATATTATATCTATTATATTAGTTTTTTAAAAAATTCTTGAGGTAAATGAAAAAAGAAAAAAAAAAATATGTTCGAAAGAAAATCCCAGCTCCCCCCTCCCCCAGTAAAATGAAATGCTCGGTCCCTATTTGACTCTGATGTGTCAGATGATTGTGATATACAGAGACAATATAGTTCTCTATGCTTACGTGTGAACATCTACTTAAGGTCATCCATGCTCAAAAGATGGAAAAAGTTTGTTATGTAAATGATATTGTATTGTGCTCTTCTGTGGACACTTTTTCATGTGGTACAATGATGCGTTTGAAAGTGTGATACTAGTGGTTTTCGTCTTCTATTTGGGTGTGAGAGGCGCCTTAGTGATTCCGGAATGTTTGTCTATAACAAAATTAATTAACTTTGTGCACTACTGAGAAAAAAGGGTCTATTCTTTTCGACACTGAGTTCATGCTAGTGAAAATATAATTTAAAAACTCGTATATTTTTATTCATGAAGCCGTAACTCAGCTCAAATTGTTGTATTAATCTTTTTCTATTTTTCCCCTTAATTCGTGTGATTTGTGTGTGTTTCATACATTATTATTATTATTATTATTATTATTATTATTATTATTATAACATTTTGGAACATACAATGTGCGGCTTACATATTGAACAACCACGTGGATTGTCATATACACATTACTTTCTTCTCTTTATTCAAACTAGGGACCCTTTTTTTCTCTCCTTTTTGGGTACATTTTGTAAAGCAAAGTTGAGTACCGTATATGAAAGCTCTGTAATGGCGGTGTATTCCGGAATCAGACATGGTGCAACACAACCAGGATAGTCATATCGCGGGCCTTGGTCATCCACATCGATAACATTAATCCGCAAGCTGACGAACGAAGTTCTGGCTGAGCTATCGGCAGTGTCCTATTGTAAAGGCAACGAAATGTTGGAGGATAAAGTAGCTCGACTGTTCAAAGACTGACAGACTGACAAAGGACATTTGCAATTCATAAGATCTCCTGATCTATCTTTGAAAAAATTCAAAAGTTCACTGCTGGATAAAAACCTCTGGTAAACATACTACATTCAAGCATTATCTATCTATCTATCTATCTATCTATCTATCTATCTACACGGCGAAGTTACCTACTTATGGTACACTGATGTTGTTTGTACTTAGAGAAAGCAAACCCATCATCAGATTATAGAATCTTACCACATTCTGTCGCTGAGGAATCATTTCGCATGCTAAAGCTAATCTAAGTCAGTGAAGCATGCTAAAGTTAATCTAAGTCACTGAAGCATGCTAAAGCTAATCTGTCAGTGAAGCATGCTTAAGTCAGTGAAGCATGCTAAATTTAATCTAAGTCAGTGAAGCATGCTAAGCTAATCTAAGTCAGAGAAGCATGCTAAGCTAATCTAAGTCAGTGAAGTATGCTGAAGCTAATTTAAGTCAGTGAAGCATGCTAAGCTAATTTAAGTCAGTGAAGCATGCTTAAGTCAGTGAAGCATGCTAAAGTTAATCTAAGTCAGTGAAATATGCTAAGTTAATATAAGTCAGTGAAGCATGCTAAAGTTAATCTAAGCCAGTGAAGCATGCTAAGTTAATCTAAGTCAGTGTAGCATGCTAAAGTTAATCTAAGTCAGTGAAGCATGCTAAAGCTAACCAAAGGAAGTGATTCATGCTTAAGTTAGTGATGCATGCTAAAGGTTATATAACTTAGTGAACCATGCTTAAGTCAGTGAAGCATGCTAAAGTTAATTTAAGTCAGTGAAGCATGCATAAGTCAGTGAAGCATGCAAAAGCTAATCTAAATCAGTGAAGCATGCTAAAGCTAATCCAAGTCAGTGAAGCATGCTAAAGTTAATATGAACCATTGAAGCATGATAAACCTAACAAAAGTCAGTGAAGCATGCTAAAGCTAACCAAAGGCAGTGAAGCATGCTAACGCTAATCTAAGTCAGTGACGCATGGTTAGGTCAGTGAAGCGAAGCATTCTAAAGTTAATCTAAATCAGTGAAGCATGCTAAGCTAATCTAAGTCAGTGAAGCGTGCTAAGCTAATCTAAGTCAGTGAAGCATGCTAAAGCTAATCTGAGTCAGTGAAGCATGCTAAGCTAATCTAAGTCAGTGAAGCATGCTAAAGCTAATCTAAGCCAGTGACGCATGTTTAAGTCTGTGAAGCATGCTAAAGTTAATCCAAGTCAGTGAAGCATGCTAAAGTTAATCCAAGTCAGTGAAGCATGCTAAAGTTAATCCAAGTCAGTGAAGCATGCTAAGCTAATCTAAGTCAGTGTAGCATGCTAAAGCTATTCTAAGTCAGTGAGGCATGCAAAGCAAATCTAAGTCAGTGAAGCATGCTAAAGCTAATTTAAGTTAATCATCTAATGTGTTCATCAAATCTAATTTGAATTTCGTTTGAAATCGTATGTCTCTTAAGAATTACAACAGAAAACAATGTATTCAAATCGAATATTGGGTAATGGAGATATAGTTTGTTAACCATCCTAATATTCATACCTCACATGATAGTTATCGCGCACGGATTTGGCTTTTTGCCAGTTTTGTCCTACGAAGTCATATGAGCAACTCATGCGGGGATGCACAATGGATAACATAAGTTAACATATTATCGTTCAATGATGTCTGCGATTTCAATTAGCAAAGATAAAGAAAAATGGCTATGTTCCTCATTTAATAGGTCAACAATTTAAAATCGAGAAAACTGAAAAATCGGCAAATATAGAAAATTCATTCATTTTTCATATACTGATTGAGACTGGGAGTTTCGAAATTAAGAAAATGTTACATTTATATTATAATTTTTATTTTTTAATATATCCCACCGATTCTGAGCACATGAAAGAAGGAGATAATGAAGAAGAAGCTTTGTGTTCGAATTTGATGAATAAATGCAAATAAAATATCAAGATCGTTAACAGAAAGGAATTGAACAATAAATACATTGCAATAATGCTTTTTGCTGCTGCATTATTATTTTTGAATTTTAATCAGATTGTGAGAAAATCACGGCGTACTGTAATTTTCCTAAGTTTTGAGATAGTGTAAATCATAATATTATTTTTCAGTCCTGTAATTTACTAAATTTTAGCATAATGACGACATAAAATCGAAGTTCTGTAATAAAAGCTCATATACTGTTGTGTGAAAATATTTTTGTAAATTTCGTTTCCTCTTTAAATGTGCTAAAGCTTTATTCTCCTTGAAACGTTATGATTTATAGTAATAGATTTGTTACAGTCTTGGTGAAAAATCTGTCGATTAAATTACAGAACCTTAATCCAAGAACCTTTGCAAAAGAAGTGTGAGGACCTGTTATCCGCTCTTATTTTCTTTTTACAAAGTCTTTTATTTTTATTTTTATTTTATACAGTTAAGATTATCAATAATGCAGAATATTGCGATTCCATATTAAACAGAAAATAAATTTTGTCCAGTATTATATTATATTATATTTTTAAACTGTCTTTCTGCGTTTTATTGGCCAACAGTACAAACAATAGTAATGCATTTTATTGGGAATGGGAACATCCGTTGAAGTTATTGATAAACATTAATGCGTGCTACGTCAAGGTTCAGGTGTCAAGAAACAGTCTTTAAAGCACATATCTATTTTATATATGAAGAAGAGTCTTTATTCATTCCAATGTCCCAAACGGATTGTGTGGATACATTTTATGCAATTAATTAAATTGAATGGCAGATAGTACAATAAACAATAAGGTATCGTCATCTGTAGTATACAATATACAAAGAAACCATAGTAAGAAATCAAATTACATATGGATGCAGATCAATGCAAATGAAATAAGCAGGTTAATTCACAAAATATCTCCGTAGAGAGAAAGAGATATCTACATTATTAAGGGCAATAATATGAAGATAAAATCATAAGTTATGTAATTCGAATTTAAGCTTAAGCAATGGTCAGTCAAATATATTTACATGATATCTGAATATACGACGCTTTTTCTATGATTAAAAGTTTTATAAATGTAAGTGACCAAATTATTCAAAATTCTAATATTCTGGATATTCATAAGTTTCTATACATTTAAACATATTTGGTCTTTTTCTGAAATATTTCTATATATATCTGGCTCTTAGATCTTTATACAATACGCATTCAAGTCAAAAATAATATTCATCTTCAAGGAATATTTCTTATAAGCTACTGATTGTTACAGCAAGCATGGATTGTATATATAAGGCTACAGTTAAAATGGTTTGTATCAAGCCCAAGTTAGATATTTGTTATTACACACACTTACATTCGTGATCCTATGTGTGAAAGCACAATTTTAAGTTTATGTTCCAAACCGTTAACTATTGCATTCTATATCATGATACATGTATTTTGTATCTTAACATAAAATAATACTATTTGAGTCAATACATACCTTCACTGAAATATTTAGAAGGTAAATTGTATGTCCAGATTCGTAGTCGAGGGGCGAAGCCAGTCTGATTTGTCCACTCGAAGCGCTGACCAGTTGGAACTTATTGTCCCTATTATTCTGTAACAGAGTTTTTATTTTCCTTATCCAAAAATTAGTTCCGTTACTCATGTCTTGATTATTGATTTTACATATTTTGTAAGTTTAATCATCTAATACACAAGGTTATTTCATTTAATAATAATAATAATAATAATATTAATTTTTATTATTATTATTTCACGTGGCGAATGATGGAAAATGAATTATCTATCCCATAATGGCTATCATAGTTAGATAAGTCTTGTTAGGCAAGCCGTTATAAGTAAACATGCTCTGTCAGGAAATGAAAAAAATATTATATTTCTCGATATCATTTATTTGCTGTTCAAAATAATGAACACAAGCAGTTGTACTGTAGCGTTGATATCAGGTTCAGTTATAGTCACGCCGATATCTTAGCACAGTTCCGTTATTTTTCTCTCGTTTTTGCATTCCATTATCTTCTCTTTTGTTACAAATGTACAACAAAATGATAAGATTTTAACCTTTTACAAAGATATTTTCTAAAATATACAACCCAGGTCATCTTCAGAATGTTAATCCCAGCATTAAGTAACATATTTGGAAGAAAAAAAAGAAAGAAAGAAATGGAAGAGTTTATTACGCAGAAGTAGGCAACCATTTTTCACCTTTATTTTAAACGCCTATTGCTGGGTGTATAATGCTATGATTTTTGTAGTC
Organism: Margaritifera margaritifera; assembly: GCA_029931535.1. Taxonomy (NCBI): domain Eukaryota; kingdom Metazoa; phylum Mollusca; class Bivalvia; order Unionida; family Margaritiferidae; genus Margaritifera; species Margaritifera margaritifera. The sequence continues at coordinate 79,285 of JAQPZY010000971.1, read as the reverse complement.
CATCTATCCGTCTGTCCATCGGTCCATCTATCCGTTTGCTATTGAAATGGTTGTTTTCATGAGATAAGGTAATTTCGTCTTTAAGTAGTTTACTGAACCTCCACAGATTAAAAATACCGTTGAGATTACAAAGCTGTCTATTGATTCGATGTTACCAGGTCAAAGATAAATGTTACCGTGATGTCAAACATCGAGATCATTGTGAATGATTAATGCGGTTTTCGTGTAATAAATGACTTTTAAGTTTATGTGAAATTTCACAGCAAACACCGCACAGAATAGAATGATTACAGCTTATTAGGACTCCACTAGACAAAGTTAGAAGGAGATCTACAGTTATAAACTTGTCCATCTGTCTGTCCATTCACACTTTATTCTGTATCATAACTTTACTATGGATTTATCGTATTTTAACCAAATTCGGTATACAGACTTATAAGGACGACGTTTGCACCTAGTGTTGTTGTCAACATTCTACGTCGTCAATTAGTGGGGTCATCGTACCTGATTTCTTTAAACACATACCGTGCTTTCGTTCTAGCAGATTTGCTGTCTTTATTATACTTGGATTTCAACAATGTTTGGTGAGCGGTTATATATGAACAAGTTGCCGGATGAATTCAACTGTCAGCATTCTACGCAATTATTTGGTGAGTTATGGTCCCGATCTTCCTACGTCCTCCCCACCCCCACCCCCGTCTTTTCCACATCATAACTCTGCTTATTATCATGAGATTTTGACTGCATTTGTTGAACGTCTTGAAATTGTTATGTTTAAGATGAGCTTGATAGTCAGCATTCTAAATCATTATGTGGTGGAGCCCCTGTTTTCCCAACGCACACAGTTTCTTTTCCCCACAATAACTCTGTCAGGGAATTGTGTAAATCCCTTTATTTATTAAATACATGTACTCGGGTTTCGTTTTTCGTGTACAACGACACCCGAGGGTGATTTATGTATATTGTACAATATTTCGAAACAATGAGTTCGGTTCACCCTATGCCGCACGTGCGAAGTGCTTTCGATGGGAAAAACCGAATACGTCAAGCGTACGGACGATGCAGTCTACTTAAGGATTTGCACATCTTCAGATGTAGAGGTATGTAAATTATTTATTAATTTCTGATGTATATTTTCTATGTAGCTTCGGCTTGCGTAGTACAATGCAAATATTTTCTATTCTTGTTTGTGACTTAATAAGAGCTTTATATTAGCAATATAAAGTGGCATTTTTAGGAAACGTTTAGTACCATAGGATTATTATCGGACACGGGTAGGTTCACTTCTGAACTTGTTTATTGCTTTGTAATGTTGTGCCGATAATGTAATTTGTATAACTTACCGTATATAACGTCATTACGTGTTATCGTATATGCCCGTGTCAATCATAATACACGGTGTTAGATTTATTTTCAGCTGATCAGAGTCGACGAGGTCCCAGCTGTAGAGCTGACCATAGAAGTTGACCATAGCAGCTGTAAAGCTAACCATAGCAGCCGTAGAGCTGAATTAACAGTGTGTTGCTTGAGTAGCAGGTGATCGGGCGTTGCTGACCGATTGGCGGGCGCTGATCGCTTGATTGACCAAGGAATTGAATGGTGGTCGGAGACTACTGTAATGTTGACTGCTTGATTGACCAGTGTGACTGATAGCCAAGTGTGCCAGTGACGGAGTGTTTTGTGTTACTCCATATATGTAATCTTTTAGCCGTGGGCTAATTTTGGGGTTTGTGATACCCAGGGGTTTGGGATAGTAAAGATACTTTGTGTGATATCTATCACATT